>VWZD01000913.1:915854-1026675 GCA_013396695.1 Sakesphorus luctuosus | reverse complement strand
CATAATCTAAAATTGTTCCATAAACTTTTAAGAATTACAATAAAAATGGGATTTTTCTTCATTTTCCCTAAAATTACTATCTTAGAAATATTCAGAAATCTCCCACAATTAAGGCTTAGTACCTAGCATGAAGAATTTAACTCTGAATCGCTTAAACGTAACAGATTTAAAAGCAGCTTAAAACAGCAGCTGTTCCCTTATGTCATAATTTCCAGTACTCTGTATTTGTGATGGCTTGGCCCCAGCCAGCAGCCAAGAACCACACAGCTGCTTGCTCACTCACATCCACACCCTGCAGCAGGGTGGGAGGAAAACAGGAGAACAAAAGCAACAAAACCCATGGGTTGAGATTAAAAAGCCCAAACCTATGCAGACCCCTGTTGCTCACTCCCCCACCAGCACACCAAGATCCAGTCAGTCTCTGAACAGCCACCGTGGAAGCTAAACCTTGCTTTCCCCATCCCCTGCTTTTTCCTTCTTTGTCTCAATTGTGATTGCTGAGCACAGAATACTCTTTGTTCCAACTGTCCTGGATGTGCCACCTCCCAGACTCTTGCCTACCCCCAGCCTACTCAAGGGGTGGGTTTGGGGACCCAGAGTAACCAAACAGTGCACTGCTCAGCAACAGAAAAAAAACACTGGTGTGTCACCAAAACTGCCTCAGCCACAAATCCAAAGCATACAGGCTGCTACGAAGAAATTCAACTGCATCTCAGACCTGCTACTTCTAAATCTCAGCTCTGAAAATAAACTATCACCACATGAACTGAAAGTGTTCTTGTAACTGAACTATTTTCTATTAAAAATGCTTATAGTAATAAATTACTATACTTTTGAATAATAATATTTTATGTGGAGTAACAACAAGACAATGCACTAAACAGAGAAATTTTCTGCTATTACTAGGCAATTTGCTACTTAGGTCTTGACAAGGGAACACATTTCTCTAAGAAACCAGTTCATATTTGGAACACTAAGACCACTGAGAAGCAGCATTGGTTGTCCTCTCTTAAGGGTTGCCTAATATAGCACTTAGAAAGCAAGCCTTAAAATTAATCTCATTAGTTTTAGTATTCCCAAGGACAGTGAGGGAAAATAACTCCCTAGACAGAAACATCAGTATATCCCCCCAGAAGGAAAGCCATAAAGAACCATGACTGATGATAATGTCACCAGTGACCTGAATTCCAGCTGGAGGCCAGGAGGTAGTGGTGTACCCCAGTGTCACTACTGGGTCTAGTCCTGTTCAATGTCTTCATTAATGATCTGGATGTGGATGCAGAGCATCCCCTCAGCAAGGCTGCTGCTGACACACGGCCGGGAGAGATGGCCCACACAGCAGAGGGTTGTGCTGCCAGGCAGAGACCCTGAGCGGCAGGAGTTGGGCTGACAGGAACCTCAGGCAGATCAGTAAGGAGAAGTGCCAAGCCCTTCATCCAGAGAGGAACAAGTCCAGGCACCAGCATATCCTGGTGGTTGGCTAGCTGGAAAGCAGAGCAGCAGGAAAAGATGTGGTGGACACCAAGCTGAAGATGAGTCAGCACAGGCTGATGGTGTCCTGAGCTGGACACGGAGCAGTGTTGACAGCAGGCTCCAGCAGTGCTGTATCAAGCTCTGGACTTCCCAATACAAGAGACATATGAAGGACCTTGAAAATTATAAAGGTACTAGAGGACCTCTCTTATGAGAAACAGCTGAGAGAGCTGGAACTGTTCAGCCTGAAGAAGAGAAGGCTCAGAGAGGATCTTGTCAGCACGTATAAATATCTGAGAGGAAGGGTGCAAAGAAGTGGGAGCTGGGCTCTTTTCTGTGCTGCTCAGTGACAGGACAGAAGGCAATGGCACAACTCAAACAGGAGATACTGTCTGGACATCAGGAAACACACTTTGACTGTGAAGATGACTGAGCACTGGCACAGGTTTCCCTGAGAGACTGCAGTGTTTTTCACCTTGGAGATACTCAAAAACCACCTAGACATGGTCCCTGGGAACCTTCTCTGGTACTTGAACAGGGGGTTAAGACCAGCAGAGGTCCCTTCCAATCTCAACCATTCTGTGATCTGGGAAAAGCATCTTTACTCAGACATCTCCTTCAGGAATGAGTTAACAGTTACAGTGTACAAAAGAGGGCCTTTATAATATGCAGTGCAATAAGCTAACNCAAGCTCTGGACTTCCCAATACAAGAGACATATGAAGGACCTTGAAAATTATAAAGGTACTAGAGGACCTCTCTTATGAGAAACAGCTGAGAGAGCTGGAACTGTTCAGCCTGAAGAAGAGAAGGCTCAGAGAGGATCTTGTCAGCACGTATAAATATCTGAGAGGAAGGGTGCAAAGAAGTGGGAGCTGGGCTCTTTTCTGTGCTGCTCAGTGACAGGACAGAAGGCAATGGCACAACTCAAACAGGAGATACTGTCTGGACATCAGGAAACACACTTTGACTGTGAAGATGACTGAGCACTGGCACAGGTTTCCCTGAGAGACTGCAGTGTTTTTCACCTTGGAGATACTCAAAAACCACCTAGACATGGTCCCTGGGAACCTTCTCTGGTACTTGAACAGGGGGTTAAGACCAGCAGAGGTCCCTTCCAACCTCAACCATTCTGTGATCTGGGAAAAGCATCTTTACTCAGACATCTCCTTCAGGAATGAGTTAACAGTTACAGTGTACAAAAGAGGGCCTTTATAATATGCAGTGCAATAAGCTAACATTTAAGAGACAGAGATAGATATTATACTGTAAGTTACTGAATACATTTACAGAAAATGAAACAGTATCTAAAATGCCACCTTTTATTTCAAAAGGCCCTTTGGGCAAAAATTCAAAGGCACACAATTTATAAAACAAAAAACGTACCAACTAGAGGTTCTTCTCTTTTGGGATCATTCATAAAATCCTTCAGACAGGTTATGTAGTTTGTAAGTTCTGTCTTCACTAAAGCAAAAAATACAGACATAAAGAGACATTACACATTATACAGTTTGCATGTCTATTATCTTCAAGGAGTTTCTAATGAAGACTTTAATGGAGACAAAATTTGCACTCTGAAATGCATAAGGAAAACAGCAAGACCTCAGTCCCTCACAGAAAGACTCCAACACTTGTATTTCACAACAATTTCACACATGAGGATTTAGTCTTCAAGAAAAGAACCAAATAAGCAAAACAAACTTCTAACACAATCCAATTTGCTGAGAAAAGATAAACAACTTCACCTTCATAGCATGTCCCAGAATATGTTAGTTCTCATGGGACTGAAAAAAGCAACCACCAACCTCTTCCTCCCTTTAAAACCCTAATACTCCTATAGCATTCTAGGACTGGTTGTTTGGAATCTGAAGTTCAAGAATCCTAATGCCTTAAGTCTAACAAAGAACACAATCTTCACTAACATAGCAAATGCCTCTTGCGCTCTGGGCAGCCCAAAAAGCTGAGCAAACACTGCTAGTATAGTCCTGAGTCTGAACTAGCAGTGTTTCCATCAGGGCTGCATCTTGCTCCTCACTGAGTTTTAATAGCTTGGTTTTTGCACACCTGGTCAAAGCACAATACCAGCAGAGTTCAGCTAAATGCATCTGAAAAACAATCTCAAAGAGGCATTCAGTGTATTCAAGTGGTGGACATTATAAAGAAACATGATGAAGTGTTAAAATACGTATTTTTAATCTGAGAAAAAAAGTGCAGAAATAGAACTCATCTTCCTAATTAGATATAACTGACCAATGAATTACGTAAGAGTCACAAACACTGCTGGTTCCTTCAAATCAGAGCAAACGAGTGGAAATACCACAAACACTGAACTGTTACCCTATTCTTTCCCACTAGGATGCCATATTAGCTTAAAAGAACCCCTAAAGCCCCCCAAAACTTCACAGGGATAGATTAATTCTTAAATATTCATTCCATTAGGAATATGCTTGTGCTGCCATTAAGTCAAACACCAGGGCTGCACACAAAGAAAAATTTCATGAAGTTCCAGCATTAATTTAGATGGAAAACCTCTTGCAACTAGAAAACACCTCATGGGTACACCTCCAGTCCCAGCAACACTCTGGCCCATTCCTACCAAAATTGCAGTCTTGTTAAAACCTTTTCATGTTGTTTTGGGGATTTTTTGCCTGTGGTGGCATGCATAAGTAGCACAGTGTGGCAGAGTTGTCATGTAACAAGTTGGTGCCACATAATTCACCTCCATAAACAGAGTCTTCTGAACTTAAATGCATTGTGCAGTTCTCATGCACCTGTGTGCCTGAGCAGCTCTCTGTATGAGCTGGCTATTGCCAAGCTGACATACAAAGGCATGTGGGCTTTGGACTTAATATGGAAAGAAGAAAGTTAAAGGTCTCTTCGAGGTAATTTTCTTCTTGTTTCCTAACATAAATTCAATATTCTTGTCTCAGTATCATCTTAACAGTAAACAACCCATACTGTTCTTGGTTTATATGCTTTTGTCAAACTTCCACTGTGCACAGAGTGCATGATGCAGAATTTTTTACTGAAAACTTCAACAACTAACAAAATTAGCTACATCCACTAAGATATTATCAGATAATCATGAAGGCAGAAAGTATGTCTCAAGTTTTGAAGTCTTTCTGTGAAAATACTTGTAGCTTCATATTCTCCTAAGACCTTTCTTAGGAAAGAAAATCAACCAGGGCACTAAGGAAAAGCAATTGTTCGGATGTTTGGGAGCTTGCACTGCTTCTTTCTGGACCACAATCAACCACCTGCTTTAGTCATCATTAAAACAAAACAACTGATTTCAAAGTCTGAAAAGGACATTAGCTCATTTATATTCAACTACCTGGTGCCTCTGCTTCATCCTTCATCAGAGTTGGGACTGGAGCTGAAGGACCTAGGATAACAGTTTGACAGTCAGACCACTTCTTCTCATCTGATTTTATGAAGTACCCAGTAGACTATCCAAACATGTTACAGAATAAAACAGTTATCCTCATTTTATCATTTAATATGGGCTCAGTATTCCATTTTGATACTGTTTTGTTTATAACTTCACTGCCCTCAGAAAGTATCCCATTGCATCCCCCTTCCCCATCAACACACCACACCAAACACATGAATGTCACAGAAGCCCAGAATTTTCAATTCTTATTTGATTTTTAAGTGCTTTTCATTCTGGCTACTTATTTTAATTATTTTAACTATTTGGTATCATGCAGGACAATTAATCTGTGTTACAGGTACCTGACAAAAAACCTCTGGTCTAAACATTTAGAGCCTAAACACAGTCCCAGACACAATTAATATAGTCATTACATTGCATCTTCTTTTACATAAGGTTCTGTATATATTCTTAATCACTCAGAGATTCAGAATGAATTTTCAGATGTGTTTTTATAAAGGTACTTCTACTCCCTTTGGAACTTTTCCCTTGCCCCACTGTCCCTCAAATCCATAGATACAAATAAACTACCACACTTAAATGATGTTGTCAGTATCTTGTAAGTCACAGCATTCAGAATTAAAATAAGGTGACACACTAATACTCATTTCTTGCAAAAAGGGAAAGCTTGAGTTAAACTATATAGTTGCACATGTAATTCCTGAAGTTGAGAAGTTTTGTACAGTCATAACAAACATGACATGTTGTATACCTCAATTATTTTTCCCTCTTTCTGCACAAGACAGGCAGTTTAAGTAACAAAGCTGTAAATCAAATAAGATCAAGGTTGTAAACAGTTTACAAACAGCTCTGTAATATTAACACAAGAAGGGATATAGGAAAGCATATCTCCCTTGATTTCTTATACTGAATTATGCATCCTCTCAGTTAAACTTCAAAATTTCTGGTAGCCAAAGCAAAATACCATCTCCAGGTTCCAGCATCTGCAGACTGACATCATGGCCAAATGCTAAATGACACAAATACATACCTGTGAAATAAGACTTTCAGTGCTTTATTTTGGTTTTACTTCTAGGAACAAACTGCATTTACAGAGAATTGCACTAGAAGCAGTTCACAGTGCAGTCTGTCTTAACATGGTTACAGTTTACAAACATGGTCAAGCTAAAGATTGAGAGACAGCTGCTACTATCACCAAAGGCAGCAGACTGGGGGCAGGGAGATGAGATTTCTTTTTCTTACCAAAAAAAAAAAGGGCACTTAGTATCATTGCTCCTCACAAAAGTTTAACAAAGCAATTATGACCTTAAACACTCCCATTCAGCAACAGCAGGTTTCCAGGCTAACATTTAATTCATGCTTGCTAGACACCTGGCTTTGTAATATTACTAATAATGTAAATTATATTTCTTAAGCATCCCAAAACCCTAACACAAAGTTTTCCCTAAAGCATATCAGACTAAACAATGAGCTGAAAATCAGCAGGACTGCCAGGCTCAAATGGCAGCAATCAACAGCACAGCCTCCTGGTGCTCAATAAGCAGCAGAGCGCCCTAAAGAGGGATTTATGGGCCCCCAGAGATTAACACCAGCATCAGCGACCTGACTGAGAATGCACAGAACACCCTCAGCAAATTCACAGACAGCAGGAACTTTTGGGACACAACCAATGTCAAAGCTTCAATTAAGCAGGACCTGGGAAACATTAAGGCAAACCCACACTGAGACACGCCACAGACAGCTTCCTTCAGAATACCTTACCCTCCATTATTTGGGGCTTGCAAGGCTGTTCAGTTCAAGTAGGAAATGGAGAAAGAAGAAGGGTCCAGCAAAGTGGCTACCAGATAAACAACCCAGGGCAAATAATTTATGGGAACAGTTTTGGGAGCTGGACTTGCTTAGTCTGGTAAAGTGGAGACTAAGAGCAGATATAACAGCGTATATACCTGAACAGCAGCTATAAAGATGCCCAAAATGTGATGTGACAAAAGCATTAACAAGTAGCAGCCAGAAAGAATTGCTTCAGAAGCAAAGAATAGATGTTAGGATAAAATTCCTCTTTAAGACAGAGGAGCAACTATGGACTGATAAAACAGGTTGCAGACTCTGTGCCTGTGGAGATGCCCAAGGATTCAGTGAACAAGTGATGATCCAGCACCAGCAGTAGTCCTGCTTCAATCAGGAAGTTGGGAAATGTTCTCAGTGTCAGGAAATCCCTTCCACCTAATGACTTTATTTAGCAGAGGCTATTTTTCAAGTACTAATTACCTATACAAAAAAAATCCCTTTCCTTTCAATATTCAGTTACAGGGTGCTGAAACTATGAAAGGTGGGAACAAAGAAACATCTCTATGTGTATTTGTAACACGCACACATTCCTAATGACTGCCAGAAATGTAACAACCATGTTTCAAAACTTAAGGGCAGTATCAGACATTGTCAATTCAGGTCCTGGGCTCAGCACTGCAGATTCCCTTTTGAATACAAGCAGGGAAGTGTACAGAGACACAAGATTCCATTGCATAGGGGAATTCCCCAAGAGAGAGGTGGGTAAGGGTGTTGAAGTCATATTCAATCTTATACTTCTATTATTATGGCTTCTGATACATTTCCTCTTCTAGTCTTCAACTCAGAAAAGAACTTTCAGGTTTTTCTTTGAAACCAGAGCAGTAGTTATACATCCCAAGGCCTCATGCATGGTTATCAACGTTTAACAGACACTGAGCATGGAGGGACATGTCAAAATAAATAAATTTCTTATAACATAAAGCTGAAATGCTGATCAGGATACTGATAAGGTTGCCATTGGTGACCACAGATCAGAATACATGATGTTTGTGCTTTCACTGAAGAAAGAACTTGTCATCAGTGCTGTTAAACAACTGCAGCTTGTCCTTAGACTGGATTCCTCCCCCAACTCCACATCAACAACCACACAGAATTCTTTACTCATGGTGTTACTTAGAGGTTTTAAGCCGAAGGATGTAGATGCAGATTAGTACATCTAATAACTATGCACCTGCAACATTCTTTATTACATTTTTCCTTTATGTTCTAAGAGCAGTACTGCAAGATACTGTAATGCAAGAAAAATTCCACAGGCTCAAGGCAAAAAATTTCATTAATCCACTTCTCTTTGTGCCAAATTACTTTCACCAACAAAGCCAGGCAGCTAGAAATGGCTTTAACAGGGCTCAAGCCCTATACTATCCTGAGCTGACTCATAGGAAACCACTGGATTTTGCTATTGCCCAGCAAACATTTGCCTAACATGTGTGTTGGCATCTCCACATCATTTAATGCCTTTTGCTCAAAGGAAAAGTTTTCCAAACTTCTTTATTTTGGCCAGTAGGTCCCAGGAAGAAAAAGCAATGCTCAGTCTCCTCCCCTCCTTATCCCTGAATACATGTGAAACTGCCTCAAAAAGAGCTGAAACAAGTATTACATCTGTTCAATTATATCAGTACACGAAGGAATCACATGACTGAAACTCATATACTCAGCAGAGCTCTCTCACTAAAGTCTTAGAACTTCAGCATCTTCTATTCCCATACCTTCCATTAAATTGCTCTCCTTTGAACTGCTGAAGAGGAGGCAAAAAAACCCAACCAACCAACAAAAAGAAAAAAACCAAAACAACCCCAAACTACCCCAGATATCCAATTCTGTCATTATAACAAAAATAATTGTTGATAGTTTTGCCATATGGAAACTCACATGGAATGCAGATGCCTTTCTTACAGAAAGCAGTACTCCTCCCAAAACAAACATCTGGAAACAGGCATTTCCTCACTGAAGTGACTTCAAAGCCAACATGACTGTACAGTAAAACAGGTTACATGTGCTCACCCCTTCTGGATTATCAAGTTACTTTTGATGAATTCAGAAAGGATACTGTACATGGCATGTCCCACTGGGAAACAGAATCCAAATCACCTGCCTTTTTAAATTTTGGTTTACAAATGACAGAGCATTGGAGGAGTTCTCCCTACTGACAAAGGAACTTTTTTTAATTCTGCAGCAAGGGAGAAAATGCAAATGTTGATGTGAAACATCCTAAATATGTCAAACCTCATCCTCTGAAGTACCTGTTCTTCTTTAGATATTTAGTGTACATTTCAGGTACTTGTCAGCTTTTGCCCCAGGTGATTTCCAAGAAAACTCATCCTTCACTTCAAAAACATCCATACATTTTTGTTCCTGGTTCTTTGAACGTTCTTTCACATTTCATTCTCACTGGAATATTTGATAAGATGAACATTAGAATAAGACTGCAGATCCAGCAACAATAACAGAAGCATCTCATTCATTTATATCCTGAAATAATATTAGATTTATACTTTACACATAGCACCTAATTTGAGAATATCCATACTTCCTACGCTCACTCACAAAACCTTATTACTTAATTCCACAAATGCAGTATAATTTTTGTTCATGCTTATTACATATGTCTGCAAATTGTAGGAAATCAGCTATTTAAAACTAAAAAAATAAAAGCAAAGCAAATTCAGAATTTATTCTTTCAGCTTAGTGACTGATTACAATGAATTTTCTAGATCTGCAGGATCTCGAGGGAGAACTATTTATATAACTGGTAATGTGACCATGGAAGAACTTCAAGAAGTTCTGCACACGTATTGGCTGTATAAATCTGCCTTGCAGTTCCCAAAATTAAATCTGAATTGCCACCTCGGAAAACTTACTCAAGTGAAAAGCTTTTCTACTTGTAAAAAAACCCAAACCATCACAACAAAAACATACAAGTAAGTGTCATAAGGCCAAATTTCAGTCTCTTTTGGACAAAAAAACCCCTACCAGTGGCTTGCAAATTGGCCTCCCACGTCTTGATCTTCAGTGATGCAAAATGCAATACTGATAGAGTAGGATAAAGGAGACATCAATAGCATGAATCATCATTTTGCATTAGAAGTAAAAGTTTCTGATTGCTTCAAAATGATTGCTGAGGCAGAGAACATTCTGGAAAAAGCACACCTTGCAATGCTTCTGACATGAGGTACCCTGTGATGTTGGGACTCCTCCAGAAGTCAAAGCTAAGTTGTTTACCAAAGTCCCACATCTAGACTGTTCACTTTCATAATTTCAACTTCTATCTTCTCATTCTGTAAGATACATTACAGTTGAAAGATTCCACGTCATGACATTTCCAAAGATACAGTGTTTGTAGCGTTCACACATTCTTAGCCCAAATTCTCCTTGGGGTGCTGAGCTTGTAGTACACACAGTACTGTTTTCTAAACATGTAGGTCTTTGCAACAGGCTCCTGCATCTCACTGTTCTTTTCGTAGTCTTGCTGCCACACCTTCTGTTGCCTTATTCAAGTCTCACTTTCTGTTCTATGCATCCTTTACATTTCTCTTCCAAAACAAGGTTTTATGATCTTGAAGAAAGAACCTCTTCAGTCTGTATTAATCATCATTTCTGACAAGAACTTTAAAGAAATCTGTAGAAAGTGTCTTTCACTAAAAACCCTTGCCCGTAGCCACACGAATCTGTGCTTGTTGCTGAGGTACAAATACAATTTTGGAGTGCTTGAATCCCCTGGATTTTGAGAAGACCTCTGTTTTCACAACTTATCCAAATTCTGTCAAGGAGCTTCATGAGCAGCACTTCTAAAAACAGAAGATATGCATATGGCAGTCATGTCTGCTGAGGCAAAATCTCACAGTTGTTCACACACTTGAATGACATGTCTTGCACTGATTCTCTTCTCAACAC
Organism: Sakesphorus luctuosus; assembly: GCA_013396695.1. Taxonomy (NCBI): domain Eukaryota; kingdom Metazoa; phylum Chordata; class Aves; order Passeriformes; family Thamnophilidae; genus Sakesphorus; species Sakesphorus luctuosus. The sequence goes on along the minus strand of VWZD01000913.1, from coordinate 1,016,070 downwards.
AAAACCATGAGAGCAGATGATGGAGCCCAGTCTCTCAGAAAATTGCCTCTGACCAGTGCTTTAACAAATCTTTCTTGAGTGTTGATTCTTCAGGGTCCAGTAAGCAGTGAGCTCAGCCTGCAACACTTCCCTCAGTACAGGACTGACACCATCCCTCTCCTCTGTGCAGATGGGTATTTTCAGGCACCCTTGATCAACTTGGTTCAAAAAGGCTGGGAGGTTCAAAAGATACAGGGGGGTAGATGACAAAGCCGGAATGTAAGCCTTGTTTCTTGGGAGAACAGGCTAAGAAGACAAAGTAGAAGTGAAAGGCTTATTTCTTGTGATGATTGACTGTATAACCATTTGGAGTTTTAATAATCTCACTGGTTTTTACCAGTATTCCCACATCTGTCTATGTGCTCTCCTTCCTGTATATCATCATTAGTACTTTTACAACAAGATTTTCGTTTCCACCTTTCACCACAACTCTTATTTTCATTGACATAAGACAGTCTGGACTCACATTCCCAGTTCCTGGGGGAAAAGACACCCCGACAACTGAATTCACTTGGAATACATCTTTCCTACTCCAAGTCTACTACAACAACGAGAGGAAGAACATTCCTGTGATGCAGCCAAGCAACTTGGGCAGAGTTGGAGCTGCACCTGCAGCAGTGCTGTGTTAGACTGCTGATTTAGCTCCTTAGCACACTGCCTGAAGCTTGGCATTGAGGGCACAAAGCTGGCAGAAAAGTGGGAGCTGCTTTACCCTGGGAAGCTGAGAAACTAGAATACTGACTATACATCCTCCCACTACAAAGCTATACAAATATTTACATGTGGAAAGGCATAATTATGGTTTTGTGCTCTAAAATAATTCCTTGCTCCACAGTTTACTAGACAGAAATCTCAGATGAATGTTCAGCATGTAAACAGAAACACAGTTATAGGCATATAAATCTGGCAAATGCAAATACCCGAACTACTGAAAAAGCAACACACAAAGAACACCTCAAGCAATATCTGTCCTAGGAGGCTGGAAAGAAAAAAGTGTTGTACTTACAAAAGACAGTCTCGGGTCTCAGGGCTTTCTCTCTCTTTAATTATGAAGATGCAAGTCATCCCAAAATAAAATAAGAAAAAGAAATTAATGTGCTGCACCATTTGAAGGAAAAACCCAGTACTTCTGAGAAGCCTTTGCAGAAAAATTACATTACAGGCCAAAGTTTCCATTGTCAAATAGGAAAAATTAGAGCCTTTATGATTTTCTGCAGAAGCTGGAAGTACTGACAAAAGCATACTTACAGTAACACAAGGGTAATTTCAAGAAAACCCTGTTATTTAATGAAGTTTTAAGAGATGATTATGGATTGAAACACAACATCTCGAAGATGCCAGGGAAACCTCGAGTTCTGTGTGCTTGCAGCTCCTAAGCTTTCAAAAGCTGGAGTTCCAACAAAACAAAAACAAAGGAAAAAAGAAAACCCCTCCATAAAAGGGAAAACAAACTAACTCAAAGCAGCTCCCCCATCATTTTGAGTGGATTTGGCTGAACCTTAAGACCATCCAAATCTCAGGAAAGATCACATAATGAAGAACAAAAAAAGTGGTTTCCATCAGCTGAAACCAAACTGATGGGTTTTTGGCAGAATCTAGGGAAAAGAGGAACTTAAATTTCCATTTCAGAACATGGCTAAAACAATCCTGACTAATTTTGAGAGTTTTGGGCAAATAAATACAAACTTGCCACTTACAAAAATGAAATAATTATGCATGATCTTTGTACCCATAAAGTGGTGTCTGTCCACAGCAGTGCATGGATTTTAGAGCCATATTTTCAGTATTCAGTGGATGGAAGAGATGCTGCACACAGGTGTGACAATTCAATAGAAAGCATGACTGACACAACAGTTAATTGTTTGAGAAGACAAACAGCTGTCCTTCCATGGCAGTCATAAAAAAGGAAGTTACCTAAGTCCCAGTATCGACACAGATGGTTTTAAATAAGCTCAGCAGGATTTCATAAACTTAGAATACAGACGGTCTCCTTTGCAGTTTTGCTGCTCCAAGAGTTCTTGTTACTTGCCATTTTGCAGTTTTACAACAAACAGCTGCTAATACCAAGTTTTTCAGACACGTGCAGAAAACATTAGCAACTGTTGCTGCTCCTCCAGGAGGTTTTCCTGCTGACCATTTTCAGACAATCAGCTTTGACTCAGGTTACTGCTAATATCAGAAATGGAGTTTCACAACTGAAGCTGAGAGTCCATTTTACTTGTGATCCCTTCTAATACATCAGGAATTAAGACTCTCACACACTAGGTAAGAATTCTATTCTCTCTTTTGGGTCAGGTGTTGCAACAGCTGTTTTTGAGCTAACACTATGAAAAGTTGGACTTTTAACAAAGTATCTAACTCCAGGAAGCCAAAACTCAAAACCTACTGGGTTTAAGGGTTTAAACCTCCCATGCACACCACACTCTGTAAGAGGTACTGCATAAAAGTTTTCCATACAATTCCAGTTCACGGGTTACCCAACAGAACAGTTTCATTTGCATAGTTAAGCATTACATAAACATAATTTAGTTGTTCTTAAACATATACACTCTTGAAATACATCAGTTAGATGTCATTAGCCTATACATGGAAATTCTGTTTATTTTAATTCTGCAAGCTCATATTAAGCAAATCGAGTTTGGGGTGGGTTGTTTGTTTGTTTTCTGGGTTTTTTTCCCTCAAAAGAAAAGCTCCACAATTTAAATCTCTCTGGATCATAAACACAGGCTGCAGAACACAACAGAATGCTTTTGGAGACCAAATACAAACAATACAGCATCGAGGTAGTTTTCCTATAACTGAAATCTAGTTCTGTTGGCATCCCAAGCACCAACACAAAAATGTCTGACTGAAATGCTTTTCCAGCATCGTTGACTTTAATGCCATAAGAAAGAACAGAAAAGTTGCTGTACATCAGGTGTTTTCAGCCACAGATTCTGATGCACAACAAGCAGAGGTAAGAGGTAGAAGAACACTGAAATGGTGAAGACAAAGACTAACAGCTCTCTTCAAAGATCTGAGCAGTCCTTGTTTCTAATGAGCTTGCAGAGTCTTGAATGCAGATTTTTCTCCTTTTGGGACATGGCAGGCATTTCTACCTATCTACCTCCAGATATGAAGGGAGGACAAGGAACCCTGAATCTTTGATAGACCCAGAAACAATCTTCATCTGCTCCAAATGCAGTACACACAAGAGGTAACATTTCTGCTGGCACCACACCTGCAAAGGGCCATTCAAAACACATGGAAAAAAGACATTCCACTCCAGGATTCTTTTCTAGCAAACTGAGCAATAAGGCTAATGCATATTTACAAAACCAGACTAAAATATATCACATACCACCATGTTCCAGGTATATGCTCAGCAGGTATATTTGAATTTCAGACTGTTCCCTCAAAAGGCCTAAGCTTTTACTCAGCTGTCAAAAAAAAAAAGCCAAAAAACCCACCTTTCATGCATTATATCCCCAATTCCTCTCACAGGCTTGGTTCAATGAAAAGCATTAGTAAATCAGATGATTTCTAAATATTTTACCATAATGGCTAAAAGCAACATTCAACAGTGTTTCTAAGTGTATCACACAACCCAACTCCAGTTTCCAGAGACAAGAATTACACACATATGAATAGATGGTACTTTGGCTATGTCACTTTCCACAGCTGCCCACCCCATCAATACCTGCTCAGCAATGGAACCACAAACCCATCATTGTGCAACGACACACACAGCACTCCATGCACAAGGTACACGCAGCACTCCTTGTACAGTGATCATCCCCCAGCCACTCAACCTTTTGTTCAGCAGCACTTTTTACAAGGTTTGGCCTCATGAGCTTCCAGCACGAGGAAAGATTAGATGTATACTCTTATTACTTGAGTTCCAGGTTAAGGACATGGAAAGCATCACAGTAATGAACACTGAGGTCAGCGAGGAGTCCAAACTCTTGGCACAACAAAGAATCAACCCTCAGGGATATGAAATAAATGAATTCTAAAGAGATACACTATGTAGAATCAAAACAGTGGTTAGTATTTTGTAAATTAAATACTCAGAGACTTGAGAACTCCTATGTTTCAGTTTCACATACAAGAGAATACAAGTGGCAACAGTTTTATCAAATTAGGTAACTGATCATCTATCACTTGACTAGTTCAACCACTGTGACCTGTTCAGAAAAATATCCACATAAACTTCAAAGTGCAAATGGAAAGGCTTCACATAAAAAATGCTATCAACACATACCCTGTATCAAAGAGCAAAGTAAGCTCAGGACTCTCATGACTACTTCAAACCTAGTGACACGAAAAACCTGAAATACCTCTATGAGTTCTGATCCTCTTCCACCAAAACATACCATACAGTTCATAATTTAAAATAAAAAATTACAGATAACTGAAAAGAATGATGAGGTGATCTTGGAGTTATCCCTACAGAAATGCTGTGCAACTTACCAGGACTAACACTTAAAGTCTAACAAGGATCTAGTCTTCAACCTGCCCAATTCTTGTTTGCTGTCACTTTGCAGGCCTTCACTGACACAAGAAAGTCTGACAGATGTTGCCTAGCACACACTGACTTCCAAAACTGAAACAGAGGGAAAACTACAAGCAGATCTTCCAAGAAAATAACCACCAGGTTTTCTACTTTAAAAGGGAAAAACAGCAATAATTGGATTGCTATGGAAGTTAGCTAAGGAAAAAAAAGGCAACAACAACAAGAAAACCAAAGAAATTTGGTGCATTTGGAAGGAACATTTTGCAGGACATGAAGATCCTGCTGTGCACTGTTACTGGATCAACAGGGCACAAGAAGACTCAATCCTGGGCGAAAAAAGTGTTTGGAGAAAATGGAGCCACTGACTCAAATAAGAATCAACACTATTAAGGTGCTCAGCAAGCAGGTAACAAAATACTGTTAGAGGTGGGGAGATGCCCCTTATCTTCAACAAAAAAAGGAGCACACAAACACTTGAGAAAGGCAGTGTTGGAGTTGGTCTTTAACCTTCCAGGAAGAACAACATGTCATTAATACCAGAGCAGGCCCTTCAGTGCCACAACAATACAAACAATCTGATGACAGCAGAGGAGAACACACAACTGTGTCTCACCTTTAGAGACTGAGGTCGTGGTGGAATTCTAAACAGAAGAAAATCATCGGCCAGGCAACAGCCAAAGGTTCAGCCAAACATTTGTAAAAGCCTCATCGCTACATCCTCATGTTGTCTCATAATCTATTGTCTTTTATTGTTTTGTGCTTAAACCAGAGAGTTGCTATTGAGATGCTTCAAAAAAACCCAGAACTGTTGGATTTGCCAGTGGAATCCGTGTAACTCCTTCAGGAAATCAGCACTGATGTTACTATCAAAGTAATAAGAGAGTTAGGTCTATTCCAAGTACAGGTAAGTTACGTAAACTGGCCAAACAGAACAGCAGTTTCACCAACTGAATCCCAAAACAGATGTTTACATTATTCCACCAGCTGTGGCCTCCCATGTAATTCCCATGCTCATTTCACAATTAGCACACATTTACCTTTAGGTAAGGCTGATGTTTTGAGTAACTGGCTGAACAAAGCACAGTTGAAGGGATTCCCACCTCATCTTTTTCTTCAGATATTTCAAGCAAATTACTGTTACAGATCTATCAATGTGTTAGACAAGCATTTGAAATCAAGTAGAGTCCCAGATTTATGATCAAATTTGCATATACATATAATATGGAAAGATTTACCTTTCTATGCTTTGCACCACGATAGTGTGACTGAAGACTTATAGAACTCACACATGAAACTTTACAAACCTGAAAGAAATTATTTGAAAGCACATTGTCAGTTATGCTACAGATATTCTATAGTTGCTGAACTATAAGGTGAATTATAAGAACTTGAAATAGATCAGTTTCTGGAGTGTAATTCTCAAGGTCTTCATTGGCTTTACAGCATGATATTTAGGAGAACAGCATACCACTAAAATGATCAGGAACAGTATGCAAACCGGTTTAAATAAAGCTTAAATACATGTTTAAATAATTAAACAAGAAGTTTTAAAGAGACTCTTCTCCTCCACCCCCACTTTCTAGATTCATAGTTTTCTAAACTTCAGGCTAGAAAGTTAGCAAGAATTGATGCTCATATAGTGATTAGAAAGGAACAGAGGCAAAATTATGCTCTAGAATAACTGCAACTCCGCCCATTGTTACATCAAAGTGATCAGAGGAACAACGGAGGGTGACAACTGCATTTCATTAAGAGCCACAGACACACACACACCACTGCAGTAATGAATGGAAAACAATGCAGCTGTACAAATATTTCTTACTATCGTTAGCTTAAAACAAAAGCAACGACTAATGCACGCTAATATTATCTATTCTCTTGACATACTGTCGCAGAACTTGAGTGCGCTGGAAAAACACTCAGAGCTAGAACAATAATAGGATATTGATAAATTTAGCACGTCGCAGCCTCTAAAGATAAATGAGCCTTTGTAGCCGCCCATGAGAAACACTGACCAGAGACACTGGGCAGGCGACAATTAGACCCATTCCACCTCAAGGGCGGCTGCTCGAGAACAGCCCGAATTCAGCACCCCCCGACCCGGGCAGCTCCTGCCGGGCCCACCGCGTTATCCCAGCGCATCCCAAATCCCACATCCCAGCGTGTCCCTTCGGGTTCGCCCCCGCGCCCGGGCCAGCCCCGCGCCGCTCCCAGCGCCGCTCGCTCCGCTCCCAAGCGCAACAAGGACACGCACTCACGTCACAATAAAACACTTTCTTTTCGAATTTCGCTTTGCCATTTGGTGCCTTGACCTCCCCAGCCACGGCGCTCATCCCGCACAGCCGGGGGCAGGAAACACACAAGCCAAGAATAAATCCAACTCCTGTTCGCACGGTGCTCTCCAGCGATCAGCTGGGGGCAAGGGGCGCGCGCCGGACGGGGGAGTTGGGCTACGATTTGGCTATTTCGGCGTTACTGTTGANGCCGCGCTGCGCGCCCCCGTCCGTCTGTGTGTCTGTGTGTCCGTCCGTTTGTGTGTCCGTTCGTCTGTCTGTCGGTCTGTCTGTCCGTCCGTGCGTCTGCCCGTCTGTCTGTGTGCCCGTCCGTTCGTCTGTCCGTCCGTCCGTATGTGTCCGTCTGTGTGTCCGTCCATCCGTCTGTGTGTCCGTCTGTCTGTGTGTGTGTATGTCCGTCCGCGCGTATGTCCGTGTGTCTGTGTGTCTGTCTGTGTGTCCGTCCATCCATCTGTCCCCGGCGGGCCGGGGGAGGGCAGCGCGATTGCGGACCTAGAGGGGTTGCTGGGACCAGCTCCAGGCATCGATGGAGACCGGGGCCGGTTTAGGGTGGATACTGGGACCAGTTCAGGAGGGATGCTGGGAGGAGTTCAAGAGGAGGATGCTGGGGTGGATACTGGGACCAGTTCAACCCACGGTGGGTGCCAGGATCAGTCTAGTCTGGATACTGGAACTAATTCGGGCCACAAATGAGTACTAGGACCAGTGCAGAGTGGGTACTGGGACCAGTTTAAGGATACCGGGACCAGTTCAGGCCAGGGTGAATGCTGGCACCAGTTTAAGGTGGATGCTGAGACCAGTTTAGGCTGGGAGCAGGTACTGGGACCAATCCAGAGCAGATACTGTGAGGGGCCCAGGGTGGGCAGCTGGTGGAACCAGTGCACAGGGGATACTGGGAACCAGGTGAGGCTGGGGCTGGCACCAGCCCTAGGGTGGAGCAGTGCTGGGCCCGGTGCCAGGAAGGGGCAGGAAACACACATGGCAGCAGCTTTAATTTAAATGCAAATATTTTATTTTAAAATGTCTCAGCTTTATGCTTCTGGCTGGTAATAAATGTAAAATATAATTTAAAAGTACGCTTGAAAGTTCCTTCTAAAAGCAGGCTGAGGAGACAGTACGGAACACAACAGCAAAGTGCTCCGGGTTCAAACAACATGCCAGAGGGTGGGACCCACAGTTCCCTGCCTGGCTCCAACCAGCCACAGTGCATTCTAGAGGTGTATCAGGATACACTGTGACACTGGTGACACTCATGGCACAGCTGGTGGTGCTGGTTGGGTTTACATGTTAGCAAAGGTGATCCCACAGGATTCCCTGGGTTGGCTTCCCTGAGCCTGGAGCGGTGCCTGCCCTGCCGCTGGCCTGCGGGAATGCTTCACGTCTCCACGTTGGCAGCGTGCCCACCCCACTGGGGTGCCCCAGTGCAGGCACCACCTGCCTCAGCTAGCACGTTTCCCAACAGTGCAGGGGTGGTTGTGCTGTTCTTTCCAGAAACAGCCCCTCCCAAAACAAAATTCAGGGGATCATGGAATGCCAGATAGGCCAAAACTGTTGGTAGAACTCCATGCACCTGTTTGTTAACCACAGAACCACAGAAGGGATCTTAAAGATCATCTAGTTCCAATCCCCCCGCTGTGGGCAGGGACATTTTCCTCCAGAGCAGGTTGCTCAGAGTTAGTCTTGTCCTCCACTGTGTTTCTTCAGGAGAAGCACCTATGGCACTTCTAATACAGGATTATTATTGAAATTTGATGGCAGATTATACCCTTTCAGTGATGATATTATTGGTACTTTTATTTTTTTCATGGGTCTTTCCGTAACAGAGTCTTTTACATGGAGTGACATTAATATGCTTGATCATTATTCGGACTAAAATGGACTAATTGAAAACACTGCACTGTACATGTTGTGTAATGCTTCCATACCCTTTTTTTATAAAAAAAAATTACAAATTAAAAGTGCAATTGCACAGTGAAAGAACAAACACATGTAGAAAAAAAAGAGAAGCAAAAAAAGGAGGAAATGGATTTCTTGATTTTTGAAAGAGATAACATGTCTTAAGGAAAAAGGATTTGGCAGTGTATTTACACTTACAGAACTAAACTTGATGGTAGCTCAAAGTTTCTTGACAGTACAGCCTCCTGAAGAGAGGATGTTTCACCAGCAAAGTGACCTTTTCTGCTTTAGGAGTACAGCTGTAATTAGTGAGTACCTCTGTCTTAATAAGGAGGGCAGGGAAAAATGGGGGATTGCACTTCTGCTTAACACTGTTCTTTTGGCAAAACTTTTGAAGTGTGCCTGAAGTGGAAATAAAGGTACAGACAAAGACAACAGAAAGGGTGGAGACCAAAAGACCAAAATGTACCATCCTATCCAATACAGTGGTGGAAAAGCTAGAGGAGGAAAAAGGAACTGCCTTTAAGGAAGAAACTGTTCTTTGGTTTTGTTAAGAAGGAGTTTGGGGGAAAGGGATGTGAGGAAGAATCAGAAGAGGGAAGTTTGTCGACCATGTAGAGGAAGAATCTTCTTGGTTATTATAGGAGTAGAAGCAAAACTGAATACTGTTAATTGTTAATTAATTTTTGCCTTTTTGAAGTTCTTTCTTAGAAAGCCAAAATTAAAAAAAACCCACACAACTGTTGATGCATGCCTTTCCTTATTTCACATTTTAAATTAACAAAGAGAGGATACATATGGTCCAAAAGTTTAAAAACAAAAAGACAAAAAGAGGTTCAGAAGGGAGAGCTGACACCCTCCTGTGGTGCAAAATGAGGAGCTCTACACCAAACTTCACCTGATTCTTTTTTAGCATAGCCTTTTAATTAGTTAAATACAATTACTAAAACTAGATAAGCAGCTGATGTTCTTTCTGTTGGCTTCTGCCACATCTTTGTATTAGTCATTGGAATACCATAATTCTACCAGTACAAATGTGAAACTGGAGCTGTACCTGGAGTCCTGTTTCATCAAGGAAATTCTGAAAAACTTCAGACTGCACAGCTGGAGCATCAGCTGCACAATTACCAGCAGCAAGAGAGTTAATGCACACACTGAATTTGCCAGAGTTTGGAAGACTAACCCCAGGAAAAGAACAGAAGCACTTCAGGCCTCCTAGAATGATGTTTTCAGTCTGATTGAGAAATGCAACTTAGCATTGAATTGCTTCAACCCTTGTGTTCAAGAAATTATTTTTAACCTGAAAAGCTGTAACAGTTACAAAATCTGTTCTACAGAAAAAAACTCCAACAATGTGATTTCAGACCCACAGAGTATTCAACTGTGGGTGAAAAATTAATGCTGTAGTCACAGAATTATTACACCTTGATGGTAATATATAAGTTGTATATATATGTTCTCTTCCCAAATTTTTTCTTAACAGTAATTTTTTTACTTTCCCTCCAAGCCTCCATTCAGAGGAAGTCTTTGCCTAAGCACAAGCAAGTGCTTGGATCTCCATACATTTGGGATTTTTTTTTTTTTAAAAAGTACTTTGTGGGTTCAGTGTATTTTTCATCCTGTTGCTGCTGATTTTGTTCAGAGGCATTTCTGATAACATTACAGGGTAATGTATTCCTAATGACAACAACATATACCACATGCCATGGAAACATGACAAATATGTATTTGTCGGTGGTAGTGGCTACGAACATGAGCTATCAGGTGCAGCCTTCTCGCATCAATCTCCAGGCAGAGAAAAACCTTGTGACTGTACCCTGAGCACAGCCACAATCTCTTGCTCACTACATGTTACAGAGGCCTGTTTCAGTTGTGACATGTGATTTCACATAGGACTTTGCATGATCTAAATGAGAAGAATCTCCAGGGAGAGAAACTGTGATTCTTAGGAGAAATTTTCTACAATCTAGTTTAGGTTTAGGGGTTTTGACTCAGTATGATCAGAAAAGTATGTCCATTTTGAATGTTTACACTCAGAGAGCAGAGAGAGAGGAAAAGAGCAGAAAGAGAAGACAAAAAATAGTACAGTGGTTCTATAACCCTGTCATACTGAGTTTGGGGTTTTTTTAGTTACGTAACACTAATGAAAGAAAATGAGTATGTTAACCTTTTTTTACCACTACCTAAGGCAATATATGTATTTGTAGGCAGGGGAAATGGTGTCTTTTAACTATTTCAATTAAGACATCACACCTTGTTAAGACAAAATAATGGCTTTTCTGAAATAACTGCAGTGGGTGAGGCTGTCCTATTTAAATTCCAATATGGCTTCAACATAAAGAGTTAAGAAAAGTTTCTAGGCAGCAGAAGCTGATCTTATCCCACAGAATATTCCTTGCCTCAGGCTTGTTGCCTCTTATGTATTTCAAGCACTAGGAATTTCTGGAAGAATTGCACATGCCCTGTTGATCTCAATACCATATCAAAGAATCAGCTCCTATGTCTTACTGAACTGGCTAATGCTCAAATGTCAGACTTCCCTATACCATTCAGAGCAGCCTCAGTTCCAATAATTTTAAGAATCCATCTCTGTGTTCTAATAAAGTGTGGTTAAACCATGAAGGTATACATAGCATTACCATGTACAATCAAGGAGTAGGAAGTCTTTCCCACAGAGAATTTAGGTACAGTCCCTTTATCTTTCATTTCCCTAGTTGAACCTCCAAACTGATGACAACTGAAACAAGTTTGCTGCTTGCACAGTACTGCCCTCACTTAGATTTTTGAAACGAAGCTCTGCTTAGGCATCCAAAGACTCTAAAGTGAATATAAATTATTTATAGTGTTATCTACAGTGGAGATCTGCCCCAGTTTCAGTCACCAGTGTAACTGCAGGAAAATCCACTCTTTTTTCTGTACAAGTTTACCCTTATCTCAAATCATGTTGGTTTTCACTGAAAATAGTTGCTTTCAATGGTGTTGTACCAGCATTTGCACGGTGCTCAGCAGCTGCCCACTGACAGCTGAAACCAGGCCACACTCTCAGTAAAGTCAAGACTGGTGACCCTGACCAGCAGCTGTAGCATAGCTAATAGTCTTTGCTATCTGCGGACCAAGTAACATCTCAGGGGGAGACACCTTCTCATACACCTTCTCAGACACCTTTTAGAACTGCTCACCTTCCACACCAAAAAATACCTTCCCCCAAGATCAGAGTACCCATAAATTCATTCTGACTCAGCCTCCGCAGAGCTTATGGCTGAAGAAGTTGAATTCTATTATTCATCAGGCATTTCTCTCAGCCTGGATGCTCCAAGTTCCTATTAGGCAACCATCTGACTAGGCATTTTTTCTACAAGAATATTTATTTTATTGTTGCTACAATAAACGCATTGTGAGGCTCCTGAAACAGACTTTAGGGTTGCGCTTGAGGGTTACAAATAGCACTTCATTAAGGATATAAACTAAATACAAGTGATTGAAAACATCTTAAACCCTACTTTTCAGTGCTAGTTTTCAGAATAATACCAAAGCAACAACCATCACTAAGCAAATGTAACTATTTTAAAGAGCTGCTCTGTCCTTCATGCTATTTACGGGTCAGCACCAGGGGGTCATTAATGGCAAAACAAAAATGTTTTATAAGATTAAATCAGTGGCAATTTAAGAGGGTACAATGCAATGTCAGATTTCAGTCCAAAGTCAAGCCAGGGCACATGTCATAATGAGATGCTGAAGGAATATCTGAGCCTTAAACACAAATAGCAAGAGATTCCTTTTAAGCATTTATTTCCTCTGTTCTTTCCAAGAACTTAGAAGGAGCTGAGCTTTGTTTACTATCAACAGTGGCTAGCAATTGTTCAAAAAGGGGATAAACTGCTGATCTCTTCATAAGCCGCATTCCTGAGAGATTGCTGCACTTCATGTGTGTTAACTTAGACTAGGAAGAATCTACTGATACCACATATTTTTCATGTGAGACCTGAAATAACAACTCTGCCACAAATTAAGTGGGCTCTAAATTCAAATGTGGTGTGCAGGATGAATGTGTTTTTCTTGGATTCAGACTTTATGGAATGATAAGGAAACAAACCTGACTGCATTTTAAACAGTGGGGAGTCAGAAGGTGACATCTCACATTCATCCTTCATCACACATTCATCCTTCCTCCTAAGTGGCCATTAACATCTCTTGTATCAAATTGGATTCTCCTACATGTAGAAGCTTCATCTACCTCTGTAATATCAATCAAGATGTGTAAAATGTGTCTGCGTTTGTCAGAAATATGAGAAAAATAATTCTAACTGACATAAGCCAGAGTTCTGTCAAAAAGAAAGCATCTATTCTGTAACAAGGAGAATTTTAGATAACCTCTTCGTTAGTATAAATTGCTTCTTAACTGAAGAGAGAAATCTGGTTGAGTACTCCCACTGTAGTCACACCAGGAAATATTTCTAAGCACAGACAAGGCATTCAGTGGCACAGTCATCTACAGAGTTGCACCAGGTGGAACCCCTCCCATTGTGCAAAACAGCATCAGCATGTCCAGATGAAGGTACTAGTGCTCTACAGTCATGTGTTATCAAAGCAAAGTATGAGAGAAGGTGCGAGGCAGTGTGAAACCAAGCCCAGGTACTCTCCTTCAGAGGGGTGAGACAGCGAATCCAAGCGTGGAATGAAAACAAGCAGCTTTTCTGCAGTCACGCAGAGTGGCCTCCCCTTGCCCCAAGCCATCTATTTCCACACTACACTGTCTCCCTGTTATCTTATTTCTGCCAGGCAGCTGCACATGGGCTGGACTAGAGAACATTACATGGTTCACAGCACACCCCTACCAGCAGCTATGATGCCACAGCAGAGTGTCTGGCACCAGGACACAAGCAGTGCCACTGCCACATGCCAAGCAAAAGACTATGAAAGCAGCTCTGGGAGAGTCTAAAAGAACAGCAGCTCATAACTATGTGGGTAGTGAATCAATGAGGCAGAGGTTGAGCAGCAACACTGGTTTATGGCAGTCTCCCTCTACATTAGTGACCAGTCTACTCCCCCACAAGTACTTTTGAAGTTTGGCTTGGATTTCTGTGATGTGAACAGTGATGTTCTGGAGAGTGGTGTAAATTCCACCACTGTGGTCTCACTTCAGAATGGATTCTGATGTTGCATTGCACCCACTGGCAGGAGTATTAAGGCAAGGATATCAAGACTGTCTCAAATAAGAGGCAGCACATAGCCAACAGGGAGCTGATTTACCTCAGACACAAAAAGGTTAATATTCTCATGGCTTGGATATGGCCAGCTAGACTATGGCAGATTTAACCTGAGCTACAGTAAGGTATTGCTGCCCCTCTTTACCGTCCAGTCTTGCCTTTCTGCTAGGAATACTGCTTTGTGCAGGACAGTCATTAGGAAGTTCCATTTCAGTGCAAAGTGCAGCATTTCTGATCAAACCACTGATCATAAGCATCTGACATGCAGAGAAAATATATTTTTACATCTGCCAATTCTAATGTACAGGCAGTAATTTCTATCAGAGAAGGCAGACAGTCTTGGAGAAGAGCAGCCTCCAAGGTGCAGAACCACCACACTACCTAAAAACAGCACTTATCCCACATATTTAAAGCATTCGGAAGAATTTTACACCACTCTTCTGGCCACACCCTTACTGACAAATAGATATAGAAATGAAGACATTATAATTAATTATAACATTTTGAAAAGGAAAACATTCATTATAGGGCTTCTTTCAAAAAGCACATATACATCTAAGCATTTCTTTAAATGACGTGGTTTTTATAAAGGTGAAGTTGATACAGAGTTGAAATAGTGCAATTTTGAAACAAGTTAGTGCAGGAGTCAAATTACAACAACAAAAAAACCCCAAAATATAAGTTGTAGATTTTTTTGTTGTGGAAATACATTACTGCCTGGGTTGAAAAGAAAGTATACACTCTGTTTTCAAAAGCACTAAAGTGCACCAAAGTGCTTTTGAAAGGTATACATCCACCAGTTAGCTCTCGGTGAGATTAGGGTTTTCTTTTGGGATTGAAACTAGGATGCTTTTGAAAATAATCTTAGTATGGGATTTGATTTTGATGTCAGGTGATGATGTCTAACAAGCTGCTAGCAGTCAAAAAGATACTATCAAATTTAAAAGTGCATTTCCTTTGTTAATTTACAAGTAACAGCCAGGAAAATAATTGGAGAAATACTTTCTTCTTAAGTACATTTAACAGCATTTTGTAACTAATTTAATTAAGTGGATTACATCCCATTGTTCAGTCTTTCAGACAGTAACATGAAAGGTTGATGCCTTTAAAATGGCAAAATATGGATTCTAAAACATTATCAAGGAAACTTGGGAATAACTTCAGTTTGAAGTGAAATAATTCCTAATGGATTTTATGAAAGTCATTATTTCTATTAATGTGGTCCTTTTAAATTAAGAAGTTGTGTTGGGAAGCCCTTGACTGTTCTCACCAATTCGATGTTGAGATGAAGGAATAGCTGATCTGTCTTGCTTAGAGTAAAAAAAAAATAAAAATTAAAAAGCAAAAACTCCTAAAGTAAATTTGCCACACTGAAGACCTTAAACATTTTAATTTGCACAGAGGCATCACATCAGCTTGAGAAACACAGAACAAAAGCAGGAAACAGAAATTTCTAGACCTTGGTAATGAACTGTAGACAAGAGAGGAGA
Source organism: Sakesphorus luctuosus (assembly GCA_013396695.1). Classification (NCBI taxonomy): domain Eukaryota; kingdom Metazoa; phylum Chordata; class Aves; order Passeriformes; family Thamnophilidae; genus Sakesphorus; species Sakesphorus luctuosus. Next base: position 1,000,649 of record VWZD01000913.1, on the reverse strand, counting down.
GATGATAATGACAAATTATCAGGTACTGTGCAGCGAGTAATGATTACTTTTCTGTGCCTGAGGTTTTGTCTTTCTTTTCTCTTTGCAAAGATCACTAAGAGGAGGGCAGTAGGAGGGGTAGGGTGTGTGTATCTGTGTCTGGTTTTTTCTCACACACAGGTGTGCGCGCGCACACACACACACACTCTCATAATCTTTTCATTTTAGTAACTCACTTAACCCAACTGGAAGAGGATCTACAACTCCTTGCTTTTAACATTATAAATACTTGAAATGTTATAAAATCTATTGCAAAAATGTACATTCAGTGGTTTTATGAGGCACGGGACCTGCTAATGTATTTTCAGGGAAGCTCGCATGTACTCTGTTCTGCCCACTGTTGGACAACGGTGGCGAATCCAGGGGTTCACGCTTGATGGCTTGAACCAGGCAGGGGTTTCTAAATTCACAGGGCATTTTGAACACCTCGTTATTCTGCTCTTTCTCCTCCCCAGGGCTGGGGCTGTAGAAATGACCATAGCAAGCTGTGTGGGGCAGGTCGGGCATGCTTTCCAAACACACAGAGGAGTTCTGAGGGCAAAACGGGGCCACCTCCTTGTTACGTGAACCCTTGCAAGATCTGTTCAAGTTTAGGCTGTTTGGATGATTTGCTACAATGCATTGCCAATTGTGTGGCGCGTAAAGGCAATGCCTTGGCTTCTGGCAAGGCAAGGCTGACTCACAGAGGTCCGGTTCCATTTTCAGGTGCACTCTGTTGGGGTAGCTACACACCTGCTTTCTCACCGAGCCGTTCTCATCCAGCCACGCTCGGCTTTGAGACATCAGGTAGTTATCAGCAATGTTTTCAGAATCAGAATCATATTCCATTTTGATAGGCATCTCCAAGGGAATGGCTGCGTCATAGGGAGACTCTGAGGACATAAATGGTCTCTGCAGTTTCAGATGGTCTGTCGCGTAGCTCTCTGCACAACGCTGTTGGACACACGAGTAAGACTGGCTGTTTTCTGCACTCCCCCAGTGGGAAGGACAAGCTGATGGCAAATTTAAGAAATTTGGGTCTCTGTTGTAGAATGATCCAGCTCTTCTGTTTGAAGACGTGTTCATTCGTTGGCTCATGGAACAAGAGTTTGAGTTCCTTAAAGTCCAGCTACTGTTTGTGGTGCAGTTGTTTTGAATGCCTAAAACTGAAGTGTTAGAACTGAGAGGTTCCTCTTGCATAAAACACTCACCATTAGTATGAGGCTCAAACTTCACTTTTACATTATCTTGTTCATTTTTTACTGCTGCCCAATTAACATGCTTCCACTGGCCCAGAGTTTCAATGGCACTGTTCCGGGAAAGACCCTCCAGGTTTCCTTTCAAACTGGCAAAACCACTTAGTATCTTCAGTTGCTCATCTTCTTCCCTTTCAATAATAGTAGAAAAAAAATCAGTCAGAGGTTTCTAAATTATTGTTTTCTGGGATACAAACAGAGTGGCTTAGTATATGTTACAAGCAATACTTTGTCCTCCATATGGGACTCTCACACTCTTGTCCATATAACCTTTGCATTTGCTCAAGAATGAAAAAGGATGTCCCTGAATCTGAGCATCAATGCATGTGCACAGCTACCTTTCTGTGGCACTGCTTCATTCAAGTTTGGCATTTGCTCTTCCGTGTCAGACATACAGTTCACAAACATCTTAAATATTGTAGTACCATCTGGTAATTACCTTACACTTCTGTTTTTCCCTCAAAATATATCTAAATATTATTTGTGTGTAGGAAATCCTAAAGATAAAATACAAACACTATCTTAAATGAGACGTGTTTTGTTAACAAGGAACTATTTGGACACATAAGAACTTTTTGATCCATGTGATTTGAGGGAGAACCATTTGGGGGTTTTATATTTTGAGAATGCAGAGTTAGCTGAGAGGAAATAAAAGTAATTAATTGAATGTCCGAATAGTCACAGATGTTCACATTGTGTGTAGGTTTGTTTTACATGTCTAACTTAATTTATGTTGCCTTTCGTGTTCTGAGATGGCCAGTGACTTATTTTTCCATGACCTCCAGCTGAAGTACTCAACATAAGTGAAGAGCTCTGGCAGACGAGGTTGCCTGAGCATTTCCATGCCTGATGCAGCAGTTTTGAGAACGTGGGGTCCAATCTTGCGGTTCAGGTCTTGAATTCACTAATGTGCTGATTCCCAATCAGATAGGGTCAGTGCTACAAACCCACCCCATCCCTCTCCAAACAAGAAGTGAAGATCTCAGTGAGAAACCAAATGTGAAAACCTAAAGAGTAATAAGGGGTTTAGAAGGCCTTTTCTTAGCTCACAATAAACAGAACTTTTTCCTTGGGTATCGAATCAATGTGCAAGTATAGGATTTTCCAGTAGAGGGAGTCCATGTTGTTGCAAAGGGAGAACGTCCTGCTGTAATAAATGTATACCACGAAAGAAGAGTATTTTCTCTCTCCTTTTTTTTTTTAAGAGGTATTAAATATTTTCAGTCCTCTGCTAAATATTATTTTTATTATTGACAGTATTGAGATGTGAATGATCTGATGTAAGTTTGCTGCAGAACTAGCTTCTCAGAAAATTGATCAAACTGGGAAGCAAAGGACTGAACAAAATGCAGTAGTCAAAAAAAGTTAAACCCCAAAATGAAGAGTTTTACAGTGAAATAGTATCTAGTGAAAATTCTCCAAAAGAATGTATGTTTCCAGGAAGATAACATATATTTTAACAAAAAAAAAAAAAATGTAGCGGCAAGTACAAAGTACTGCAAACTATCAGGAAGACAGAACTGAATATGATTGCCAAGGCCAAATCTTGTAATACTTCCATCTGCGGGAACTATCAAGCACAAAGGAAGAATTTTAACCACTCAGAGGACAAAAATGTAACAAAATAAACATGCTTAACTTCACAAAAACACAATTTAGAAGTAGAGACACAGATACAAGGAACAGGCCCTTTCAATCTGCTTAATAGAATTTCTTTCCCTCACATGGCAAGATGAAGTTTGTGCCATCCCAATTAATATAAAAGTCCCACCACCCTCAAGTGGGAGCTTCTCTGCTATTCACGTGGATCCTGGAAGAGACACAGCCTGCAAGGATTATCTGCTCTGGAAATGTGAAGACTTTTTCACTTATTTCTTCCATCTGCAAGGTGTTCTAAAAGAAAAATCTGTGATACCAGCCACATTTTTAACACTGGGCCAGATGGTGGCTATGTACAACTCTTGGTTGCTCATTCAGTCCACTGTCTCATCTCCTCCTTCAGACCAGCTGGAAGAGATACCTGAACAAGGCCTGCAGGAATTGGAAGGAACAATCCCATTGGGGAAGCATGAAAAGCCTATTTGGGAGGAAAGGGTAAAACTCAGCCGAGACATCCTCTTTGAATGCAAATCTTTGAGATTAGTTTACAGTCCATGACTGAGCCTACAGGCAACTCGATGTATCCATCTACAAACATGCAATGAAATGAGTACACTTCATTAGATTATGTTGCATATACACAACTAAAGACATGAGCTAAACTGTGTTGCATTAAAAAAAAAAGCTTAACAGAATCAAATGTTGATAATTAGAACTAGGACACAGATATGGAGCTGCAAAGTAAATCAACCCCCAAAATACATTACTGTTCAACAAAGTCAAAGCATATTAATAATCAAGGATTTTGTTTCTTAGTATGTATGTATGCTGAAATTCAGAGTATAAAAAGACTGGAGACAGAAAATAAGTATTGTTTAGGATTATAACAGTCATTTCACATGTTCCAAGACAGAAATGGATTTCCATATCATAAGCAAACTAAATTTTTCTCATTCAGCTCTCCTCTTAGGTCACTACAGTCCTTTCAAAGATCTCATATATAAAGAATACATTCATTTTTCTGAATTTTTTATAAACTTTTGTTTTAGTACTGCAAAATATACTTACTTTAACGTTTGCTGCTGGGTAAGAACATATTCTGAACAACCACTTCGATACAGAAGTTGAGTGTTAGCTTGAACCCAGACCCAGTGATCTTCATTGGTTTGTACTTTGACTAGAGATATGCCATTTTCTCCATTATTCTTTCCTATGTAATTAAAAAAAATCTGTTTTAATATAAGCAGTGTTTAGTATTTTTTCTTACTTAAACTACAAGTGAATGTTCACAGGTTTGTTTGCTGTCCTGGAATCATCAGCATAGGGAAGTCACAAAATGAGGTAAATTACATTTTAAAACTAAAATTTGAAAAGCCTAATGAGACACTTAAACTGCAACCAACAATCTTTCAGTATTACTCATTCCTTTTGATTTTTCCCTCTCAGTAGTAGTAGCACTACACCAATAGGAAAATTCAGGAAAAATGGGGCTGTTAGAGAGAAACAGTTTTAAAGACATTAAAGATTTCCAGCAGATATGATAGAAGGGTGAGTACAACTCTGCTCAGGAAGAAGTTGCCCAGTGAGGTAGACTCCACATCGAAATTTTATCCATTGTAAAATCTGAAATACAACATGGATCCATAATTTTTCCACAGCCAGGCTCTGGAAAACTGTGAGTGAAAGCTGCGAGCAACTCATGAGTTTTAAAGACAATGCATTCTAATTTTCCTCTGTTTTCTAATCTATGGGGAAAACTACCAGTTTTCCTAAAAGAGTGACAGATATTGTTATTAACTATTATGGTTTTCACATAATCTTATTAAATTTAGTGTTGCCACTTTCAGGAAAGCATATGCTGAATATTCTTTCTTACTGTGATTGCTTATTTCTCTGTAAACTTTTCCGCCAACTCTGAAATTGCAGACTGATTCAGTATTATCTTTTGAGGTGGACAAATTCTTTTGCTTTTTTCTTTTTAAAGAAGAGATGTTAGAGAAAAGAAAAAAAGGGAGCACTGGTACAAAAATCTGTAAATCCTAGCAGGAGAAAATAAAAGATAAGACTCTTTTTCCATAAACTGTATATAATCCCGAAGTACTTAGCAGACACACCTTTGATTTGGTTTTCAGCAATCTGTAATGCATTAGTGAAAGCAGCACCTTCATGATGACTGTTTCTTCCATACAATTCTGTTGGTTCACACAGCCCTGAACTGCCTTTTGAACTGGAGCTGCAGAGGACAGAAAATGTGGAAAATTCCTTGTCAGTGAATGGCAACACGGTGGAATAACAGAGTCTGAAAATTACGATCTTCAAGCTGTTGACCATCAGCACAGACTCACTGTGTAAGTATGGAGTAACTAACACTTAATAATTATCTGTTTCCTGCAACATTCAGTTGCTCAAACTAGTGTGTGACTGGAGTTCTGCATTCAATTAAGAGAAATAACTATGTTTAGGAATATTCCGCTCATGACTTACTATATCTGGAACAATAAATTTCAGCTTGAATTGAGACAAATGCTGTGCATATTCTGCTTTGCCTATTCAAAGTACATTCGAGGTACATAAATCACAGTGACCAGCAATGAATTTAAGAGTTTGTATGACTTCAATTTGCCATAATCACCACATGACTTAAAGATCTTCAATCTGTAGTTGAAGATGCTTATTAGGCTTTGAAAAGACTCCAATGTCTGTAACTTTTACAAATGTTTCCCTTTGTTAAGACCATCAGAAAAAAAGGTTAGTATATAGATTTGCCCACATCCTTGGCTACCTATGCTTCAGACCTGAACCAAAGAAAACACTCAAGTTAAAAGACTACTTCATTCTTGTCAAATCCTTGGCCACTGTCCAGTCAGACAGTAAAGCTTAAGTACAGCACCTCTCTTCTAGGAGCTGCATTCTGATCATCAGGTGATTTCACCTGAGTCTCTGAAAAAACTAGCAAGTAGAAATGACTTTACATCTCTACTCCAAAAGCCTGCATATTCCAGCCTTCCAGCAATTTAGTTCTTGTCTAAAGCATGCATGTTCTAGAACCACATTATATGACTGGATAGTGAATTCAAACATACACAAACACAAGGTGAGCAAAAGCCAAATTATGATACTGTCAGTTCTACTGATGAGCATTTTGCTTCACAGCAATCGACCTCATTACAGTAATATTTTATTTAACCAAATAAGGAAAAACATAACCCTAGCCCCAAACATCAACTAAAATTCAATCATAGAAGAAAAACAAAACTGGGTGTTAGGAAGGAAATGAGTCTGAATGCAATCTGTCCTGATCTTTTGGGATTGCTACCAAATTATTACCCCCAAGTCATTCAGTGCAATGTTAAACTTATGTGTTCATAAAACTTCTGTTGAAAGATAAAAGCATTCTCCAAGTACAACTCATCAGCCTCCATGTGAACACCCCCAGACATGCATGTCCAGCTTTCTGAAGTTTTCCTTTTCCTTTCTTTGTTAACAAAATACCCAAGTCCAAATAACTGTCTTACCAGAAGATACTGAAATTTGAAAACTCCCAGTAAAAATACTTTTTCTTTTCCATTTTTACAGCTAGTAGAATGACTCTACTGTGTTGGTAATTTCTGAAGGTTAGGAAGATATCCTAATGTTCCATTTTTTAATATAAATTTTTATATATAGTAATATAATACTTAACATGTATTACAAATAAAGTACAATATGTTGTATTGTCTTGCATTATATTCTATTATAGTAATTGTATTATCTTTATTTTGTATTAAATAGTTAAATCCAGATAAATTATTCATTTTTGTAAGAAAGAGTTTGAGAGTTCTTTAGCATAATTTGTGCTTTTTACATGCTTAATAGACATGAAGACCATAAATGACAAAAGATTAACTTGTAAATACTTTGTATTCACTGCTGTTACATCATCAGCTTTGTGTTTTGCTTTCACAAGCAGGCTTTTCATCTTCATCTCTGTTACAGAAGGAAGAAGAAGTGGTACCACTATGCAGAATAAGGACAGCTGAGGTGGCAATACTGTTCCTGATGAGGACTTCTTCTTTTGTCCAAAGAGAAACTTTAGTTTGCCTTGGAACTGCATTGTCTGGTATACAAAAAAAAAGTTATGTTAAGCATTTAGTGTGTAAACATTTAAAATACTAATATGACGTCTGGACCATGTTATTTAACACCAAAACCAGTTTTGAATCAGGGAGAAAAACCAGGAATTTCATTATCTGCTTGTAATTTGAACCATGCCACTTCAGAGGCATGGTGGGTGGAGATTCTACCAACAGTAAAATGAGACATCTGAAGCTGGTTGATTTTTTTCTCTCTCCTGTGTACTCAGAGCGTAAGTTCTGTGTTACATTCTGTTCGCCAAGATGGGCAGTGTATAATGGTGCAAACAATTATTTCCTCTGTGCCTCACTGAAGCTGGAACCATTATTTTTCCATGCTCTGTTCTCTCCAGTGAGATAGTTTCTTAAGCCTCTTTCCTTTTGCCCTGCGCTTTCTCTTCTGCTAAGTATATGGATTGACACAACCCAAGGACTGTGCAGACAGATGCCAGGGGAAAAGAAAGGCCCAAGACAGCGGGATACAAAGTACATAGCTTGGGAGGAACCAGCCATCCCTGCCTCACCGGTCTGTACACTCAGAAGGCAGAGATCAAGCTGATAGTAAGCTTCTGTCTCTCAGCGAAACAATTACCTACCAAAAAATAACCAGAATAAAACTGGCCCATTTGACTTGGGCATCTTCCAGAGCTACAAGGTTAAAACAGGGATGCAGAAATGACTGGCTGGTATGGCTGTTAGGACACACTGTCTTCCAGCAAACTGAAGAGCATCTGAGAAAGAAGTTGTATTTCCCCATCTCATGCTGATCCTCTAATTTCCTTCCCATGTGCCACAGTTTCCCGTAAGTACAAAGAGCACTGGGCTTTTCTAAGCAAATGGAGAAGTGATTTCTAGAAATGAGCTGCTCCTAGCAAGGAGCATGTGAGAGACTTTCTCATTCTGGAGTTTCTTATTAAAGGACTCTTTACAAAAGGGGAAAACAGGTCATTATTCTTCCTGCTCCTTAAAGCAAATACTTTGTGCTTAAATGTTAATTGTTGAAATTCGGGGTTGCCACCCTTGTGCCATGTCCAGTACAAACTGAGGACAGATATTGCCCAAAAGAGCTTGAAACATAAAACCTTTCAGATTCTTTAAATTTCAAATATGACAACTTTCTCCCATCACTCTTTACACATATTAATAATTATCTTTAGGTATTTCTTGTTAGTGTACAGCAAAAGAAAAGTGTATCCTGTCCATGGCTTTCCACAATATCTATGTTTAATGTTTATGTTGAAGAATTTTTCATACGAAGTCATTAAAATCCAGTATGTCATGACTACAGTAATCTTAGTGAAATTGTACTTACCAGGAATCCAGAAGTACTGTCCAACAAGCAGCGAACTCGACAGATGAAACAGCGAGTTAAGAAGGAGGAATAATCTGGTGCTATGCTGTCATTCTCTTGTGCTTTAAACAATTTACTGAGAATATATTCTTCTCCTACGAACAACAGTGAAGGCAACATGTATCAGATCACACTAAGGAATAACGAAAATGTTCTGTAGCCAACTGAAGAACCTGTTACGGAAATTGCTAAAAATTTCTTTATGGGTGGGCGAATATTAAATTTTACCATGTACAGATATATCTGCATATGCCCTACTAAAAGAAAACTAAAAGCTCTACAAATGGATTCAGGTGAGTTTCTCCAGAAACTTTATTTCCTGAGTTTTGTAATTTTTAATGATGCAAAGCAGGGTAACAGATGCTGCTGGTTTTGAGATCAGAGATCACAGAAAATGCATTAGAAAAATGAACAAAATAAGGACAAATGCTAATGCCAAAAAAACCCAAACCAAAACAAAAAAACGGACAGTGGCTGATTAACTAATGTTCAGCTGTTGCCTACTTGATTTTTAATGAAGCACTTTCCAGTTTTGGACTACAAGTGAACAGCTTTTGAAATACTTCCCAAAAGACACAAGTATTCATGTAACAGTATGAACTCAAGAACTGAAATTTTCCATAACATACATTAGAACAAAAATTCCAAAATCTGTAAATTTTATAGTTTGAAATATTAGTGCATGTTGTTTAGTTTGTTTTCTGCCTACTCCCTACAAAATCTTGCCAAGTTCCTCAGATATCATGTAAAACACAGAAACTGTTTTAAAGAAATGCAACTTTCCTGACTGTGTTCCTGAGGACTTCATAAAGGTTGCTGAAGGATTTCTTGCAAGTTTCTCCTCACCCATTTGGTCACTATGCTTCCCAATTTATTTCCTTAATTACTTCCTCTCATTCTGGTGAAATGCATACATCTTGTTGGGATCAATAATTTTTTATACAGTTAACAATTTCAACCTGATTATATGTTCTGCAGCTGAGATGTCAGCTCAGTGCCTCATGCAGAACAAACCCTGAGCCCAGGCATCCAGCTGCCATCCTGGGAAAATACAGCCTCAGAGGAAAAAGTGCATTGCTAAAACAACTTGTGCTTCAGAAGACTCCTGTTTACATGATTTTGCATGGGAAAATAAATGGGCAGAAAGCAATGATGCTGCCACTGTGGTTCTGTACACAAATATTTCTCATGGGATTTTTTTGCATAAATGAGAGGAATACTCATGTCCTGATCAGTGTCAGTAACAGGTTGGAAGGACAGAGACTGATGCTGTTCATTCTGAATGTGTAAGAGTATCTGTAGGTACATTAGTCAGAGAGAAATAAAGAACACAACTTTGTGGCCTCTATGGCACACACTACCTAATAAATTCCAAGGATCAGGAAGAAATGTTTTCTATGAGACAATGACATAAATAAAGGCTGCTATGTAGCTTTCCAGTGAAGAGTCTGACTTGACACGGTGGAGTGCAATTCTGTCTGTGTATGGTGCTGCCTGTGTGTTCAACCGACACACACAATCCCACCTGTTTCTGTTTGTAGCTGCTGTCCAGACAACATCTGGGGAGGATTCATGGCCCAGTGCAGTTGTCTACAGAAATCCTGGCGATCATCCACATGAATGTAATCATATATGTTTTGGTGCATTACATCAGTCTGAAACAATTACAAAAAGGAATGTTTAATTAGTATGTATAGGGGGGCAGACACTTACCTTTACGTTGATACTTTCCTTAAAATAATGGCTGCGTAGGATACCTTCAGGGAAGACTGACTGAGCAAAGTTATTTCAGAGGCCCCTATTTTTCAACATCTGCTTTTTCCCTTCGCATTCTGAGATGATTCTTTCTATTCTTAACTCTTTTGTAAATATGCAAATGTGAGCCATAAAAACATCCAACTGACAACAGGCATCCCCCAGGGATTAATGCTGGTACAAACCCCGTTTAATTGTTTGATTAAGGAATCATGGGATAAAGTGCACTCTCAGCAGGTTTGCAGAGAGTACCAGCTGAAAAGAGCAGAACAGCTCCTTGATGGATTGTAAAGAGGAGCTGACAGGAACCTCAGGAAGTTCAACAAAGGCAAAGTTCTCTTTTAATTTTGGGTACCCCAGGAAAAGAAAGATATTAGCATGTCTAAATGGGCCTAGGAGAGTGCTACCAAAACACATAAGAGGGCTGGAGCACATGATGTATCAGGAGAAAAGAACAGCCTTCGGAAAGGAAAACCTCAGGAGAACTTACTGATGTCTACATCAACCAAATGAGAGAATAAAGAGAAGACCAAGCCCAACTCCTCTCAGAAGAACAAAGTGGGAGAACAAGAAGCAACAGACACATGTGGCAACATGGGAAACTGGGACTTAATAATAAGTGAAAAAAAAAATTACATTCAGCATCACTAAACACTGGAACACAACTTCCAGAGGGGTGATAGAAACTCAAACCTTGACTAGATGTCTCCCAGATTAACCTGTTCTAGCTGGATGTGCTCTGAGCAGAAGATTAGACTAGATGCCTTCCAGAGGTCCTGTCCAACTGCATGGTTCTATAATTCTGTGACTTTACAATATATTTATTACACACAGACAACCAGCCTAGAAAAGCAGCATCTTAGACTGAAATTGAAAGGAAACTTTTAACTAAATCTTACTGTTATAATGGATCACATTTCTGTTAATAAAAGCTTTACAAAAGGAAGAACACTGTAAGAAATAAATCTTCACCTGCCAGATCACAAAAAATGTTAGTCTGAAATAGCACAGTAAAATAACTTCATTTGAGTTACAGTGTATGTCTAATCAGCAGTAGAAGGATAAGGTAGATAGGGTAGCAACACACAGTGCTACATTTTAGAGAGCCAGTTAGCAGAAGTGGCACCAAGAAAGTCAATACAATGACAGTGACTAAGTATTGTAAATATTTGTAAATATATTTACCTGATGAAACCCTAGATAATCCACAATTGTTGATGATGCATAAAATATCATTCCATCTGCACTCACCACCAACGCAAAACCATTCAGTGACTGAAAAAGGAAAATAAAATAATTAAAAAGATAATCAGAAAATTAAGAATAAAATTGGTACAAATGTAATCATTTTAAAAATAGTCTAGATATGAAAAAAATCACTTTGCAAAAAGCTGGACACCAAAATTTTGCAGAAAACCCTTTTTTTCTTACCATGAAAAACAAATAACAACCTGGAGAATGCTTTTTTCCCTTTATTAAAAAAGATAAGATAGTTAATTACAGTGTAACTACCATATTACATTACTAGTTTATTGTCTGCCTAATTATCTGCAGAATTGCATTCTGTCATTATTTCATCAAATTAAAAGTTTAATAGCAAGCCAACTACTTTGTTTTTCCTTTTAATTTAAACCTTCATATTCCACAGTAATTGCTTTGAATATGTATGCTTTGATGCATATAGATAATATCATAATCTCTAACATGAAAATTAAATAGATGACTTTAAAATCGCATTTATATTTCAAAGTATGGCTATTTTCTTAAGCTTCTATAAAAACACATACATAGTGTAATTGCATAAATGCAATGAATATAAAAAGTAGGTGATAAATACTTCATTGGTATAGAACAATATTTAATCTAGAAAAGAGCTAACAATTCATATAGACTTGGTGATGCAAGGAAAGCAACCAGAGAAATCCAGAAATAAAAGGACGGATTAAATAAGGTATACGATGTGAATGTTAAGATCATGATGAATGAAAACTGATAATTTTGCCTCTCTTCCCTTGATAAACGTTCAGTAACTTATCTTTGCTCCAGCAGGTTGCATTCCAAGGTAGTTCAGGTCCTCTCATGTGATGGTTTTGAGGTTTTGTGAGATTACAGTTCAAATAGCTGTTGCTGAAATACTGCTACATTATTACTATCCATGCTTCACCTTACTCTCTATTTACTGATAGGCCTATTAATTCTGAGTTAATCTTGAAGCACAAGTAGGACAGATTTTCAATTGCTCAGTAACCAGATCCTCTGCCATATTTTTGTGAGTTTGGTTCCCTTTTCAGTTCCTAAATGAGGACCAGATTTCCAAGACTGCTTGAAGGCTGTTCCCTCTGTGACAATGGTGGGCAGAATATCAAAAGTTCAGTGCACAATAGACTGACCTCCTCAGAAGGTTTGCCCCAATCACAAATGTGGAGCACCTTTGGAAATGGGGCCCTGTGGGATCACCCTTGGCCAGAGGCCCTGTGCGTTGAAGAACCTGTGAAATGATGACAGGAAAAATGTAGTGGAGAGCCTGAAATGTCTCACCTACGTTTGGAAAGAGCTGTAGCAGCAACTGATTCAATCAAGTCAATGCTAACCATAAGTAATTGCTAAGAATAGTCAAGGGCAAATCTTGTTTTGTGCCAGGTCAGCTCCATAGATACAGATCCTTTCCAGAATAAGCTTTAGCTCTGCCTAGTCAGGCTTGTGTTGAATACTAGTTATCCTTGTCAACTCTTCAAGCACAAGCAGTTGCTCAACTGTGGCTATTTTCTGCTCTAAATAAGGCCCAAAGTTGCCCCAGCACCTCACCAACTAGAAGACAATGTGTCAATATTTCTACATCTTCACATCTGTGCCTTTCACTGCACTGAGAGGAATCATATATGGTATCTGTCATATACGTTTCCAGTGTCAAATGGAGACAAGAAACCAGTTTTGGTATCTTGTCTCTTTGGACTCATCTTAACAGCAATGAAACCATCAGTGATGTGATACTAGGAGTTTTGCTACATTTTTAATATCTGGCATGCCTTTTAATTTGAATAGACTGAATATTTCCACAAAGATAACCACAGGACAAGGGAACTCCTTTATATCTGTGGCTGTTACCATGTATATTACAAAAGATCTACAGTCATGCCCATGAAGCTGGGGCAGGTAGAAATTAAGAACATAGAAGAAACAAAAGGAATGTTCTTAATTTAAAAAAGTTCTTAAGCCATGCAAACTAATGCACCAAGCCCTGTCTGGAAAGGCTTAAACAATGGCCATAAGATCTGAATAAGATCCAAGAATCTCCCATGTTATCATGCTGAACATTCTTAAAAGGTACCTTCCATTGCCCTGCAGGCAAGCTGGAGTTTTTCAGCCTCTGTAGGAAATAGCCCTGGAACATCTGCCTTTGCCAAGGTTTGCTTGCATAAATCAAGAAATAAATTCCCCTATTCAAAAATTAATCTTCCTCAATGTATTGGTACATAATCTTTAGGCCTAGACCCCTACCCAAGAGATCAGTCTCTACCTTTAAAACACAAGACTTGCTCCCCCACTGCAGAAGGCAAGAACGTTTTTCTTTCCACAAGTTTTTCTTTCACAGGCTGGATTAGGTGCAGCAGTTTGTAAAAACTGGAAGGGGAAATGGGACCATGTGTGTTTCTAAGGGTTCAGATCAGTGCACTGGCAATTACATCTGTGAGGCTGGAGGAGGTGTTAAGAAAGGGATGGGAGGGTAAGAGAAAAGAAGTGAACAAAAAGTTCAAGGAGCCACGTGTTCAGGTTAAGCCAGAAACAAGTATGGATTTGAGGCACTTATATAAACTAGGAGTTACAAACTTCCCCTGCTTTGTTTTTGGTTTGTTCTCAAAATGCTGGTGTCCTCTCCTGAGTTTATATCACTTAACTAAGCACTGTCTGCTTTTCATGACCCCAAATACAGACATCTGATGCTCTGCCTTGCACACAGGAAAAGCAATACCCATTTTGGGGCAAAAACAACTTTTACGGAGCTACATGAGTCTACTGAGGATTAACACAAATTTCATGTGTTTAAACCTCACTTTAGCTGGGAAACCTGCTGCTTCAGTCACATTAAAAAGAGAGAAGCTGGATATAAAAATGAAAACTGTACAACCAGTGAGTCTCATCCATGACCGCAAACTCTTCAGTTTTCTCAATGTTATCCTTAACTGTAATTCAGTATTAAAACAGACATCTGTAGCACAGAGGACTCTGAATAGAGTCACTGTTGGGCTAGGATTTATACTTTTCTTTTTTACTTGCCACAGGTGGGGATAAAGAGGAGGCTGTTTGCTAGCACAGGTCTGGTACCTCTGAGAGGTAATGGTGATTGCAAATTAGTAGGAAACTATCTCTTCCAGCCTCTTGGATGAATCTCTCAGGTACCAAATACAACTCCATACTGAAGTCCTTTACAGTACCACTGCATAGAGTTTTTTCCCTTTTTCTAGCCCTAAGCCTAATGATTTGTTAGATTGAGTGGAAGAGAGAGACAACTTCAGTCGATAAGCAGCAAAAACTATTCCCAGAGTTTTTTCCCCAGTTACCAGGCATCACGTTAAACAGGACAACAAAGTATATGGTCTCACTTATAATTTTTAAACATTCTCAGTTATTGATATATAATTCTCAGCAATAGCTTTCTCTCATTCCCAGTGAATGGAAGGCTGCACTGGTGTGCTGTGCCAGAACCACAGCAGCCATCTGTCTGGATAATCAACAACCTGGGAAGGGGAAAAGGGAAAGAGGATGCAGACCAGCCTCATACCTGTGCAGTTCACAGTCCCTGATGTAAGCATGTGTTTGCTCAAAACACCGAGGGGACAGCACGGAGAAGTAAAGGCAGCACTAATTTCACTTTAATCCTTTCAGCAGAAATAGTGGAAAGCCTAAATAGAGAGGGCTCTTTAATTTAGAAGATGACATAACCAAACTCCACTACTCCACTAGTGCTATTTGCTTTGTGTACAACTAGCATCTTTTAACCAGTAAAGTCCACTTGCACACTAAAATTTTTGGCAATATTGCATATTTTTACATGTGCACAGAGGGTCACATGCACAAACAGAAAAAAATACACATAAAAGTATATGGACCTTAAAACTTTTACAAAAAACTCACCTCACTTCAAATCTGCAAAAAATACATGGTTTTGAACGGCCATTTGGTAAACCATATGGATTCAATGACAGATGGAATTTCTAATCCAGGATAATAGCTGAAACATGTGCAACAGACTTAAGTATGTATTGTGAACATTTGTTTGTTTGTATTTGGCTTTTTAAAAACACTTACAAGAGTTTTCTATATTGTACTTAAAAAATGAAATCATGTGGGGATTTTTTACCAAAGAAAAAAAAAAGAACTTGGCACCAGACAGGGGCCTGTGTTCTTTTGAAAAAACATGTACATCCAATTATGCACTCACGAAAAGCTGCACCTGCTACTGAAACAAAAAAAAAAAACAATTAATCTGTCAGTTCAAAGAAAGTATGATATTATTCTAGTGCCACAGTAGCTGTGAGATTAAAGTTATCAGTTCCTTCCATTAAAAAGTTTTTGAAACATTATTAGTCAAGAGTTTCTCTTTGGGAATGAAGGCGAATATTTTGAGGAAGATAGGGCTTCCTTTGGCAAGATCCTTTATATATCCTGATTTTTTTTCCTGGTCTCATAGCAGAAAATCAGCCAGAAACTACTTCAAAGATATTTTGGTCAAGGTCATGGCATAGTAAAAATAAGGAGGAAGAAAAAAAAAGTGAGAGAGAACAAGTTCCAATCCACATTTCTCTTATTACTCTTCCTTGAAATAAAGGAAAATTCACTAGCATTAGGTCTCCAGAGACCATGTTACTATGGCTACTAAAGTACAACAGTCAAGGCCTGCAGCCATGCCTTGCTTTGAACAGATTTTCAAGTCACGCAACTTGGGTACTAAATTTCCAGGGTCAGTTGGCTCGCAGTTTATCTGGAACAGCTTCATTTAACAGTGGATCACTGGGTTTTTTGCATCCTATGTGGGATGGGGCAATTTTCTGGTGATCTAAATAAATAGCTATTTAAAAACTCTGGTAATTGTATACTTGTTCTTGTCTTATGAGCATTAGGAGGGAAATGCAGACAGTTAATATGTCCTCTGTCTTCAACTGTATTGTTTAGTGAATCAGTATTTCTTTCCACTGGTGTTTTTAGGACTCATAATTGCCCTTCTCAAAAATCCCTCTAGAATCCCAGAGGTTCTCTTTATAAACTTAAAAAAAAAAAAGGAAATTAACTCTTACTTAACCCTGAAATAAAACCCCACATAAAAGACTATTCAGAAATGGCATATCTGGTAACATCAGAATATGGCCTTTGCTCCACAAGTATAGCATCTCTTAGCCCTCTGTACTTTTACTTTTTTTTCTGGTATCTACAAAGCAACTTCAAAAGGAATAGTTCCATGAGTAAGGATTATTTCTTGCAAAGGGGAGTGACAGAATTGTTTTAGCATTCAGTTTTGATCAAGGGCTTGCGTGTACTACTTAGTTTTCAGGAAAAGAAACAAAGCAGAAGACAAATTTCCATCATTTTAGCCAGGAAAAGAAGTAGAGGCTGAAGTCTTCTGACGTGGTAGCCTTTCACAGAGAAAGTGCTCAATCTGATAAACTGGTTTTCATAGACAGCAGAAATGTCTATTTTCAAATACAAAAAAATACGTACATACGACCATTATGCCCCTTTCACTCCTCTTGACAGCCCAGATAAAACAAAGTTCATGTTTCTGCCTGTCTTCTTGACCCTGGATACCATCCGAGGCGTCTTTCAATATGGAAAATCACCATCTAGTGCTGCACTACCAAAAGGAGCAAGATCATTCTCAATGCCAGATAGTTTGAGCGCTGGCCCTCCCGTTTACTGTCAGAGGGAACAGCTGTGCCATCTGAAAGGCACAAATGATTGTGAATCATTCAGCTGGTGAAATTTCTCACTATTCCATTCCTCAGTATCCCATCACTTCCCCCAAGAAATTAGGGAAACCTTGGAGATACTTGTTTATATATGCCTCCAGTCTAACAAGGGAGCTGGAACACTGTGGCTCGTCAAGAGGCAGAGACAAAACTGGACTCCTGGAAATCAGTTCGGAAAATTTAAGTCATTGGACTCCGGTAATTGTGAGCTATAAACTTTCAAGAAAACATAGTAGTTCCCTGGAGGGTGAGATTGCAGTGTGTGCACACATGTAAACACATTTTAAACCATGGTGATGTTTTTTATATGCTTGATATGTAATAAGTGTTGGACACAACCAAGAACAACTTTGCCTTTGAAGTTGTTTTGAATGCATGACGCAAAATTGTAAAAGCAGTTTTTCTTCCATTATAGTTTCTTTCCAAACGAAGCTTTTGTAACAAAGCTTGCTTAGTCTGTGTCAGGTCCATGGGATAGGGCCTTTCTTTGTTACTATATGCATGAACTGCTGGCCCCCAAAGAGCCCAGTGCTTCAAAACCAGCTACGCTGCCCAAGGTGGGACTGAGAAACGAGAGCTGAAGCATCAGTTGCATTTCTAAGTGCAGAAAGTTGATGTGCATAACAGAAGGAAATGCATTCCAATTAAATCTCTTTTTTTCACAAGTACCAAACACTGGAAATGAGAGTACAGACCACGCTTCCCAAGTGTAGCAGTACTAATGACTAACAGCTCACAGGATTTGTTGCTGCAAAAGTGAATTAATGGGTGACACCAAACATCTGAGTATAAATTTGTTATACGGCATGTTTGTTTAGAGTAAAATATTGTCACAAAAAATGCTTTCTATTGATGGCAAGGTTTGGTGGATTTTTTCCCATTTAACTGTGAAAATTTCACAGTTAAATTTCTTTTCTTTGCATTACCATTTAGGATGTCATATGGGAAGTAAGAATATGAAGTTAATGGACATTATACAAGTACTGGAGAGAAATTTATAATAATCTAAAGAAGAATAATATTTAAATTCTTAATTCTAAAACTGCTGGGAAAAACCATATTTTATTTATTAATACGTAGATATATGTATGATGATTACCAGATATGTTAGTGAGTACTTGGATGAATAACATACCATTTACCTTAGCAATTATCATGAAAGGATACTAAATTATGACATAATCTTTTATATCTTTTCCTTAAGCCTCCTCATTAATCATGATGTCAAATTTAAAATTGTAATGGAACCCTCCTGTCAGTGCTCTTTCACAAATACTGTGCCCTGGACTACACTTGAAAATAGAAACAGTCTTTATATTGATTTATGTAGTTTCTCATTTCACTTCCTCAAAAGCAGATGTTGTATTCACAGATGAAAGCAAAGCTGGGGCAGTATCGTATCTTCAGTGCAAGTTCAGCTCTTCATTTTTTCTGAGTTCTGCAGCTGCTCGGAGCTTTTCAATCTTCTCTTCAACAATTTCAATATAGAAAATGCAAGCCTGATTAAGTCCATTTGAGAAGACTCAAAATGAAGCATTAATTGCTCACTACTCTGCACTTGTAATAACAAATTTAGTTAGGTAGACTTTGCAATAACAAATGTAGTAAGATTAGCCATTATCTTTCACAGAAATAACTTACTGAGAAGAGTCTCAAGTAATATTTATCCAACATGTTGGACAATTAGACATATGTAAGTAACAAATGTCTGGATTTTTTTTTCAGTGTTATTTACATGTAAGTGCATCAAGTCCTGAAGAGAAGAAGCCGCCATAATATTCTACCCACAGCTGACTTTTATTTGTACTTGCAAACTGTCAATGAGCACAAAAGGCAGACATCTCTTTGTGTAAGGAATCAAAACCTAAAAGAGACTGTGACGTCCTAATTTCAAAGCAATATTTTTATGTGTATTTAGCACTATATATCACATTCTCTAACACAAAACTATTTCAGGGGGTGGGAAGAAGAGCCAAACAATCTGTATTTCACATTCTGTTTAATAATATATCTAAACCAGCTTTTATAAACACCATTTCAGGCCAGTAGAATTTTTAGGGAGTGTGGTCTTCCTGAATTTGACTCTGGGAACTGTTGTACTGGGTGAGTTACCATCTTATGCTGTTTTGTATCCTCTAAGTATCCTGTATCAAGCACACCCTGTCCCATACTGACAGCAGGGATGAATTCTGCTATTAAGGTGTTACATCGACCCAGCGAGGCAGGCAATACTTATTCTAATCCAGTTATCAAGTGGATGACAGTGAGTCCCCTGGAGGAGGACAAGCATAGAAAGTTAGGGACAACTCCTCTAAACCAGCAGCAACAACTGCAAACCTTAAGCTGCGTTTATAGACTAAATGAACCCTTCCCCAGGTCTCTTCCACAAGGCCCTGCTTTAGCTTGAGCAGACGTTTCTTTTCTTACTGCTAAGAAAAGCCCAGTCTCAGTTACTGCAGAATTCTGGGGCATTGCAGTACTGGGAGGAGTGAGGAAGGTGCAGAACCGATTGGTGAAAATGCCTGCTTGTTGGTCGCCATCAGCTTTTGCAGCTAAGAATTCCTGGAAGGATTGCAGTTACAACAGGATACAAAAACTATCTAATTTAGTTTTTTCACTCATAATATGTCAGGAATAGTCAAAATCAGAAGGATGGTGATGTTTCTTGAAGTTCTTGGAATGAGAACTGAACTGTTTGAAGGGTACCTGTCTGTTCTCCTGTCTCCAAATCAATACTGTATACTTGAT
This sequence comes from Sakesphorus luctuosus, assembly GCA_013396695.1. Taxonomy (NCBI): domain Eukaryota; kingdom Metazoa; phylum Chordata; class Aves; order Passeriformes; family Thamnophilidae; genus Sakesphorus; species Sakesphorus luctuosus. The sequence continues at coordinate 980,848 of VWZD01000913.1, read as the reverse complement.
ACTAATAGGAAAGAGTACACTTAACAGTCAGCATCATGCTTTTAATAGCAAGGGGTTTTTTGGTTCAAACCCATCAAAAATTTAAAACCCATTAAAAATTGAAAACAAGTTAAAAAAGGTAAGATTGCCATTATTTAAAGTGTATTTCTATTTCTTTTATGTTTTGGGGGGTTTTGCAATACCTGACATTGCCATCTTCAAAAACACTCAAAAACAAATGTTCACACAGAAATTTTTATGAAATGAACAATGTGCTATGATTGCCATTGTTACTTCAATGCAAGAAGTCAGTTCTAGCAGCAGAGTAAGTCCCAGTGCATCTGTACAATGCAGTGTTCACATACAGATATTGAATCTAATGACTGGTGAGAACAGATGAGAAGGATTAGCTCTGTAGTCAGTGAGAGGAAAAAACCTAACAGAGCTGAAATGGGAGAATATGTTTTGTTGAGGAGGAAGTTATGTGGCCACTGGACTGTCTCCAAGAGGCACCGAAATAGCCTGAGCAGAAACAGAGGAAGTGGCTGTGAAAAGTGAGCTCGGGTGGAGTTGGCTGTGATGAACAGTCTGGAGGACAGCAACAGCAGCCTGAAATTGGGATCCACATCTCTCTGGTCTCTGCCCAAAGCTTATCTATTCCTTACCTTAACGCTGTGGATGGACAGCTGCTCTGTTCACTGTACAGCTAAAATTTCTCAGCTAGCCCTCTTCATAGGACAGCAGGTTTTCCCCTGTCCTGATGCATGGAAAACGCCTTCCCTGATGCCACTGCAAATCAGAGGATGCTGTCTCTGCTCACCGCACACCTGGGCCGGCTGCCCTCTCCCCCTGCTCTATCACATCAAACATAAGCTGCTGGTTCTCATTTTCTAATCCACACCCAGCTTGCTCCCCTCTCAACTATAATCTGTCATTTCAGGTTGGAGAAGCTCAGTACTAACTCTCATCAGGTCGACATGTCACCTATATACAAGATTTACAAACAAGCACTTAACTGCATTTTCCCTTTTGCTAAAAGGCTTCAGGCAAGCCTCTGCAGGAGTACCTGTTTTTCCTCTTCAAATCCCTCCTTAAAACTCTTGCAAAAGTTCTGGGAAAGGTGAAGCTGCTCGGACACTACGTACACTGGTGAACATGGTTATCCTTTTATTCATTATTGCCACATGGTGTTGCCCATCGAAATTCATCTTACATCACTTGTCTCAAACTTAGGCTGAAAATCTGAAGGGAGAGGATAACATGATTTTGTTTTGCTCTGTCCTCCTATCAAGCTGGATGGTGCCACCTCCTGCATTTCAGAAATCTCAGCACTGTGGCAGCATCATGATTGTTATGGTCATAACAGTAGCACTAAGGACTGGAGGAGAGAGCAAATGGTATTTAGCAGTCACAGCTTTTCTGTACAGATTTGTTAGAGAAGAAAAAAAAAGAAGAAAGGAGTAAGAGAGAACATTAGTTATTTGTTTCAAGGGCAACAGAAAGGATGTTTTTTGCACAGAGCTGTGGCCATGCCAAATTTCAAGTCTGGATTTTAGAAATATGCGTATTTGCGAAGAAAGAAAAAAGGGACCAGGGCCTCTGAAGTGTTCCTTTGTGTTTTGCCTGTGCCTGGCAAGAAAAAAGTGAATGTATGCATGTAATAAAACAGCACTTCTACCCCCATTTATGGGGCTTTTTTTCATGGATAAATTCTCTGTAAGCCATACCAAGTGACTAATGTCAGCTTAAATCATGTCATCTGAATCACTGGGAGAAGGTCTGTGTGTTTGAAAACAAAGGAAAGCGAAAGGGTTGTTTGGGTAACTTTCAAAAGTTGTATTATCTGAAAAAAATGCAGTAAGACTACGAGCTTTTTGTGAGAATTTCCTATTTTGATGGTGCCATTTTGAAACGGTAGATTAAAAAGTGAAGCACTGTATCATCGTCTGACAGGATTTACTTTAGAAGGACTGTGTTAAGAGAGTCAGCACCATCAGAAGCTGAAAAGGAATTCCAGACCAGAATAAACCAAAAAGTCTCTGTCTACCAGTTTTTGATTCCTGAAATTCGTGCCTTGGTCATAGCCCCATACAATAACCATGCACTTTTGTTGGACTCCCAGTTTTCCTTTTCAAGTTTAAATTAAAAAATAACAGGAAGAGTAAAATCTCTTGCTCTCAGACTGAAATTCAAACTGAAGTACCTTTTCCAAGTGTACAGTTTTATCAAGAACTGATTACATAAATCAGTTTGGAAGGAGGAAGTGGAATTGCACTAACAAGTTTAAAAAAATGACAGGAAACCAAGTGGGAAAAGGGTTTCCTATGTTATTTCCTTATGCAGAGTGAAGAACAGCACCAATAGGATGTTTTCTAATGTATCATTTTCCAACTCCCTCCGAATGAAACTTGAACTCTAGTTCAAGCTCTTAGCAGAGGCCACGAGGAGATACCTTACAGTGCCAAAATGTGCATATGCACCTTCAAAGGAACTCCCAGAAAGCTTACTATTTGTACCCATTTTTAAGGTAACAACATAACGTTAAATAATATGCTTCAAACTTGCACTGTCTTAAATCCAGAATCATTTCTTGGCATAAAAAGTCTGACTTTTATCACTTTTGATTTGGGCTCTATTTGTTATTAAAGCTGTCAAAAAAAACCTGACTGATTTCAGTGGGAGCTACTAAGTAAGAACCAAAATTTCCTATTCACAATAGTGCCCAAACCTGTGATTCGGAACAAAGAAGCAATTTGTAAAGGACTTGTCTGTGTGATAAAGTGCCTGTTCTGTGTGATAAAGGGCCTACACTGATTATGCCACAGCTTTGCACCAACACTTAGAGCACAAATGCTGCTGGCTCAGTAGCTAGATAACCTGAGTTGCCTCACTAGTCTTGTTACTTACAACTCAAATCAGCAAAATTCATCTGCTAAGTGGTAGAACAAAAGCATTCCTACAAAACATGGAAGCTCAGTTTGAAAAGCCCAACTCTACATGATTAAGTAGCTAATGTAATGAAGCTAAAATTATTAGTATCAGTGGAGAATAAGGGTTGCATCATCAAACCTAGTTTTCATGATTTTGAAGAAGTTATTTGTTTAGTTATTTATGTATAGAATCATAGAATCGATTGGGTTGGAAAAGACCTCTGAGATCCTCAAGTCCAACCCTTGGTCCAACTCCAATCCGTTTACTAGATCATGGCACTCAGTGCCACGGCCAATCTCAGTTTAAAAACCTCCAGGGATGGGGAATCCACCACCTCTCTGGGCAGCCCATTCCAATGCCTGATTACTCTCTCTGGAAAGAATTTTTTTCTGATCTCCAACTTAAATTTCCCCTGGCAGAGCTTGAGCCTGTGCCCCCTTGTCCTATTGCTGAGTGCTTGGGAGACAAAGTCAAAGACAATACAACTGTGACTTTAAGATTTTTAAGATATTTAAGATGCCAGGCACCTGACAGTCTTTTTTAAAAAATTAAGTAAGTAAGGAGTAAGCCTCTCCAGATCTCTCTGCAGAGCCTTCCTGCCTTCATGCAGGTCACCACTCCAATCCAACTTTTGTCATATCAAGCTAAGGGTGCACTCAATCCCTTTATCCAGGTCATTGATGAAGGTACTAAACACAGTGTACAGTGTCACTGAGTAAGAAATACCAGGATAGCCTGGCATCTTCAATGCAGCCATAAAGAAAAACACGAGACAAAACCACAGAAATGTGGTTCTTGTGCCCTGAAGCCTCAAGAGTAGAGGACTCATGAAAATCTGACACTGAACTGCACAAAAGAGTAGCTTGGAACATCCTGAAATCAACATGGAAAGGGTCTGAGATGCCAGTGAGGATGGAAATGACAAAATAGGGCAGGTCTGGCCTTTATTAGCATTCTTCAGAGAGAGGGAGCACGTTAGAATCAGGCAGTCTTACCCCAGTAGCACCTGTTGGGGAGCAGCCTGGATTATCCATATTTTGTTATAATTTTTATGACATTTTGGTTATAAAACACTATTTTCACACATGAAATGAATTATGCCCAGTACATCTAGAGACAGAGATACCATAAATCTTATGCTGCAGCCTAAAACAGCATAATAGAACACCAATAGACATAACAAATAAGGAAAGAAAGCTCATCAAGGCACATCCTTAGAAGCAAGGATTGAGATAGACATTTGAACAACAATGATTCCTCCCTAACAAGCAGAAAAACTTCAGGAGAATCCGTGAAGTGGTCAATAAAGCCCAAGTGACAATTTGAGCAGGGTGCTGCTGAGTATAGGAGTGAAGAACACTCATGAAGCAGTGTCAGTGGTGAGGATGAGCAGAGGCCTGGTTGCATGTCACGGGAAAACAAGTACTCCCTCTCCAAAACAGACATTTAATTCTTCCAATGGATAGTATAACACATAATAGTTACATGTGCCTTTGGGATGAGGAATCACCTGCACTGCAGTGTAGACTCCGAGTCTGGCTTTAAGACTGCAAGTATAGCAGAGGTCGGGGGAAAAGCAGGAGGTGGCTGACAGCCACGAGATGGTTATTGCAATCAAGGCTATTGCCTAGATACCCACCAGTGATTCATTATTTTTCTAAGTCACCATTTTATTGGGTTTCTCCACCCCATCACCCCATAAATTCTATCTGGATTTATTGACTGCCAATACAACTTATTTCCCCATTTTTCTGGTTACGGGTTTGGCCCAGTGTTTCTTAAGTATCCAGTAATAGGTTTCAGAAACTGAATGTGGCCCTGTTCTGCCAGAAGGTATGTGGCAAAAGGGTTGCAAAACCACCTGTCTTGGAAAATATTTGGAAAGTGTAAAGTTAAAAATCATTACTGCAGTCAAGCTGTTGGAATCTGAAGTCTCCAAGGAACGTAAAGATTGCAAAAATGAGGTATACCCCCAAAAAATTAATAAAATTAGACTTTGGTTATTAGAGCTTTGTCTGTCTTCCCTCCAAAGGGAAACAAAGATGGCAAGAAAAGAGTCTCTTATACAGAAGAAATGATCTTGAAACACTGGAAGAAATTATTTATTTAGATACCTGCTGTGCTCCACTAAAAAGTCTTTGATAAACTGGTATCATTGTTTATTCTGTTATTGCTGATGAAAGCTATTTGATTATAGCTGTAAAAAATCTCCATAAAATCTTAAATAAAAAACACATGTTGTGGCAAGGCCTTTAGAAATAAAAACATTTTAAACATACTTTGAAGACAGCCTAATTCCATTGTTTGTTTTCAGGCCGAAAGGGGAAGTATTGTATTGTTCCAAGACTCAAGAGTCATAGATCCATTATTTACCAGCAATTAGGGTTCTTGCTATTCCATATTCCTATCTATACATAGAGCAGAGTGATCATATCAATTAGGAAAGGAATAAAAGCAATTATCTTTGGTTTTCCACTAACATTGCACCCATGAACAGTATTATTCACATGTATTTTGGTGATTCAGATTATTCTGATTTGTATTATATAAAACATCTAAAATATCTAGGAGAGGTTGCACAGTGGAAGGTGGTTGTCAAGAGATGTAAAGTGACATTTGACAGCTGAAAAATATCTAGTGAGAGTAAGTAAAGTGGTCAGATTCACAAGTCAATATACAAAGCACAGCAACCACTGTTTGCTTCTCCTTGGAAGGAATCACAAATGTGACTATTTAGTTAAAATCCCACAGTCTCTAATAACCAACATGGTGAATTTGGTTGGACAACATAGAACCTCACTTTTCTTTATGTGCCATAACCACTGAATGATAATCCAAGCCAAACTCAGTCCCCAGAGAATATTCCCAACAAACCATAAGGAAAACTCACCCTCTTATTCTAGGTCAGACACACACATAAATAGAGCTGGAAAGGACATTCACATTAACATGCACTCAATCAACCAGTTAATGATCCCCATGAACTATGATCCAGGATAAAATATCCCCCCTATATTCAAAGTGCATGCTACTCCTATATACCCAGCAGTAAGCAGACCATTAACATATTCTGTATTAGATTCTTGTGACCTGCATGAAATTGTGTGCAAGTGTTTTCTTCATGTACTCAGAGCAGTAGGGCTACTGTTTGGAGAGCCCTAATGATTGTAACTTGTAGGCATGTAACATAAACTCAACAAAACACTGACTAAATATAGGAGACCCTCATTAAAAATTATATACTCACCATATTTATCATTTATTGTACTGCCTGTATTCGCTATTCACTGAGAATGGAAATAACTGCAAAGTAATATCTGATAGCCAAACATCTTGTTTTGGCACTAGCACCAACTATTCAGATGCCTCTGTGTTACGTGCTTTGAAATACAAAATTAAAATCTTCCAAAGTGTTATGAGGAAGGAAAGCAGGGTGCCCATTTCCATTCCACAGACTTGAATGACTTATGGTATTGGATCTCATGATAAAATGTATTTTTAATTTAACAGTTCAGCAATTATTTGCTGGAGGCTACAAGTATTTACATGTATCTTGCAGCTGTCATTAAAACACAATTTTTAGACCATGAATATTATCCTATCCAAAACAACTATGCATATGTAGTCTTAATCACATAGGAATTTCCAAGGACCTCAGTGTATAAAAGGCATTATTACATCATGTGTTTGAAATGCAGATATATGTGGGATGGACTGCTGTGCTCTAGCTGGTTCAGTAGTTCATAGCAGTATTAATTCTTCCTTCAGATAAATGGATCCAATTCTCAGTAACAGTATGGCCCCTTTATGCTGCTCTGTCAATATAAAATCACCCTAAAGGGGATAAAAATACACAGAAGGAATAACTTTTGTGCACATGGTGTGTGTGCAGAGCACAGAACTGAGGAAGTAGGATAGACTAAAATATCCTAAAATATTCTCAACTCAGATCAGAAACCAGGAAAGCTCATGTTGACATCCTCAAAATATGGGCCAAGTAAAATAAACCTAAAAGTGAAAAAGAACAGTGAACTGGCCTGCTGGGGTTCACTGGTAATTCTGAGGATGTAAGGGTGTAAGGTACAACTGCCCAAATGGAGACTGATCTTGACTGTCAGAACTGACAGTTTTGCTCTTGCAAGAAGCACTCACAAGTGTGATTCTCAAAAGACTCACACCAAGACTGACCATTTGTTCAAAGTTGCCACAAATCATCATCCCAAACAGATCATCAAACTGAATAAATTACAGCCATAAAAACCAGCATTTTTTCACTCACTTCTAGTAGAAGTCCACCTTCTTGTACAGCAGTCTTGTTGCATATATTGTCTTCTTTTATCGTTTGGCCAACTTGCTTCTTAAAGTGCTTTTCTTGAATGGCTGTTGGAAAGAGTTATTATCAGTTTAGAAATCATAGCGATCAGGGCCGCTAACTAAAATTCTTATTTTGGCACTTAACATGCATTGACTTAATCTGGAGTTATTGTCTTTGTGGTCTGGATCTCAGTTACTGACAACTTTCTTTTGCTATGAATGAGATAGATACATATTTTGAAGTCCAGATGTTTTTTGTATGAAATATCTATCACATTTTTTATTAAACATAGTTTTTCTATTAGTCTACTCTACAAAAAGCAACAACCAAAACCCACAGGAAAGAAACAAAAGAAAGTTAGCAAGTTGTTTTGTTTATAAAAATATGTATTATGAAAATATAGAAAAATATCTATATAGCTAGAAGATAAAGGACTGAAATAAGTTTCTTATTTTCAATGCTGACCTTCTTGACATCAGATTATTTTCAGTCTCACTTTACCCTACTCACCTCTACAAGATTGAGCCTGACTATAAGATTCAGGGGAATATCCTTAAACTGTTTCATTTTTACACAGAGGTTTAAAGTTTGTTTTTAGTAGGTCGTTTACACCATGAAATTCATAAAGAGCTCTCACTACAGATCAAAAGTCTCTATGGTTTTCCTAATAATGAGGAAAGCTTTCATGGGAGAATAAACTAGTGAGTACTCATCCTGCACATTGCTTGATCTAAATTATACTTGAACGCCCCAAGTCTTCCTATCAATATATCCTATAGAAAAATCCTTGAAATACAATCCCATTTCTGAGGATAATGAAAGAATTTCTGAGAAGACTGACATCCCTTAATAACTGGGCTTCTGCATCATCTAGGGAATACAAGAACCTGTCTTTATCATTTGGTCAGTAAAAATTATGTCAGCTTCACTCCTACTGCTACATTCAGAGATGGGTCATAGGAATACCCTGGTAGCAAACAGAGATTCAGTTTTCTGTTTGTTGTCCTTTTCACAGAGAGAATAAGAGAGAAGAGCATACCGGGGAGATTATCTGGGACATTTGATTCACATTTTCCCTTCCAGCTAAAGGGAAGCTGGAATAGCTACAGCCAGAGATGGTTAATAAACAAAACAAAACAAACAAACAAAAAAGGGCAGGAATAGTTTATACCAAGTCAGAATAAGAAGAGGAGACAGACAGCAAGCCTCTAAAGCTCCTGAGCCTGTGCAAGAGCCCCTTACCAATTTAACAGCCTAGTTAGGGACTGTTGCAAGATATATCAGCATTTTACAACAGATGATGGGAACACAGAACAGCACTTGACTGAATATTCGTGATGTGTTTTAGCTTACATCGTAAATATTTGCCGAAAGTGATGTCAGTCATTACCCCAAGGAAACCATCTTGAATGTATAATTAGATGTAATAAATCCCTCCACTGGGAATGGAAAACACATAAGGAAAACCCCAAACTCCCTAAAACAGATCCCTACCCATGTTTTCCAGACAAAACAATTTTGGAATTTCAGACTTGTAAGCTAGGCTGTTGTGAACAGGATATAGAGTCTTAAATCTGCATTTTGGTATACCTTTTAAATGAATTGGAGATGGTTGCCTTCCCGCCCCCCAGCCCCGGTCAGCCAAGCCTTCTGCTACTCCAGTCTATAAGAATAGATACAGAATCATAGACTCATTTAGGTTGGAAAAGACCCTTAAGATCATCAAGTCCAACCATTAACCCATCACTATTAAGTCCACCATTAAACCATGTCCCTAAGTGCCACATCCACATATCTTTTAAATACCTTGTGACAACAATTTTTAAAAGTCCGACTCCTATTCCAATGGCCTCTTCCATAGGAAAGATGTTTTAGTAATTAAAGACATGGTGGTTTGCGATCTGTGTGCAGGTTAAAGGACAGACAGGGAGGAGCAAGAGGAAACGAAGGTTTATTTCCTTGATGGCACTCTTGGCATTGTGAAAATTCCACCCGTTTGAACTTCACGATTAGTGGAAACTATTATCTTACCCAGCTGAGACAACCAGAGCTCCCTGCCTGTTTGTTAGCCTTCAGGCTCATACAAACACAGCAGCAGAAGTACAAGAGATGTTTGTTCCACAGCTCGTCTGGCTACTATAAATTCCATCTCCAAATGGAAAGTATTTTAATGTTATTTTGCCAGTTAGAGTCACCCATATGTTAGGCCACACACATCCATTTCACAACATGCCCTGCTCACTGGCCTGGACTGCAAGGAGACCAATTGCACCACCGAAGACAACTAACACCCTTTGCAGCAAGAAGCGAATGTTCCTCGGAGATGGGAACACTTGCTCCTTGTACTGGCGGCAACAGCACTGTCACTCATTGCTCATTCTTTTTCTGCCTCCCTGCTCAGGAAATACTCAATTAATCCACCCACAGTTGGGCTGATACAGCAGTGACAGCTCAGGAGAGATACTGCTGCTGGTGATAGCCTGTCACCTGGAGAAAGCAGAGTAAGACAGGCAGAAAACCACACAGATCACCGAAACAAATGAGGAGGAGGAAAAGCAAGACATGACAGGTCAATGAGGGAAACATACAAGATGTTATCTGACTAGGCAGAAAAACAGGGAAAACAGAGCAGTCTAACAATACCCCTGTCATCACCAAGAATCAAGAGAGAGAACTGAAGGACAGTAAGTATTCCTTATCATGAGTGTCTTGACAGCAAAGGCCCTGATGCCAAGACATCTGTGATCAAGCTTAGACATCACATAAAATGCTCCCTCTCTGAATCAACACTGGAGCCTATGATGATGAAAATAAATGAAAGATTGGAGTGTGCAGGAGCACTGTCTCTGGTAAGCAGGCAGGAGCAAATTGCAGAAAAATGAAAGCTAAAGAACAGCAAAGGATGACTCAGTAACCTGAGGTGGAAACAGGCTGCTGGAGTTCCTATACATCAAGAATCGGGCAAGAAAAAGCAGATATTGCAGGCAGTCTAACGAATGCTGCTGACTGTTTAAAAAATTAAGAGATTTAGCTCTATGGAGCCTAGGACTGCTTTCTGTGGGAGAGGCAACTCTTTAAACTGAACGGTCAGCAATTCAGCGTGGAGTGTTCCACCTACTAGGTTCAAAACTAGCAAACTGAGAGAAGGGAAGTGGTAACAACAGACCTGTTTCTGAGCACACGTATTGAGCCTGCACTTCCAGAACATGAAACAAAACAGAAGATGGAGCTGTTCTGCCAAAGAAGATGAATGAGCATATTGATATCACAGAGTGATAAATACCAGATATACATATACCACGGCTGACAGTTTTGCAAGGACATGCAATCTAGAGATCTAGTGGTGCAATCCCATGCAACCACTAAAAACCAATAAGTTTGGAAATGCTGGGTCCTACAGGAGGACAAGACTGTGGAAATATATAAGGCAACAGGAAAGGGGTCTAAGAAGAGAAGGGAAAAAAAAAAAGAATAAAAATGTCCAATCCAATTTCCTGGAGGAAAAGTCAAAGATCTAAGGACATTGTTTCAATTTCTGATCTGAAAGCACTGAAAGGAGTGGAAAGCAAAAAAATTCTGTAGAGTTAGAACCGACAGTTAATTAATGGAGAGAAAAAAAGTCCACAAAGGGGATGGTAAGTTTGGCTGAAGGAGCATGAGACTGTCTCAGACAGTGCTGCTGAGTCTTTCACAGCTGTGCTGTCTCTGCCCAGAACAATGTAAAAAAACGAGATCTCTTCTGAGCCTCCAGTTCTGATACAAGCATTGCTATCTGCATTTGCAAACCCCTTGGCCTGAAAACCAAATCTGGAATACTGTAAAGAAGAGAAAAGCTGCCTAACCCAGTCTACAGAAGCATTATGAAACCAGCCATTCCCTTTCCCTCAGAAATAACAGAACATTTATTCATTGCAGAATACTCTTTAGTTCAAAGGGATGGAGATTTCAGAACTCTCGTAAAGCCATACTTTTTAAATCCACGGGATTACATTCTCCAGAGTGTTTCTGTACCTCATCCCACACAAGCATGACCTTCATTCTTCAGAAAATAATTAGAGAAATTACCTGCCAAGTTAAGCTTTTAAAAAAATTAATGTGTGGGCAAACTGTACCCCAGCCACCCAGATACCTTGCACTACTCAGCCTTCGTGCATTAAGCAACAGCACAGGTGAGAAATGAGCGGGGAAGGGATGCAGGTTCTGAACTGAACACCTTCCCTGGGTTGATTTGGGGTGTAAGAGGGGGAGTGTCTTTTTCAGACTCAGTATCACACAGGTCAATCAGTTTCAAGCCTTTCTTTACAGAGTATCTGTGAGACCATTTCTCTCCAATGATGCCCAGGGGATAAATTATGTCTTAAAACAGGCAGATGGAAACACCCAAATCCAGCTTGCAGGTTCAGAGATACCACTTTATGAATGCAGGTCTTACTTTTGGTAACTGTTACTTGAAAGGAAGTGAGAATAGGGTCTTTCTTCCTGGATCTTCTAGCTGCAGGAAGAATCAGCTATGCGTGTTACTCTGAATACTAAGAAAACAAAACAAATTGACTAGGAAACACTTGTGAACAATTTTGCTTAACAAATCTAGAGCTGTGAACCGAAATGGTCTGTTTCCTCTGGCTGTATTACAGAGAACACGGAGTGACAATTAGGATGGGGGTCATTAAATGCACACTAAAATAAAACAATATACAGCATAAGGAACAGTTACTTTACACGGACAAACAATATGAAGGCAACTTTTGCACATGCCACAACATTCAGGTTGCACAAATGCTTCGGGAAAGAAATCAGCACCAAAATGCACCCTCTGAATAAAAGCTGTATGGTTCTTAGTCCTGTTGCAGAAGCTACCAGAATGCCAGATGAAATTATACTAGCAGTAATGCAAAGTTTTTCTGCCCAACTTAGCAGTTTTCTCAGTCTGCTTCTTCTTAAGAGATGCTTTGAAATCTGACTTCCCTTTGAAGTTTCTCAAGTACAGCGTGACATTTATTTAAGGTACAAACCGAACAGTTTGCTTTCCAGATCCCGTCCCCTCTGTCTTTCAGAACTGCTTTTCCCCTTTCCCAGCAAGCCTCATCCATTTTCCCTCAATGTAAGAGGGGCATCAAAGATATGCCACTGCCCGGCAGCCCTGCTCTCCCTACCGCCCTTGTGTGGAGCTGGTGGGGCCACCGAGCCCCTCCGAGCCCCCAGCCCGTGTTCCACCGCGTCCGGAGGAGCCCTTTGGAAGGGCAGGCGAGGGGGAGGAGAGGTCCCTGCTGCGGAGGAGGAGGAGGCGGAGGCAGACTACTGACTAACCCCAGCCCCACTGTCACGCAAGCCTCGCTGCCTGTCAATCTGCCGGCGGCTCTGACAGGGCGCTGGCGTCCGTTCAAACCCTTGCGTGCGAGCAGACGAGCCACATTACCCTATGAAGTATTTCATAATAACAACAGCTGTTAAATATTGATGACTCCTGGCAAGCGCTGAATGCTTTTCGAGAAGGTTAAGCCTTCATGTAATGGAACCTAATTCCTCATTATATACTGTATCAGATATCTGGAAGTTGCCTAAAAAAAGCAAAGGAGCTTAAAGTAAAGGATCAGCAAAATAACTCTGGTGCAGCAGGGAGAGGGGAGCAAAGCCCACCACGCGCAGGGTGAGGAGTGTTGCCCTGAAGTCAAATCCTTTTGCAAACAGTCCAACACTCTGCTGGAGTGATCGTCAATACGGTCGCTTTTGCTGTACTCCACTGGAGGGGTTTGTGTTTTTAGAAATTATCGCAGATCAGATAAACTTTCTAAAACGGCAATCCAGCTGCCACTGCCATCTGTGTGTGTAAGAGTACACATGGAAATTATTTCTACCAAAAAAAATAGAAAAGAACGGGGGAAACTCACATTCCTACAGTTTTTCTACGAACTTTGGCCCTGAGAGATCTGGCTCGTTACAAGATTTAGTGGTCATCAGACAAGATATTAAGGATGAGATCTCAGAGAGCGTTTCCAGCAGGCAAGGAAGGAAGAAGGGTAAGCCTCTTGCTTGGGCAAGTCCTGGTGTGCCTTCCTCTAGTTCCCAGAAAAATCCACCATCTTCTTCACACTGCCCACTTACACTCGTCAGTCTCATCTTTTCCCCCTTGACCTAACTTTCAAGCAAGGTTGTGTCAGGAGTGAAATCATTTTGGGGTAGGCATTCATGACCAACAGACCAAGTCTTTGGCATGGAGCTGGCGTGACACCAGGACACGCAGTCCTGGGTAGTTCAACGAAAAGGCAGCATCACAATCTGGGTGCAGCTGAAAGAAAAACCACGAACCAAGGACTTCTTGCAGAGGGGTAACCAAGTCAGGTGGTTTTTTCTCGCATGTGAAAGAGGTCTGTGTGCTTTGGAAAAATGCAGTGCAGACGAGGCAAGCTGAGAAGCTGAAACAATTGCCTGCTAAAGTTCAGCTGTGCTGTGGTTCAGGGAGTCCTGCGAAGCTTTAGGAAAGTGTTTTACCTGTGGGAAACTCAGGTCTGTTAATTCAGTCAAGTTAGGGAATCACAAAGACTTAGGAAGTTGTAGGTTGGAAGGGACCTTTGAAGGTCATGTGGTCTACCTCACCATGATCAAAACAGAACTAACTTCAGTCAGGCAGGTTGCTCAGGGTTTTTGAGTATCTTCAGTAATGGACATTTCACATTCCCTCCAGGAAGCCTTTCACTGTTTTATATGCAGGATCAATTTGGTAAGGTAAAGAGCTGCTTCATATTTTATGGGAATTAGCATAGGTTAAGTTCTGTTTCCACAATTCTTGGTTTATAAAACATGTAGAATAATTTAAGAAATGCTGAATGGTGAAGTAGCTGTCATAAAAGGTTTGTGTAAATAGAGAGTATGCAAAATAAGTTATTAGCTCTTCCTATATAATGGTTTTTGATGGTTTATTCTGTCTGTATCTCACACAACTGGCTCACAAGAAATCACACTTGTATGTCACATTTTTATGTAGTCTAGAACTGTAACATCTCCCTCATCTCAGAATATCTGAGAGATCACAGATCCAACTAAAAGCTATGTCTCCCTGTGAAACCAAATTGCATGCTAATTATACAAAGACTCAAAAGAACGTGTCTCGAAAGCACATGTCTTCTCTAGCTCACTGTTGCAACCTTTCTCCCTTCGTGTGATTCAACAGATGATCTACCCAACAGACAAGCCCAAGCCCACATTGTGCATTGGCAAAAGAGATATTTTAGAGATCTATTTGCATCACTGCGAGTAAATATTTGAGTTATCAGTTGGTCTGGTAGACTGTGTTGGCTATAAGATCACTGAAGACATGTAGTCTTCCAAAATTATCCCAAGGCATAAGACTTATTCCAAGTAGCAATCTTTCTGTTTATCTTCACAATTCCATTTGATTACCTATTGAATTAAATATGATGATTTGGTGATGGAAACTTATTGATTTATAGGTTCAGTCCTAGGGCCTTAATTTTATCTGTGTACTATTCCACTCTTCAATTAAGCTGTAATACATTAGCTTGTCTGTGTGTGTATTTGCTTGCACACCCTTTCAAATAAACACATAAAAGGTAAATAAAAATGGGTTATTCTGTCAAACTACAAAATGGATTGCAATCCTGACTTATCAACAACCTCGAGTAGGAAATCTGCAAACCACTTAGTCCACTCTCAAATCAATACTCACATCCCTCACAAAAATTAAGATGATTCCAACAAATTTCTTGCCCCTTAAGTTTGTAAATTACATGTCCATTAATCAGAATTGAGATATACAGCATAAGCTTACAGTAGAAAAAAAACTTTTAAGAGAATTATTCTGTACTTAGAAAGCCTGCCTAACATTGGTTAGCTCCAGAGTTAAAGACCTCAGAATGTACAATCAATGTAACTTTATGTTTTCATTCCTGACTTCACCAAACTAATCCACATTAGCCTGTGTATTGCAGTGTGTTCTGACCTGTTACATTCTGACTGCTCGAGTGGGAACTCAGCAAATCCCACCCATCATGACACATACATGTAGTCAGCGGAACAGCACATCAGAACACATTGATTCTAGGACCTATGGAGCAGGTGGCCTAAATGTCCTTCATAATGGCTTCTTGGCTGAATAGCTGTTCATCTTTTCCCTTGTCCAGGCATATTTAAAAAACTGGGGTCTCTATATCCTCTGAATTGCCAGCATTTCTTTTCTTTGTGATCAAGAGTGCTGTCCTCTTTTGACATGGCTCATACTATTTCACTGTCATTAGGCCATTTTTCCAGGATTGATTCTCTGAAGGAAAAAATACAAGAATGGACATTGGTGTCCACAGCAGAAGCAGTTGCCCTTTGAGACGCTAAAATGGCTTTGGCTTTACAGAGGAGGATGAGAGGAGATGTAACAAAGAAGTTACAAAATTGTAAGGGCAATGGATGAATTGAATGCAAAACTGCTGTTCACCAAACCCCACAATATGAGGGCTGTGAAGTGCCTGGTAACACCAGGACAAGAATGCTTTAAAGTAGATAAAAGACATCAGTTTTAGAGACGAGAATACCAGACAAGATGGACCACTGGTGTGACACAGTAGTGCACCTCTTATGTTGTTATATTCTCACTGCAATGCCACGACCTTGTCCACAAAATTTGTTGCAGACAGAAAATAAACAACAGATGAACAAGAGCAGCATCTGTGACTCGAAACAAAGTATATCACAGAAGTGACAATACAAAAAATCAGAACCTTATGAGAAAGCCTGTATGTGACTAAATTTAAGCATATGATGAAAGACCAGCTTGTGAGTAATCATTGCATCCAAACAACAACAAAAAATTTCTTTAATGATAAACAGCTTATTGAAATAAATTTGAGTCTGAAATATTTTTCAGAAACATAAGTAATGAGACCATTTTTACTGAAGAGACAGCTAAGAGAAAAGCTGTTTGTAAGTAAGCCACTGCAGTCTACTGGAATCTTTCCCACTTTTGAAAAGGCAGTTGTAAGAATTACATCTTACAGAAGAAATTATATGACGTCCTGGTAACAGATTTACCTTGAGAATAGCAGAACATTTTTAGTCTCTATTGGCTACAGAAGATGTGCACCATTTTACACTCTTCAATTTTGGTCTGCAGTTTAGAGCATTTAGCAACAATCCCTGAAGGATAAAATCAAATTAAAAAAAACAAGCATGAAAATAAATGCAACTAGGAAAGTGTATGAGAAAGCGTTTCCGCCCATTCTTGATTAAAGCAACCTCACAATGACCAACTTATTTGAGATTCACACAATCTTTGCTAGCCTTTTGGATTTGATAACCTCTCTTTCAGGTCTGTGTTTCAAACAGACTATGTCCTGAGCTTCCACTCCTCGGTTTCTAGTGCTTTTATAACATCCTTGTCCCTTTTTAATTTTGTTTGCAGCATTCTGCATGGGAAGGCACAGGGTACATTCACACCTGCTAGCTCCAAGGGGAATTTAAGTCTGTATCCCTTTTAGAAGAGAGTTGAAAGAGCATGTGTCAGTAGGCCAGTATATCATCCAAGAGACTGTTTAAAAATAGCCAGTGCACACGATCTGGAGAGGATAAAGGAAACCTTTAAGATGAAATAAACACTGCATCTAAAATACTCACACTGAGACCTTAGCACACAGGATGTGCATATGTTACCCAGAAAACCAAATCTGGATCCAACAGATTTAGAGTCTGAAATATCGTAAGAGTAATTCTCTAATATCTGCTTTGTATAGCAGCCATACTCTAGCCAATATTAAAGGCAAAGACACATTTGCTTCCCAGTGTACTTTAAATAAGCAAACGCACTTGAGAGAGGAAATATGAGAATCTCTGCCTTAAAGTCAGCTGGACATCACAGCACAGTGCTGCACAACCACCACCAATAAACACACACACCCCACGGAACATGGCACTCTCTTTCTAAGGCAAAGCTGCTTTGCTTTGGTCTTTTCTGCTGTCTGTAGAGGCTGCCACGATGAGATGGTCTACATGAAGCCTTGAGAGGTTACATGAACCTAACAAGCTGTGGGAAAAATATGTCTGAAAGAAGGTCTTTGAGCTTCGGCTTTTCTGCTTCAGGAAGTAAAAATCATGCTGAGACAAGATATAGGCAAACAACACCTCAGGAGCATTATCTAAAAGTTTTAAAAAATCATATCAGAATCAACTTTCAGGGTAATTTTAAAACACTCAACTATATTCCAGAGACTTTTAGAATACTGAGGAAAACCAGTAGCATGACAATCTTACCTAAAAGCTCAAAATGAAGAACTATCCAACAACAGAAGTCAAAAACTGAACTGCCAGAACCCTAAACTGATAATGCTGCAGTTCCTGGATCTGTCAAACGTGTTTTTATACACAGCAAGATTTTAATGTATGCATTTAAAGACTAGTCCTGCAAAGCTATCCAAACAGATGGACCTTGTTCCTAATTGGAATCCCTTGTAAGACAGAGGGCCTGCAGAGAAGACATTATGGTTTGTCCAAAAATAAATTGCTTTGCAGAACAGGAACCTTCTGCAGAAGTAGAAAATGCATGCATATGATATATTCAATTACTACAAGAACCTTTATTTTTTACTTCCTCACAAAGGTTTGGCTTTGCTTTTTTTGTCAGCCAGGTTTCATGCTCAGAGAAAGACCCCAAGCAGATTTTAATGACCCTAAGCAGGCCAGTAGTGGGTTGACATGTTCTCTCCCCCTTAGAACCAGAGAAATTAAATCTTTTTTAAAAGTGCTACATCCCTAGGTCAACAATCAGAATTAGATCCTTCAAATTTTCTAAGCATAATAAAAAATACTGTCTTTACAAAAGGCAAGAAAGGTAGCACTTGAATGCTCTAAGACTGTAAATTATGTCCCTGCTTTGATTTGCTTTTCAATGTTTTAAGCCAGAGATTATTTAGATATGGTGATAAAATTAAAAGGCAGGCACAGAGTTCTTATCAGACTTGTCCCATGTGAAGATAAGGAACAACCAATGTTCTGTATTTCAGAAACAAAGTCCTAGCTAATAAAATATAACCCTTTCTCTGGTTTCAACTCTTCTGCATATGTTGTTAACTTGAACAGGCAAATCTTACTCTAACAAAGGTGCCTACTACATTGACTCATAGAAAGTTACCAAAGAAATAACTAGTATTCCTTATGGGATAAGGACTAGAATCATATTCATGAAACACATAGGATTGTAGCTTCAACTTTCTTGCAATTATAGCAAATTGCAGCTTTCACTGAATGGTCAATGCTAGGAGAATAGTGCATATAAAAACAGTTATTATACATAAATTACTTATAGTGCTTCTTATTCTGTCAAGGTCCTCTGGATGAAAATCAGTGATTTCTTACTTACTGACTGATCAGATCTGTTATACGCTCATTATGTGATGCAAACATGAGTTTATATTGCTTTTTCACCAGTTATAATATGGTCTTCACTGGATATACACTGTGGCTTACTATCAGAGTTGGTCCAATAACCACTGAAACAAGACTTATTAGCACTCCTCTAAGGAAAATACGAGTAGGTTTAATGCAGAAAATGAAAACTGCAAATCGCAAAAAGCAAGGATGCTTTTGCACATGTTCTTGAAAAATGTGAAAGCTAACTGGAGGCAATATATACTCTAGAGCCTACTTTGTTTTAATCCCGAGTATTTTTCAGAGGAATCGTCGTGCTGCATCCAAAAGAGGAACATTTTTTCTCCTGCCGGGGCAGATTTGCAGGGAGTAGGCTCATTTCTGCCTTGCTGGTCTGGCAGGCAGCAGAGCTCTACTCCTCTGATCAAGAGATCACTTTCATAACCACTTCTCTGAGGTCACAAATGAGTCTGCTGCAGTCACGCAACCCCTCGCCTACCAGTGCTTACTATAACAATACAGGTTCACAGAAACCTTTTAGAGAGGCAACTCATCCTTTCGACCCACACAGATACAAGGCACACGCATATTATCATATGGGATTTCCCTAAGTATGTCATCACACTATTTTATTTCAGTTTGAGCAGGGAATAAATGTATAGCTTGGAGTTTTATCCGGATGCAATAAAATTGCCTCAGTAGAATTAAATAAAAGCTGGAGTCAAATAGCTAAACTATACCAGCACCTTCTACAAATATTTAGTTAGCCTGTTCCTTTTTATTACCTTAAATATCCATGTCTGCCAACCATGTGCTACTGTGAATTATGCTAATTAAGATATTTAAAAGCCATGGTAAACAGTCAAACAAACATTAGATTCAATTAACAACAGATACGATTGCCCTGAATTAAACACTGCCCTGCTGCAGTGTTAGGAACACAACGATACAGAAATGATAGACCAGGAAACAGTCTTACAAACTGATTTAGAAGGAATGCTATGAAAATACAAGTACTAGTTAGAGCTTTTCCCTAGGTCAGGAAATCCTACTTTATTTTAGGCAAGTATTCCGCAAATGACCAACAAAGTAATGTGTTGTATGGATGTGCCTTGCAGGTGGTAGGTAGAATAAGCTTTGGACAATGAGGGGCAATTGGGAAGGTAAAGAAAAAAGTTTAAAATATTTTTCCTCTTACGGTAAGTCAACTTTACCAAACGAAGGGGGGGATTGGCCTATTTTCGCAAGCAGTTAACGCTATGAAAGCGACCGTTGTTGTTCCATCATTAATTATTTGCACTAATTACCTGAAATAAGGTTTTCAAAGCTGTTAAATTACTTTGGAGCCTACAATTTAAAAAATTACGGTGGCTGTATTGCTCACTGATATTTTGTGAGGATTAGTATACAGACACATTTCATTTAAAGGCAGCACAAACAGGCTTGCCCAAACCATCCTCATAATCCAGCTTAAGTAAGCGACAATGGGAATGAGGGCACAGCACTAAGCTTATTGAGGACTCATAGTGTGGGATGAGATGATTCATTTGCACACTGTCCTGCAAGTTCATTGCTATTATTAGACACACTAAACAGGTGAAAGCTTGTTCAGGTGTGCCCATACATGCTACAGATTGCTTCAGGGGTTCTGGAGATGCATACCCAGGTTGTGAAGTACCCTTAGCTTCACCCAGAATGACAGCTTTTTACACTTTAGGCTTGACCTTGATGTGTATCTTCATGCAACTCAAGCAATGGCAGAGGTGCCCTCCCATCTCCACAGCAGTTTGCCATTTACTCAAAAGATAACCCACCAGTCTACCTTCGATATGAAACTAATGAAACCCCAGTATTGTCCTCGTCTGTGCTCCAGGTCTCACCTGTGTTGATGGAGAGGAATTAGGCTGGAAGCTGGACAGAGGACTGTGATTTTACTGCTGGTGCACCTCACTGTCAGAGACCAGGGCACTCACATCATGGATGGGAAAGTGGAGCAGCAAGGCAGGTTTACCCTAAGAAATCAAACATCACCACAGCTTCTCAGCTCAGACAAAGTGCTGGTGGAGGCAATGAGACAGAGACACCAGTCCATAAAGGGAGGGTGTTGATAGTCTCCAGAGTGACCTTGAGTGTAAGAGTACCCATGCAGACAAAGCTGAAGGCATTTTTGAAGACAGGCCACATTTCAAAGATTTCTGAGACTTCTGAAGAGGTTGCCTTGAGTCCTGTTACTGATTTGTGCCTGTTCACTTACCACTACAATAACTTCCCATAGAAATGAAAATTGATCTACAGGATCAACTCCTCCCTAAACAGAGATGTGACTTTGGCCCTATTTATGAACTTTGGCTAAAGCACAAGAAGTTTACCTAAAGTGAAAGAGCATAGGATACTAATGCAAATATTTAATTAACATAGCAATTTTTCCTTTTAGTTATGGAAAGAGATACATGGGAATGCTGTTGTGCTACCTCACTTTTACAAACAAATCATACTGTTCTTCTGACGACAGTTGGCAAAGAAATCATTGGTAACATCAGGAATGAGTTTACACATGGGCATTCCAGGGTAAACAGCTGCTAGAATACTTGCTTCTCAGCTCTGTTCTGCTTGGCAGTCTGGCCACAGAGCTGGTACTCAAAAAGTCTTGCCTTATTGAGAGTCCTTTTTTAACCCCTATTATATGAAAATGAAATAATTGTGATCTTTTTGTCAAGAATATGACCTCATCTACTCAAAGACAGTGTCATAAATTGCTCCATTTTTCAAGATGTAAGAAGGCATACATGTGCCTAAGTCCCACTGGATCTGCAATTCTAGAGAAAGAATTGGTCAGTAATTTAATATAATGAAATCAAGATAAACAATGACTTCTCATATGCCAATTTCCAAATAATCACTGCAAGGTTTCCTCATTCTCTCCTCAGCTCTAATATCTTGCACTTGACAGTCAAGGATCAGTACATCACCTATGTATATAAGAGAACATGCATACAGTAATTTGGATTAGCTGCAAATCTGCCTATACAGTATTTTTTTTAGTCCTTCTATGAAGGTTATTTAATTTTAAAATTATCTAGAGAAATATAATTCACTTCACTTACACTTCAACTAATAATCCAAAATCAAACAATTTCATATTAGTGTACTATAAATCATTATTTAATAAATAAATTGACTTTAAATAGCTACTAAGAGGTATTCTTTCATTAGAAATAAGTTTAAGTACCGTGACAAACTACAGTCATTACAATCAAAATTTAAGGATTTCTGAGTAACTCAGTTACAGACATTACCGCAAGCATACTCACAAACTCACTTCTACACTCACCCTCTTCATGATGCCCCAATGTAATGTACATACTTGATGCTCAGTTACCTTTCTATAATGGCCCTGTGCTTTCCAGACAGTTTTTGTCTGGAAGAGGAGGAAAAAGTGTTTTCTACTGAAATGTCAATTAAGATCTAGCTTGTCCAGGACTGCTGAAGGATGCCTGGAACTATCCTAGTACTAGGCAGACTGAAAAGGACAGCAAATAATGCAGCTGCCAAAATTGGTTTAAAGCAAGTAGTTGTGACTGAGCCTTCCACATGTGGTGGTCCCTACAACCTGCCCTAGCACAGCACAGCCTCTGCCTGATGAGCATGAGAAAAGGAGTTGGAGTGCCTAACCATTGCACCCCAGACATGGCAACACAGCCAGGAGTTGATGAAGTCAAGGCAGTAAGGGGCAGGCTGGGAATGGGGCAGTGGGAACATGCTTCTGCCTGATGTATTTTCCAATGGCCAGATGTTTCCCAGTTGACATAAGCTGAGAGACACTGCATGTGCCAGTCCCGGAGGGTGTTCTGACCCCTGGGAAGCACTAAAGAGGCCCAGGCCTGCCCAGCACTGAGGAGGCACAAAGGTATTTTGAAGCTCTGATCCTTTCTTCTCCCACTCAGTCCCTGTGCCAAGTTCAGCTGCGGAGGGAGAACTCAGCTGTGGCGCAAGATTCGTTTTGTACATTAACCCGATGAGCTAAAGTACCATCTGAGACCAACATGTAGTTAATTGCTGTGAGAACAAATCTTTGAATTTCCTGACCTATTCAAAGCTTGAGTTTCCCATTAACTCCACACTCCCATACTACCACATGGTATACAGGGTGTAGCTTCAAAACTTCCTGCATTAGAGCACATACAAAGAGAACAAGACAAGATGAATTGCACACCCCTGGAAACCTGCTCTCTATTTGCAGAATGGTAACATGCCCAAGCGGCCCCCGTCTTCCGTGCAGATAGTGCTGGCTGAAACTCTTATGCCAAAGCTATCCCTGCCATGGGGAGCTGGAAAAGCACTGGTTAGCAGAGCTGACTCATCAGCTGACTAGCCCACAACCTCAGCCACAAAGGACCGAAAATGCTGGTGGTGGCATGAAGCGTGTGGGTGGGAGCAAGGAATAAGCAATCATCTGGCAGCCTAATGCAGTAGGGAGGGTTGAGAACAATCCATTATTTATTCCCCCCTCCCGCCCTAAGGCTTCATCCCTCTGCTTCAGTGATTCTCCTCATCTTGACGCTGTGGTAGGGCTCTGTGTAGGGAAGGGAATGAAAGGTACATCCCCTCCCTGTGGCCCATGCAATGAAAGCATCAGCAGGCTATCTGAGCTCACCACACCCAGACCACATAGGGCAAAAGGCCTGCATGGAGCAGAATAGAAAAGAGGTTTGCCTGGCCCTTCTTTTGCCCAACAGATGAGAACAATGTCTTGCTAGAAAAAAAAAAAAGAGATCATTGCTTTCCCACCAAAGTCAGTTTGTTACTTGAGAGGAGAGATGGAGATCCATTTCTGGAATGGTAGAGGGCAAATGTAAGAAAAAGCTCTTAGTAATGGTGCAAGAAATATAGAGAAAAGGGAGAATGTTGTAGCAAAGATGGGAAAGGGTGGGGCCAAAAACCTATATGGAGAAAACAAGAAAATCTACAAATGAGGACATGTGAGAAAAGAAAATTTCAAAAAGAGGTAAGGTGGGTTATTGCTAAGAAGGCTGCTAGAGAAAAAGAGGTGAAACATATTTCTCAAGGATTTCAGAATAAAACAGGTTAACAAACTACAGACACTGAAAAGGGGAAGGAAAGTCACTAAGGTAAACAGCAAAAGTGCATACAGGAAAAGTAAAACTGGCAGATTTAATTAAAAGCTTGACATGCAAGGACACTGATAAAATCCCCAAAATTGTTCACATGTATCACATTATCTTCACGTAGATCTCAGTACACTTTCCAATGTTCTTTCCCTCCAGCAGCCTGCCACCACTGCTAATCTGGCTATACGGCTATGGTTAGTTGGTCCCCAATTTAAACAGCATGAAACACTCTCCAGCCAAATTACTGGAGTGGTGAAGGTGCGAGTTCACCCTTCCCAGGCTTCAACCTTTTCAATGGCATTTTTGCTTTCATTCCTAAAAATACATTTAACTTCAGGTAATGCCTTTTTTGAAACTCTGGGCCAGATGTTGAAAGCCTGTCTTATATTACTCCACTAATGCCAAGGTTAAGCAAAACATAACAAGGAATTAAGGACTTGACCAGTTATCTTTATGTTTCCTCCCCAATCAAACTTGTTTTCTGAGAAGAGGCTTTTTGCCCAAATTTTGTCTACAGTAGGTCTTTCCTGGCAGATTGCCTCAGTGGAAAGGAGATTAAGTTTCTCAATGTCCTCTTTTCTTGGAAACTTTCTGTTACATTTCCCAGTCTCCACTACAGGCAGTTTAGGGCACAGAAATACACAACTTAAAAGTCTTCCCCAACATGTTTTTCACATGCTGTTGTATTGGGATTTGGCAAGAGAGCGATGGAGAGTCACAACATTGTAGTTTGCAGCTTTTCTCTAGCTGAAGAAACTGTGCCACTGTATTTCCTGAAGTAAAACTAAACTAGTTGAACATCGTCTTCAGAGATTCAGAAGACAGAACCTCTGCTGAGGCCAGAATATATAAAGTAAGCAAGCTGCCCCATGTGTGCAGATCATGACTTGACTTGACTAGATAAAGACAAGAAACAATAAATAAACTCCTCTTGTCCAAATGATCTCTTGGAACTCAGTGCCCCTGCACTAAGTGTTGCTGCAAGGGGCATGTCTTCCATCCAGACACTGACCTCTCCTCCCATCTCATTCTGCCTGTCACATCACTGGTTTTGAAGACATTATCAGCTACCACCATGATACTTAAAGGGTGTGATGGCAAGGTAACCTTCAAACTGACATTATGTCTGCTTTACAAACCATACGTTGGCAGCAACAAATGTCGGGTGTATCACTGTCTCAAAGTTATATGGCACTTACTATTGAATTTATTAAATACTTCTAAAGTCCTTGCTAACATCAATAAAAATGAAGAATAGATGTTGCAATGTGCAATACCTTCAAAGTCTCTGACGTATTATTGAGCATGTTTGGCTCACAAGAAAGAACTCTTCTCTTAGAAGGACATATAGAACTACATCGCTGGGAATTAATACAGTTCCATGCTGAAAACAACCAACACCTGTTGAACACATTGTAATGTGAGAGTGCTCTGCACCTTGCATGACTACACCTTTAAGAACTATTTAATTGCAAACATTGCTAGTTTCCTCTCACAAATATTACTTCTTTTGAGATGTACAGGCTTTTTCTATATGGAGCAATGTAAGACCTGAAAGAAAAAGTATGGAAAGAAGAAATACAATTCCATTTTTCTCCACTTACTCTTTTTGTCCTTATAGTAATATATTACAATATTTTCCACATAAATCTTTACATTCATCAGCTCAAGATGCATTATCTAGGCTGAATTATTTATTCTCTCAAGAAATGTTTTCATAAAGAATTATTTATTTTTCTGGTTTCTGTATGAGGTTTATAATGGCCATTTGATGGCACAATATCAGTTTAATAAATTATTTGGAACAAAATATAGAGGGTTTATGACAAGTTTTCACTGACACTGATATAGAACATAATACCAACACATGGAAGACAGCATTTTCTGTACAGATATTGAAACACTCAGGGGAATATATAAGATTAATATAAAGTGACATATGTTTTGCAGCTATATAATACTGAAGTGGTTATGAAGTTGTCAATGGACTAGAAAAAGAAAACTTAAAATATGTTGGGTTTTGGTTTAGATTTGATCTTTGCTTGTTTTCAGTCCTCTTCTCTCAACTTCTTTCAGCTGTTTCCAATATGTCAGTAGCCAATTCATGTTGCAGGTACAGAGGTAGATGGAAATAGAGAACATTCTATTTATTATAACAAAAAACCTACAGGCAGAGATTTACCTTCTACTTGATGTATCCCATGCAGATATAAAAAGGGAATGCATTTAGGGGATTTCAACAGAATTTTAGGGACACGGTAAGTTCATAAAATAGGTATTTGGCAAGACTGTTGTACAGAATTGAACTTAGACAAAAGTAATTACGAGCTCCTTTAAAAGACACTTTAAAGTTTATTTGCAACTTCTAGTGAGCATTTAACTTATTTTGCTGTTATGCATTCTGCTTCCACTTCCACTCATATGGATGCCAAGATTCTAGAAAATTTATCAGTTACACTAACTACATTATTGCACCAAAAACTGTAATAAAATTAAAACTGAATTTATAAAGGGGAAACCTGCTGTGCCTCATCTAAAAAGCTTTCATTTCATGGAGGGGAAGGTTCAGAGCACTGACAAATATGTTACTGAAATGTGCCTGCCAGCTTGGTCTGAACCTACACTTACAGTTTTTCATCTTCCTGGACCACAGGTGTCATCCTGAGGTGTGCTTTGGCCACTGTAATTGCATATACACAAAAGAATGGAGGTACCTGCAAGCACCAGAGAAGTATGTCTGCACTGGACATGATGGAGCACAGCACAGACAACACAGAGACCTCTGAGGTGTCAAAGGGTTTTGATATGGACACACAGTGCCTTATGCTGCTACCTGAAGATAACAGGAGCTTGAAAAAAATGTGCTTATTTTGGGATGGCAAGGCACATTCTCTAGTAGGCTGTGTTTCTCAGAGGGACTAATTCATGTAGTCTTGTCCACAAATTGACATAGCCACTCTGCTTTTTGCTGCTGTATCCATCCTGTTTAATATCTTTATTGCTGATCTGAATGACGGCATCAAGTGCACCCTCAGTAAGTTTGAAGATGACACTAAATTGGGTGGAGATGAGGAAAACTCTGCAGAGGGATCTGGACAGGCTGGATCATAATGGGCCGAGGTCAGCTATATGTTTCAACAAGGCAGAGTGCCAGGTCCTGCACTTGTGTCACAACAAGCCCAGTGCAACACTACAGGCTGGGGGAAGAGTGGCTGGAAGGCAACTTGGCAGAGAAGCATCTGGGAGTGCTGTTTGACAGGAGGCTGAACACGAGCCAACAGTGTGCCCAGGTGGCCAAGAAGGCCATTGCCATCCTGGCTTGTATCAGAAATACTGTGGCCAGCAGGATCAGGGCAGTGATTGTTCCCCTGTGCTCAGCACTGGTGAGGCAGCATCTCATATCGTGTGTTCAGTTCTGGGCTCCTCATGACAAGAAAGATATTGAGGTGCTGGAATATGTCCAGAGACAGGCAATGGAGCTGGTGAAGGGTCTAGAGATTAAGTCCTATGAGGAGTGGCTGGGGAGCTGGGGTTGTTTACCCTGCAGGAGAGGAGAGAAGGGGAGACTTTATCACCCTCTACAATTCCCTGACAGAAGGTTGTAGCCAAGGTGGGGTTGGCATCTTCTCCCAGGCAATTAGTGACAGGACAAGAGGACATAGTCTCAAGCTGCTCCTGGAGGGTTTCACATTGGACATCAGGAAAAATTTCTTCATGGAAAGGTTTGTGAAGCTTTGGAACAGGCTGCCCAGGGAGGTGGTGGAGTCATCATCCCTGGAGGTGTTCAAGAAGCAACTGGATGTGGCTCTTACAGCCATGGTCCAGTTGACAAGGTGATGATCATTCATAGGTTGGACTGAATGATCTTGGAGATCTTTCCTAACCTAAATGATTCTGAGATTTTGTCATCTCATTGTTTCAGAGTTCTCTGCAGAGCTTGACTATGTGCTGTAAGCCAAAAGTCAGACAGTAGCAAAGTGAGAAGAGAAGCTAGGAGGACAATCTCCCACACTGTTCTCTAGCCTAAAACTATTTGTCTTCTTTGTCTTCAAAGTTGTAAAAATTATAATATGCCAAGCCAAATTCTTTGTTCTGTTGAATAAGAAGTATTGTCTTTCCTTTAAAACATATCTGTGTTTAAAATAAGAAACCAAGTAAATTATTTTCTTGACAGTAAAGATACACGTTTCCTCTCAGAGATAGTAATCACACAAGAAGCTGAGAATAAGTGTAAACCAAGCCAAAGTTCATGCCTGGGGGAATACTTTCCTACCTCCCATCTACTACAGCAGTGATTAGGACAAAATAATCACTACTATCTTTTACAGTCACTGCAATTGATAGCAACTTCTAGAGTAAAAATGTCATTTTTCCTGTGATGAAAACCAGTCTTATTTCCATATCCAAGGAAAACATGAGTTACAGTGTAACTAAACTTATACTGTTTTTTATCAGTCTCCAACATCCAAACACAATTTAACTCAAGAAAATCAGATCAATGAAAGTACATTCACTATAGCATAGGATAATAGAATTTGATCCATGGGGTAATACGAGGGTATTTCAACAGCTGGTACCAGGCTGGGCCAAGGAGGGTCTTAGCTGTGGAGGAAGGATTAGGCAAGCACAGTGCAGAAGCAAGATGAAAATCACCGAACACAAAAAGGTGTGTATGCCAGTCTCCTTGATCAGATGGACCCAGGTTTTTCCTTACCCCATGCCTACATTGCTTGACATCAATGCTACATGACATGCACAGTGTGAGCTACCCAAACGCACCTAGCGCAAAAGCTCCCAACTCAGAATGGTTAGAAGTGACTAAGCAAGCTGGAGAAAGATAAAGATTTGCACCTAATGGTTCAAAGTATTTTGGGGACTTCCTCTAGCACTGGACCAATACAGCAGCTGTGGTTTGTGAGAACACCCATAAAACCAGACATTGTGTGACTCTGACCATGTGTTCGGTTCTGAGTGTATTTCTACTCTCAGCTGAAACAGTGGAACCCTCCCAGTGCCAAATGCCCTTAAGAGAAATCTAACCATCAAAGATTCCCCTCACGTGACTTGTCATTTCCAGCTCCCTGGTTTTCTAATCAGTCTTGGTAATATTAGGAGAAACATTGAAATCTACAGGGATGTTCATCTGAATGGCATCCAGCAGTAAAAAAGTTGTATAAAATATAGATCCAGAACTTCAAGAGGAAATTCTGCAAGAATAATCCTAATGATGGTGTGCTTCCCAAAGACAGCTCCAAATCTGCATAGTTCAGCCCTCCTCGTGCAGATGACTGACTCAGCCTAGCAGCTCTGAGCTTGTGAGGTCTGGCAATACAAACAACCCATAGGGCAAGAGTACCCAATGAGTACCAGAAAAGATCTGAAACTTATTTATAACTAAGACCCTTCATTTGCCATTCCTCAAAAAAATAAAAAGGTATGGAATTTAGAACCAGTCTCAGAACGTGACACTGAACATAGTGTTGCACTAACAGGTTCCCTTGATCTTCAAAGGTGATAGGAATTCAAGCAATTTAAAAGCTCTCTTGTTGTTCCTGAATATAGATTTATTCTGAAGTGAACTCTGCTTGTAAATCAACACTCCTGTAAAACCCATCTTGCTTGCAGGAAACTAAAGCGAAAGCTAGCCAGCACAAGGAGGTCCACCCCTCTACAAAAAGTCACACAGAGGAGACACAGTTCTCCTCTGAGAGTCAGAAAAGGTCTCCCAAGGTCAAGGAGAGCTCCAGGTTATCTGAGAGGATGTGCAGTACAAAACAGCCTCAGTTACTTGTTACGTGGAACAAATGGTGTTCCCAGGAAACAAGGGGGAAAGAAACTAGTGAACCATTAGTATAAGCAATACATCACAATAAAATGGTCTTTCTGACAATTAAATACATTAAAAAATCTAGTCGAAATAATCTACTGTTTGAAAATGGGTAGCGTGGAGGGGAGTCAATGTGCAGCTACTGCTCCAAAAATGAGTCCTGCCAGATCTCAGGGATAAGCAAACGCAGCTATCCTGTCTAAAGTCTTGACACTTCTACTGAAAGTTCACTGATGAAGTATTTTAGCACTTGGTTAGATAATGACTTGCAGGCAGTAAGTATTCATTCAATGATTTACTTATGTACCCCTTATGCAGCAGAACACTTCTCCCTTTTTTCAATTGCTATATTGCTATGAAGACAGTAAAATTAGAGAGCAGTAGAGTCGAAAATGTTTGTTTCATGAACAGTCCCCTTTTGGCCAAAACACTCTGAATGTTGTGGCACTGGCTCAATACAGCCACAAGAATAACCTTCCCTGTTACCCACTCTGACCATGAATGTTTCTTCTCAGTGCAAGCCCTTCAATATGCTGTCCTAAGAAACCTAAACAACCTGAATGCTTACAGACAATCTAATAACCTGTCACTGTGGACTACAGCAATACACATGCTAAAGACATCTTGTATGTGTTCAAAAAAGAGAAGTCCTTCTTTCTCTTCCAAAAAAGAAGGCATACAGGCATCCAGTTTCAGAGGAGATGACTGGGAATGCTCTAAATCAGTAGATGATGTCTTTAAAAAATGAACTTGTAATTGTTAAAATATTCAAATACACTGGAGAATTGTTGGCTCAAGGTATGAGCTTCAACCCTAACTAAGCAGAGAAACACAACTGAAATCCTACATTTGTAACTCAAAGTACAGGTTTCACCAAATGCTAGAAGTTTATGAATAATCTGAAAGCCTCTAATTATTTACATAGTGGAAATCAATATGTAAGTCATCCCAAGAAAAGATTGTTGGGATTTAAGAGATAGAATCAAGGAAGTATAATTCCATGGTTGTTTAGGCATTTAACCTGTTCTTAGCATAGCCTCTCTTACAATATTTATTGGTATTTCAGATCTTTTATTATTTTACTTTTTCTGTATCTGTTCTAAATATATCCATTACAGAATACTTGGAGAGGCCAGTGAAAAGACATGATCATCATGAAGAGACTAGAGCATCCCTCCCATGAGGAAAGGCTGAGAGAGCTGGGACTGTTCAGCCTGGAGACGGTAAAGCTCAGGGGGACCTCATCAGCACGTATAAATATCTAAGGAAAGGGTGCAAAGAACACCCAGATTCTTTTCAGAAGTGTCCAGTGACAGGATCAGAGTAAATGGGCAAAAACTGAAGCACAGGAGGTTCTCTCTGAATGTCAAGAAACGTTTTCACTGAAAGGGTGAAAGGTCACAAGTTACCTGGGGAGGTTGTGGACCCTCCACCCTTGGAGATAGTAAAAAGTCATCTGGACATGGTCCTGGGAAACTGATTCTCAGTGGCCCTGCTTCAGAAGGGGAGTTGGATCAGGTGACCTCCAGAGGTCTCTTCAAACTTCAACCCTTCTGTCAATCTGTGATTCACTAAGATTACGGTTCTAAATTTAAGGGAAAACTTCAGGCTACTGAAACCGGATAACAAATGAAAGAAGACATTTTTCCATGGAATTGTACACAGTATAGGCCATAATTGTTGTAATAAACTCAACAGTATGAATTTAGTTTCAGGGTCAGTTGTATCTTGTGGAAATTTTTTCCATGCTTATGTAAAGTAAAATCTAAAGAACATATTTATATCAAAGAAGCAGAACTTGTCAATCCAGGAGGGAAAAAACCCAAATCAAAACAAAACCGAAACCAAACAAACAATCAAACTGTTTAGCTGAGAGCTGGGAAAACAGAACTGTTTAGGAAGAAAAAATAGAGTAAAAAGGGATGCCTGGGAACCCAGTACATGCACTGCAGTGGAATCTTGGATCCTCAGACCGGCAGGTTTGGTTCAGGTAAGCAGCACTTACACAGCGGCGCTGAACAGCATTAAGGTGCAGATCATGCACTGAAAGCAAGATCAGTCTTTGCTTCCTTACCCATCTCAAGTTCTAATATCTTAATTTTCTGTGAGTGTCACTGCAGCGTCATGCATGCCACAACAGAAACAGGTCTGCAGTGGGGACTGCAGCACTAAAGATTCAAGTATTACAACCCTAAAGGATTTAGTGGGTGAACCTAAGGAATCTCAGACACAGTAGTACGCTATTGAGCCAGGAGAGCATTGACAGTATTGGAGGAGAAAGCTGAAACAGACTGCAAGTAATTGAGGATACTAAAAATCAGGCCAGCTGGGGGCAATCCTTTGTTACTTTCTTCTTAAAAGGGATAAATCCAATTTCCATTAAAGATAAATATTGGTGGGATTTGGATCACACTAAACACATAAATGAATAAAAGGAAAGGAACCACTAACATAAATACAAAATCAGAGAAAGACAGAAACCACACAGAGTAAGCTATCCTGCCAAAAATGAAAAAATAAATACATAAAAAATATTTAACTGGAAGAGAGAAACGAGTTAGAAGAAGGAAGGGCAGCTTGGTGAAAGTGCCCAGGAAATCCTGGAAGCGATGGGTCTTCCAGCAGCAGCAATTGAAGGTGCAGCAACATGAAGACAGTGGATCTACAGAAGGGAGACCTCAGTACATGTGGAAAAATCTCAGAGGACAAGACATATAAGGGAAATAGGAGCTGGATGTTCTTTCAATAAACCAGTAAGAGATAAGAGTAAACTATTTCAGTGGCAGTGAAGAATGGGAAATATAAGAACAGATCACCTTAACAAAATCTTGAGTTCTTTGATGACTAGAAGCTCGCAGAAAATATTTTTAAAAATTAGTAAAATAAAGCACAAATGTTTAAGAATAGATACAGAAAAGCCAATGCATAAAATCAGATGTAACAAGAAAGGGATGGTTATAAAAAACATGCTGGAAGTCCTTCAACCATACAAGGTTGGGAAAAGAATTTTCTGTTACTCAGCACAGGGGGGGCTACAGATAATGAAAAGAAAAAAGCTTAGTGTTTATTGCCTCTTTTTGTTTCCATCAGCTAAGATCAGACACATACTGACACTAAACACCAAAAACAAGGCTGCCTCTCAGGTGCTTGGATGAGTTTAGTTGCATCTAGTGAGAATCGTGGTGGTGTACTCTTGAGAATGCACTGAAGCATATTCAGAGCTATTACCTATTCATCTATGAGAAATCTTGATACAAAGGGGAGACTCTGAAAGACTAAAAGAGGATAAACATGGAGCTTATCTCTAGAAAGCATAGGAAGAGGAAACCAAAGAGTACTGGGACCACTTAGCTGAGCTTCAATCCCTAGAAAATTCCTGAAGAAAGACATCAAACAACCTTTTTATAAAGACTTAATAAAAAAATAAAATTAGAAATAAACAGGTCTGTCAAGGGTATGTTGTCATGTAAAACTACATTAATTACCTTCTATAACTGGACAGGTGAATGGGAAGAATAGCTTTTATATGTCTTCATAACTTTAAAAGGCTCTTTCTTTTGTCTCACAATGTTTCCATAAGTATACAGAACACTTTGGTTGAAAGGGGGACTAAGTTTAATTAAGAAACCATACTATGAGAAAGGATATCAGTCATTTGATGCAAAATGGAAGGATACATTGCACATACCCTAGAGAGGTCTTGAAAAAAAGACAAAAACTGAGCAAGAATGATAAAGAAAATACAGACCTTGAGGAAAAAAGAAAAAAAAAAAGCAGGCCTACTTCCTCTGAAGAAGAAGAGTGAAGGAAACATGGGACAACTTCATGGCTGTAGAAGTTGAAAAAACTGAGGTGCCACGAGAAAAGGAAACATTTTTTTCTCTACCGAAGGAGGGCTTTAACTGAAGCAGGAGAGCTCCAGCTTGGATGTGAGGGATTGCCAAGGAAGGTGCTGAATCACTCATGTTGTAGGTTTACAAAAACCTTAGACAATGACTGTCAGGTTTACATAGAGCTTATTCTTTGCTTAGGAAAGTCTATTACAGGGCTGTTTTCTAAAACTGTTAATTCTGTGTGGAAGCAGATGAACTAACATTTGTAGATAAATTTTTCAAACTTTATTTTGCTTTTAAAATTCAGTTTAAAATCCATATAGCTTTAGTTTAAGGCAGGTCAAACAATGTGTCTTCATGCTTGCCTGTTGCTAATTTTGCAAAGATCTGGATCGCAGTTTAAATATAAGACTTACAGATATTTTTAATATCGAATAAACTTTTATTTGCAGAGTTCATCTGTGACCCTCTATATTCCTTTTTTAGTCATCCGTAAATCTATCAGACTTTTAGCTTTCAAAATCAAATGAAGTCTGGAAGTAAGTAAATATAGAGAAGACAGTGAAGTCTGAAATAAATACAGAGGTTCAAAATAATCCTGTAAAGGAAATTTTTGTTGGGATGACACTGTTCTCATGTGTGCATGCATGTCTCTGCATTTGCATATGTATATGTGTGTATAAATACACAGTTGTGCATGCAAAGAATGTCCAGATGGGAAAAATCACAAGCTATTGAATTAAATTATGCTTTATATAAATTATGTAGTGAAGGATTTAAAACACTCCCATTTCTTGGATAATCAAAAAAATTGATCCGTATCAAGGTCTCTACATTTGTTATCTAAGACTGAACAAGATCAGCTATCATTTATCAGGAATGCTTGTGGCTAAAAGGTTTAACATTAACATGGGGTATATAGAAGGAAATTTTGAGCGGCCTACTGATACAAGGTTACTTGCACTAAAGAATTAAAAGATGAGGAGCTTTACAGCCCTAATTGTAATTTTGTTGGCCTACATAAATTGTCATAACTGGTTTCTTTACAGGTACTGGGAAACTTAAGTTAGCTCTCTCTCAGACAGGAACTAAGATGCTAAAAGAACATGGTGCTATTCTTCTGACATTTATTTACAAAATCCTTACCTATACTAGCAGGGAACAATTTAAACAACCAGCAAAAGGGAGCTGGTTTTGAAGTGGAGCAAGACCATCATTTTTCCACCAATGGAAAAACTGAGAAATAAGAGGTACTAAAGGAGATATTGTCAAGAGTGGTAAAGGAAGACAGACTACAATTAACCAAGATGGAACATGTCCAAGATAGAGGCCCAGCAAACTCAAGTGGCCACAGACACTCAGTACCACTCCCCTCTCACAGGAGCCCCACCCAAGGCAAACCTTTGTCAGGGTCAAATGACCACTACATTTTCCTTTAGCAGTTGATGTGTCTCAGTCTAAGCACTGGCTCAGCCCCATGCTGCTTTATAAGAGAGATTTGGTGAGATTGGAAGGTTATTGCTGCAAGCCATTTTTAAGTGCTTATCAGGAAAATGCAAAATGATTAAATGCATATAGCTTGGAGGGAGCAGGGCTATTAATAGAGTTTCTGCCAACTGATAACAGAGATATGAAGACTTTAAAACAAGTAGACAGAAGACTTGTTCTGAAGCAAAAGGAGAACGTTTTCAAGAATGAGGGAGGGAATCAACCACAATAACTTAAACTGAATCCTAGGAATATCTGTCTCTACAATCACACCTGAATTTTGGAAAGAAACCAGGCCTTAGCTTAAACAACTTAACTATGATGAACTGGTGATATGCTTCAAGGTATTAACATCTAATGGTCACTAAAAAGGGAATAAATGACTGATGGGTATTATCCATTCCCTAATACCTAATTCTCTGCAAAACGATTTTCATACTTGAAGTCAACATGATGAGGTCACTCCATGCACTCCAGTTGGTTGTTATCTTTATAAATGTGTTTATGCTGCACACTGACTATTCAGAGTAGCTACTGAAAGGACACCTAGTGGAAGTAAATGAGTGTGTCTAAATACTGCTGGGACTGTTAAAGGTGTGTAATTAAAATTGTCACAGGAATTGATGAACTATTACGGGTTGAATCCTCAATGTAACATATGAACTTCTGTGTCAAATAACACTACTCATATTTTCTAAAAAATGGCAAACAATATTCTAAAAGCACATTTTAAAAACCTGGAATTTACACTTAACTTGCTCAAGACTTGAAGAACAGTTTTTTCAGCTATGTGTCACAGAAGGTTATGAATTTGAATGTCCTGAATCTCCACTGCCCCCATTTTAGGAATACCAGATAGCCAAAAAGAACTCATTACAGGTATGTTTTGCTTGATATTTCATGTCAAATTCCATCTTGGGCATCATCATTCCTTGGGTACTCCATTGTGCCACTCTAAAATATCTTGAGCAATTTCTGACCTTCTCATGTTTCTCTCCTATGAAGACAAACAGCCAAAGAATACAAATGTGTACACATTTGAGCTAATTTAACTCCTTTTTTCTTTTTTTTGTCCAACCAACTTTATAGTTTTGCTTGTGTTTATCCCAAACCCCTTAATATGTACTAATGCCCTTGTGACCAGGAGATGCCCACAACAGAAAGCTCTATTCCAGATGGAGTCATGCTGCTCTCATGCAGAGAGGGATTATAACCTTCCTGTGTAGTGACACGCTGCCTCTGGGCAAACAGACCAAAATCCACACTTGGTTTTCTTGTTTATGTCAACATATCATATTACAGGCATGGAACACTTTGCTGACCACTGTCCCTCTTTGATTATTGTTTTTATGTTCTCTTTTCCAGGTTTTTCTTTTCTACTGAACACCAGTTCCTTTGGATTAATTTTCCCTGAGTGAATTAGTACAGATTTACTAAGCCATTTTTCCAGAAACATTTTTTTATCCAATTTTATAACATCTCTGTATGCCACTGGTCTGTTCTCTGTCCTCAGTGTTTAGAACAGCTCCCAAATCAGTGTCATCCTTTGATTTAAAAAGCCACAAACAAGCCATTTCTGCTCTTCTATCCTCTTTCATCACAACAAAGATTGAAACACTGGGATGGATATTTTTCTTTATTTTTAGGTGACTTTCTACCAAAGTTTTTGCTTTAAAAAAATCCCAGATTGTGCCTTATTTCTCCATAACTACAAGGAAGTAGATTGTGATATCCATGAAGGATGTGGCAGCTTCTGCCTTCACCCAAACTCTATCAACCCTTCCTCAAGCAGCTCTGTTTCCACAGCTCACCTCTCCTGCACTCCACCCTTCTGAAGCTCTAGCCTACTCTCTTGTCTTAAAATGGCATATAGTTTCCTTCCTTTACTATAAACAATGCTAATTGTAACCTTAGTTTCATGATGCAAACATTTAAAAAGAAGAATGAAGGGAACACAAATGATGTGTTCAATTAGGTAATTTGGGGATTAAATTAAATGAAATCTCTCAAAACATGAAACACGGAACATTTCAGCATAATGAAGTCTGGCTTTACTTGTTTTCCTTTTGTCTCATCCCTTTAAAAAAAAAAGGAGACAATGGATCTGAGAAACTCTGGCAGAAGAGTACCAAAGGCAGCTGAAGACATCTTATTGCTTATGAATCCAAGAGAAACAAAAGTAAAGCTCAGAGGAAGGGACCATAACACTCAGGTATGTGTTCAAAGAGAAGGAGAGGCACTCTGGAAACTGCAGGATGCTGGAGGCTGGGCAGCCAGCTGCCACAGTTGATGTGGGAGGCTCCTGCTATCAGTACTATCATCCTTTGTAATCTGATGTCAGCTAATAAAATGCCCTGCAGCCTGCCAAAGTCTCTTCAAACTGGCATTTCTTTATACTAAAGCATATTTTAAAAGTAAGAAACCAGCTAACAGATATAATTCTCCAGGCAAAGCCAAAAATATATATACATAATAAGGAACACTCACAGGAAGAAGTAGTAAAGACTAGTAAAGAAAGAGTAATGTCCATCAAAAATACTTCTGTTTACCTCTGCAGTCCACCTGTAAGTTTTGGTCAGCTACAGTTTTTCAAATGGACTTTTAAAGTCTTTTAAAAAGCAATTCTAGCAAGGATTTTCATGGTTAAATCCCTAATCTGGATTTTGTTCTTGTGAACTTTTCAGCAACGGAAGAAACTCAAACTATCTTCAAATTTTGAAGAATTCTTTTTACGTGCATCAGAAAATGCACATTTGGCTTTCATTGTGCTGTGTGCTAAACAGCTAAAAACCAAACCATAGCCTGGTGCAGCTTTAATCAACACTTTAAACTTTGAACCTCTCTTATCCTAAAAGACAGTGATCATTTTGGCTTTTCAAGCAAGCCCCTTCCCTCCTGGCATACAGCAAACACAGGCAATACAGGAGTTGCTTGAGTTCCATATCATACTTAAACAGGCATTTTGAACATGCATAATAAGCAGCTCCAACAGGGAGTTCAAAGTATCTACAGGTCCCAAGGTTGTTTGCTGGTTTAGTGAATTTACAACCATGGTTTCCCCTTTTCCTAAAGCCTGCTGAGGAAAGGTGGGCATTGTCCCATTTTTTCATGAAAAACACACAAACATCATAGCAAAAAATGCACAAAACTTCCAATGCAACATCCCATGCACAAAGTAAGTTCAATACTAGATTTTTTTCCATGCCTTTATCAATATCGTACTGCTCATTACTTTTACTCAGGCTTAGCACAAAGCACCAATAAATTAGAGAGATGCTTTTAATGGGATGCTGATAACTTAGGGAAACCTACCTTGAAAGAAACTTTTGACTCGGAGATAGCTGACACTGAGGCGCAGGACGGAAAGCTTGTCCAACTTCGATACAATGTCCGGTGGAAAAGGCAGGAGACTGGCCAGATGGTCAAGTTCTGCATTCAGACGGTCCCTGTGTCTCTTGGAAGGATTCGATTTTTCATTCCCCACTGCAGGCCTTCTGTGGTGGAGAACACATTTTCGATTACCTGTTTTACTTCCAGGTAGAACAACCAGAAACCGAGATGTTGTATGCAATTAGTTGATAACAGGAATGCTTAACTTTGCTTCTATGGAAATCTGTAAAGCTTCTGTCCCCTGCCAAAGGGAGATTTGGTATTCTGCACTTGCCACAGTGCAAAGATATGGACATTGGCTTCTTTTTTCACATCTGCCCAGAGAAAAACAAATGAAGAACTGGTATCTCTTAGTCAGGACCCTCTCACCTTAGGGGACTGGGTAATGTCTTCCTATCCTAGTCAATATCAGGACAAAGAATTTCTCTTCTATGTTGTACAAATGAGGGGCAGAACAGCAGAGGAAAATTACCGTGACTAATGCATGAACCCATTCAGTTCCCACTGTATTCATGCAAAGCATCTTAGTTCTCTCCACTTAATGACTCAAAGTTAACCTGTAGGACGGGAGATAATTAAGAAAAGAGCCTGTCTTTAGACTTGGTTTTTAAAAGTATGGGACTCAAGGTAAAGAGATGTTTTCCTCAAGCTCAAAAATCCTGTGTACCCTCTTATCTTCCTACATCAGAAATAGCAAAGATAAAAATCTGGTTTCTGTCTTAAGGACATTGATATTCCTAGCAAAACATAAAGACTAATGTTAGTCAGCTTTCCAGGCCAGCACTCCCAGTTCATCCCCATTTTGTGTTCCTCTCATGCAATGGACAAGTTAGTTATCTAGATAAAAGTTATCTATTGGGAAAATTCATTAAGATGAAATACATCACAAATGAGGAACCTCAATTTTGGAGAGTCCGCTGATATTTTAACAGAACATGTAAAATGTTTTTCTCAAGAGTGAGAAAAGGAAAAATTGGTGCACTTGCCAACAGAAATGAGGACATTATTTCCTGCATGACAGGGAAGGGTGCTCAGTGCTGGATCACAGACTTGTCTGTGAAACAGAAGACCTGAGAAGAAGTTTGAGAAGGTGGTTCCTTTTAGTACACAGCTATTGCTGGACCTAGTAGTAGTCAAATGCATTATCCAGGTAAAAGCCACAGCACACTGGAGCTATAAAGTACACGGATCCGTAACCTCAGAGGAAGTACAGCAGCCCAGTGCTGTACTTGAGCTGGCATCTCCCAGGGAACTCTGTGCTCTGTCAGCTGGTCCTCCACTCTCTTTGGCAATGCCCATGTTCAAGTTCTTACTGTAGCACACTGACACATTCCTCCTGAGGCACCTTCTCCAGAAACAGAGACATTGAGAGAAAAATCAAGGAGGGAAAGATGGAAAAATACTCAAGAACAGGAAATAGTGGGCAAGAAAAATAAGGTTGTGCTAATAGTTTCCAGTTTCACCTCACCAAAGCCAAGGATCATAATCTTATGTAGCTAGTTGGCACTCCAGTGGAGAATGAGAATAATCATTTGTTGCACTTTACTACTGCATTTACATGGGTCACATATTTACTACTTTCTTCAACCGTAATTTTCATTTTGAGCATTAGTATTTCACAAGGGGGTTAATGTACTGAATTACAACAGTATTAATCTATCATTAGAACTGAGATTCTAAAAAAAATCATGCATAGGAATTACTAAAACAAAAATCAATGTTTTAGACATGTAATTGCTGTTAACTGAAAACCTCTTAAAGCAAATTATGTATGAAAAATTCACTGCTAGTTTTGAGAGTTGTCCTCATTTTAAGAGGACAACATCAATGGACAGAGTAAATGAAAAAAATATTTGATGTAGATGTCAGTGAATATATATAATTTCTGCTTTTTCATTCAAAATTGACAATACTGCAATATGGCTCTTCAACAACACAGTGAGTTACTTGCAAAGACATGGAGAGGACTTTGTTGATTGATATCAATGAACAACTTTCCTCTACTAGAGGGAGTAAATATGCAACAAATAATGTAATCAACAAAGAAGGAATACCCCTTTTTACTTTTCCTGAGCTAACTTTTTTTCAGTAAACCTATGACAACAAAGGATGCCTGACCTGTGGGAGTCATTTTGTGGGAATGTAGCCTATAGCTGAGCAGAAGCTAAAGAATGTAAGTTTTTGGTAACTGCT
Source organism: Sakesphorus luctuosus (assembly GCA_013396695.1). Lineage (NCBI taxonomy): Eukaryota > Metazoa > Chordata > Aves > Passeriformes > Thamnophilidae > Sakesphorus > Sakesphorus luctuosus. Next base: position 940,399 of record VWZD01000913.1, on the reverse strand, counting down.
CTTTACATCTGACAAACCAGCTGAAGCAAGGAAACAATTTAGGACAGAAAAAATAAATTCCTATTAAGAAAACTAAAATTATGAGTTTCAAGAAGTAAAAATTTTTAAGAGTAACACGGGATAGAAACAGAAGTTGTTCAAGCACTTATACCACATAAAACAGTGACGGTATTATGCCAGAGAAGAATGGTTTGAGCCAATTTAAGTGGACTATCTTTGTACTGGGCAAAAGAAATAGTTTTCTGGAGCCTGCAGGGAATGGTGTAAAAAGACTGCAGGAGAAAGTTCAGGACAAAGTCTTCCTGTAAAGTCGAGGAAATGATTCAGTAAGGGAGCGAATCCAAACAAACAAGGGTTTGATATAAATGGTAATTAGGTGCTAAGTGGATTCGATTTAAAACAATGCGAGCTCCATGGAAAGGCAAACTTAACTTAGCTAGCCATAAACAGAAAGGGGCAGGCAGAGAAATTCTCCAACGGTCTGCTTTGAGGCAAATGGAAATTCTGGCCTTTATTCTGAGCTCAAAGGAGATGGTGCTTGTTGTGTTTGTGTTAAACTCGGGATTGTCAAACAGACGCAGCACTCACTCTGATATCTCATTTGTTCTGCTTTCCATACAACACTACTACAGCAGAGTTGCAAATGTAATTAAAAGAATAAAGTGGCTTTTCCTTCTTTGCATTGCTAAACTGCCCAGATTCTGCTCTGCAGCAACAAGTACTTGTGCCTTTACAGGACCCTCATTGGCAGCGCCTGCGTGGAGAGCGCGGAGTGTGAGAGCTGGTGCAGAGAACATTCTCTGTTTCGGTGGTACACAAGGATTGAGCCATCTGAGCGGGAATGATTCAGGGTGCCCATGACACACAGACCGTCACTACCGTAAACCAGTTCGGTGAGCTCGCAGAGGAATTTCCTGCAACTGCAGCTCTGACTGTTGTTTCCTACCCTATGCGGGAGCCTTTCCCTGTTAAAGAAAAGGTCGCTTTGGATTAAGTTTTTTGAGTATGATGAAGTGTTAAACTAGCAGACGATCCGAACTGAGAAAAATATAATCATTTACTATGGCAGCATGCTTTCAGTAAGAAGGCAAAGGGAAGAGAGAGACCATGAGTTGCAACAGACAGGCTAAGTGCAAAGTAGCAGCAAGGTGATTATCGTGAACATACCGACCAGCACTCACAGCCACTGAGCTGTGCTTGGACATGGCATAGGAATCCTGGCAGAGCTGGGCTCCAGTGACAGCTGTGTATGTGCAGATGGTCACCATCTCCTATGAACCAAAAGGACCGAATGAGAGAAAGCTGTTTGAGGGAAAGGGGGCCCTTTGGCACCTTCTATCTCTTCTGCTGCTTCACGGCAAGGAAAGGCAAAAGCAGAACTGATGGTCAGGGAGACATCACACTGGCAGAGCAGATGAAAGATGGGATAGTGTGATACCAAGTAAGAGGAAGGGCTATGCCACAGAGGGCCTTAAAATGAGAACTAGGGAGCAGGAGAGACCTGCATCTCCCAAGGTCTCTGTTCACTCTGGCACTGGTATGGTTCTGGCTGAAGCGGGCGGTTTGGAGCAGCTCTACATAGATTCAGAGTTAAGGCAGTTGTAGCTTGCTTTAAAGAGCTGTAAAGTATTACAATAAAGGTTTTGTGGAGGGAGAGGGTTTTACAAAATGCCAGGCTTTGAGATGAAGAAGTGGCCGAAGTTCTCAAATAGGAACTGTCCTGAAGCATTGCCTCAGCTCTTCTAAGTATTATTTCAGCACAGTGATTTTAGCTTGAGGTTAAAGAACAAGATCTCTTTAATTTCCAGGTGCTTGAATTACCAGTAAAATGTTAGATTTCCACAGGAAATAAACACTTGGTAGAGAATGTTTCCTCTAGTCAAAATGCTGGCTGTCTGGCTGAAAAGCCTATCTGATGGAAAATTTTTCAGTCAGTCTGAGCTCCAGGTGTTTGAAGCGTGACCATAAAAACTAAATTTACTTAATGTAGATCATATCTGTTGGGGGTTATTTGGAAATTTGCTGGGGCAAAAGAAGAGCAGCTAGGAGTTCCTAATTTACATGTATAAAAGTATAACTTGAACCTGAGGTATTGTCTGAAGAGTGGCTACCTAATGAAGATATTCCCTGCTAGTTCTATGCAGAGAAGACTGAAACATATTAGCTTCTTCCAATAAAACAAATTTTCCACACATTCTTCCACAGTCTTGTGGGTCTCTGCATTCTCTCATGGAGCTTCTCCGTACATTTTCATCACTGTTCTGTAAAACTATGTCAGAATAGAATTTCTGTTCCTGAAAAACATTAATGAACATAATGAACAACTTCATTTTGTGATTTCCTGGATTAAAAACTAGCTGCAGGATCACCACCTGATCACGAAAAGCTGGTGTAGAATTAGAGTTGGCTTCCTGGGATGCACTGAGTAGGGGTAGACAAACGTCCCAGTTGTTCCACAGAGGGGAAAGCTGCACCTCTGTCCTTTAAATCCTGACCTTTGAAAGGTCTAATCCATGAATCCCTACTGAAATCCAAGTATCCTGCTCAGACTGAGGCGCCTGCTCTCACTTACTCCTTTGTCAAGAGAAAGTTAAATTCTAGATATTATTCACATTTAAAAGAGAGGATTCATCAGTAGGACTGGCCAAAGAATACCCATTAAGTTTTGTTGCTGTGAAAAATTAGGTTTTACAACTGAATAATACACCTCCCAGAACAGGCTTATCTACCTTGACTCATTATCAGAATGACAAGGGGGAAATAGAATCAGGCTGAGAAGAATGTGCTGTGCTCTGGTATAAAACAGGAGAAAAAAAGCTGAAACAACCATAGTACAACACACATCAAAATAATGGTTCAATATGGTGCTCAATTAATAGACTTCAAGAACATTATTCAAGACAGTGTAAAGTAAGGATATCTGGGAGTCCTGATATGTCAGTAAAACCAGTAGGACTGAAGGACACAGAGCGTGAAAGAAACTCTGTCTGCCAATTTGTCTGGAGCGTTCAGAGTCCCTTTAGATGACAGTAAGTTCCTGAGTGAGGGAATAACCACAGGAAAGGCTTACCAGAGACTAAGCCCACAAACAGATAAGGTTTGGGGAAGAGACCAGTGTTACTAGGAACTGAGAAATCATCCTCAGCAAGTGGTAACTAACCACAGAAAATAGACTGCTGTTTCCAGTGTGGGAGTTCAGTACTCTAATAATCCAAACATTTCCCTTTGTTTTAACCAAAACCATGTTTCTTAATCAAAATTGTCTGTGTCCTGGCTTGATAAGCTCATGCTCCAGGTACCTGCACTTTAATGTCATAGCAAAGCTATTTTCAAGGTAGCATTTCTTGTAAAGGTTCCAAAATGAAAACTTGGTTCTGACAAGGTAAGAGAGAATCTGCTTCTGACTTTATTGAAGCCAGAACTTCAAAACAGGCTAATAAGATAATTTCTGTCATTTGTTAGCAAGTAGTTTTCTTAGCCATTGCATTTATCTTGAAGTCATCTTTGAGAGAAGTTCTAGCTAGTATAAAAACTCCAAACATAAAGCTTAATGTTTATTAAAGCAGCTGCAACTGTCCTTTCTCACATGAGTAGTGATCCATGAACAGTTCTGCACAGAGGTAATTTCATGTTTCATGGAGTGGTTCCATACCTCATGCAGTTATAAAATTAAATATCCACATCCATACTTTAACAGTAGTGCAGAAATCTTACATACATTTTGGACTCAGGATTATTGCAGGAAGAATAATTTTCTAATGTCATTATCTTTGCCTATTGAAATTGTAACCTGTGATATATTTTACACTAAAAGAACTAGTTTTTTTAAGTGGGAACAAGTGGTTCATGAGGAAATATGCCCAAATCCCAAACAATATCAACAGATGTCATTAAAACATTCAGAAAAACTCCCCTTGACTCCAGACCAATATATACAATTTTAAGCCAAGTGGGTTATTTTTAGAAGTTCTGAACATCTGAAAATAGGGGAATCTATTTTAGTTACCTTCTCATCCTTAAATTGTCTGTGAAGGACACCAGTGCAAGTTCATAATTTTAACACAGTAAAAATGTGTGTTTCATAATCATATAATCAAATGTAACACAAAAGATGTGGGATGATTATTTAAAAGCTTCACTTCACAGAGAGGTTTATGGCATCTGGAAATCATTTTACATTTCAGTGATAGCAACCATTTTTTCCCTTCCCATTTCAAGCATCTTGTAGTAACAAATTCCCATTGCATATTTCTTTTTCTGCTTTGCCTTCACGCGTACAATTCTTCTCTCACATTTTTCTCCTCATGAAAGTGATCCCACAGTAAACAGTGGTTTGAAAATTATGTGTTCTTCATGCAAAAAGTGAATCACTAGTCTGCTTTTTCAGTTGGCTGAACTGACCCACTTTCTGGGCTTGCCCCAAGCAAGGCTAAGCCAAGGAAAGGGGAAGGGGGGAGCCAGTGCCAGTGCATGGGCGCCACTCGACACGTGGCTTCTCAGAAGTGTCCTCGAACAGAACAGGCTGCAGGGAGCACAGAGGCACAAAGGTAGCACCCACCTTTCCAGCCCATTGCCCAGCTGACATTTAGTCCACCAGTATCTTCAGCCTACGAAAAGACACTTCCTCTGCGCTCCTCACGGCAGTGCATTCTGCAGTGTATTGTGGTACACACCACAGCCAGCACTGGCCTCCTCTTGGATACCTAATGATGGGTGCTCATGCTCATGCTTGGCATCTTTTCTGGAGACAGTCTTAAAAAGAAGCCTCCCAGCCAAGGGTTTCTCACTGGAGACGGAGACTTAGGTCTGTCCTGCAACAGCAGACAACAGGAGGAAGGGAACCCTTCTTCTACCTCACTTCTAGCATGGACATTTGGAGGGAGAGGCCCCCTGATGAATATGATACTTAACTGTTTCTGAATGGGTTTTCTCCTTTTCCTCCCAGCATACAGGCATTCTCCTGGAGGAATCATTGTTTTGACCCTGAAAAACAAAAGAAATATGTTTCTTAGTTTAGAGGTCTCTATATTTCAGACCATTGTACAAAATAACAGGACTAAGAAAGTTCGACCAAGGAAAATGTTTATTCCTTGAGTGTGACATTCAACAACACTAAAAAGCATAGTGGCATTAGTTAAGATAGAAGCTTAAGGCTAATTCCAATTTCCTACCCTAATATTGTTAGAATATTGATGTTTATATGCAATTTTCATTTTTTCAAATTAAGTACACTACACATGATCTAAAATGAGTATAAAAAACATCCTGCTTACTGGATATCCAATTTTTTTTCCTTTCAAGGCTCATTTTTAAACTCACATAAACAAATAAGAATTAATAATACTACCCATCATCTGCAGGGACGATTTCACAGCTTTTAAAATACACTGGAATATTATCTCCATTACTGACATTGTAACTAGTAGGCTGCAATTATTCAAATGAGCATTTTTTCCAGGTTCTCACATCCTCATTTTTAAAGACTGGAAAGATATCTGTCAGCAGCTCAAGATGTGACACACAGTATTGTGGTTAGCACTAGGCCCGCCCCAAGGCAGTGCTGCTAGAGGTGACAATTTTCAGACGAAATTTAGCCTTATTATTGATCTGTTTGAGCGTGCAAGCCTTAGAATAGTTGCAAGGTTAGAAGCAAGTTTTTGCATCCAGTCTTTTTAAATCTTCTGGAGATCAGCTGAGTATCAAAGTCTCTCAATTTTCTGAGTGAAAGAATATTTTAGTTATGTGAGTGCTGTTCAACAGTGGGTTCATCCTGCCAGAGAGGTTAGTATATCTCAAAAGTAATTGCTGCTTAGTGCAAGATGTAAAATTAAAGGCAACTTCTCTGTCACTGAATCAATCCCATGTTGCTGAAGACACGTCTGTCATATAATGCAAATCATAAACTTACTGAACTTGATTTAAAAACTGTTTAGAAGAGCTTTCTTTTTCATTGAAAGACAGCTTTCTGACAACTAGAAACTTTTCACCTTCCAGCTTAAATATGTTCATGGTCATTTTATGCTCATTTGTTCTTCTGCCAACATTGTCTTTTAGTTTAAATAGCTCTTCCTCCTCCATTGTGTTTTCTCATTGGCATTTTTTTTAATATCAGTCATAATATCAGTCAGCCTTCATTTTTCTATTCTGGGACAACCCAAACTCTTTTATTTCCCTCTCATGTTACAAACTCTTTATTATTCCTATCATCTTAGGCGCCCTTGTTTTCTCATTTCAGTCAATCTGTCTAAAACATGGATAAACAGAATCATGCACAGTACATTAAGTAAAATCTGAAAGTATTTCACAGATGTGTGTGTGTGTATATATATATATATATACACACACACACAGAGTTTTGACAAATCACTCATTCTTTATGGGAATTATCTCACTTGATATTTGTATGCCTGCATTTTCCTCTCTCATAACAACTACCAAATTCATGGCTCACAGTCATCCTGTAGTCATCTAATACACACAGTTCTCCATCTTCATGTAGAGTTTCCAAAAAATAAATGCAGTTTATGGAGGAAATGTGTTCAACTGCCTACCCATCTCAATCATACAATTAATCCCCAGGTTATTTTTTACTATGTGAGAATTGTATCCTCTTCTGCATTGATGGCACAGGGAATAGACCTTGAGATTAGCCCAGCTGGTTAGAGCATGGTGCTAATACCACCAAGGTCATGGGGTTTGATCCCTGTACAGTCCATTCACTTAAGAGCCGGACTTGATCCTTGTGGGTCCCTTTCCAACGCAGAATATTCTGTGAAACAGTTTATAGGTACACATCTCGTTTAACATGAAATTTTGTAGTAAAAATGCAATTGTCTCAAAAATTATAGTTATTGAACTCTGCTGTTAATTTCCCTCCCGATCATTTTCCTTTCAGCACATACTGTTTACCCAGTTCCTTTCGCCAACCCTTCAATTCTTTACTAGTCCTCAGCAGCACAACATCTTTCTCTATATTGAGGTTGCTTGTGTCTACTGTTTCCCCATCTGGAAAATTAGTCATTGTGTCAACAGATAGCTATCAGGTTACTTTGTCAGAATCATCTAAATGTACATTCAATTTTTACTCTATTATGCAACTAACCACAGCTGTTAATGGTTCTTTTCTTGAGAATTCATTCTTAAATGATGCATAATATAGAGATCAGACAAGCTGCCTTCTCTCATTTGTAGCTTATGGTGGAAAAACCAGTCATTCCCCAACTGGTGCAGCGTCAGGCATAAAGCTCTTCCCGAAATAAACAAACCTATTTTTTCACTATTACTGAAATGATTTTGTGTGACATCAGGTTGGTGAACCGCCTGTACAAAGTCAATGATAGATATGATACAGTGCAATAAGCACTGTTTCAAGGTAAGAAAGTCTTATCCCACAGCCTTTGCTTAGATAAAGCCTTCTTGCCACCTTCAAAGACCTTGTTAGGTTAGTCTAATCAGCAAGATCTTTTTTTTCCCAACAATCTGTCAGTTTTTCAAATTGCATCTACCCTCATGGATTTCTTCAGTGGGAACCTAAAGTGATGTGAAGATGCCAAAAGAACTGCTGCTCTTTCTTGTGAGGCCTTACATTTGAACATATTTTCTTTGTATTTTTGGTGGATTGATGCTATCTGGATGCCAGGTACCAACCAAAGCCACTCTATCACTCACTCCCCTTCTCAGCAGGACAAGGGAGAGAAAATATCACAAGAAGCTCATAGGATGATACAAGGACAGGAAGAGATTACTCACCAGTTACCTTCACAGCCAAACAGACTCAGCTTGGGGAAATTAGTATAAGCTATTACCAACCAAATCAGAGCAGGGTCATGAGAAAAAAATCCAAATCTCAAAAAAACTTTCCTACCAACCTCTTCCTTCTTCCTGGGCTTTTTCTCTACCTCTTCCCTTCACAGTGGCACAAGGGAACAGGGAACGGGGATTGTGGTCATTTCATTACACTCTGCCACTCTTTCTTCTTCCCACTACCTTCTCTGACGTGAGCTCTTCCCACAGGCTGCAGTTCCTCACAAACTTGTCCAGTGTGGGTCCTTCCCACGAAGTACAGTCCATCAGGAACAGAGCAATATGGGTGCTCTGCAGGATCACAAGTCCTGCCAGCAAACCTGCTCCAGCATGGGTCCATAGGTTCTGTTGGGAGCTAGTTCTAGTGAAGGCTTCCCATGAGGCCACAGCCTTCTTCACCTCCTCCAGAGTGCGCTACAGGGGGGGACAGCCTGCCTCATCATGGTCTTCAACATGGGCTGCTGGGGAATCTCTACTCCAGTGCCTGGAGCATCTCCTGCACCTCCTTTGTCACTGACCTTGGTGTCTGCAGTGCTGTTGCTGTCACGTATTCTCACTCCTCCCTCTAACTGCAATTTCAACTGTGCAGGTTTTTTCCCCCCTCATAAATATTCTATCCAAGAGATGCTACCATCATCACTTGGCCTTGACCAGAGGTGGGTCTGTCTTGGACCTACTGGACACAGGGGAAGCTTCTGGAAGTTTCTCACAGAAGCCACCCCTGTAAACCCCCACTTCCAAAACCTCGCCACACAAACACAACACAATAATGTAATACTTTTGTGTTCTGAGTTTTTCCTGTCCGTAATATCAGTCTATGACTCACAGTTCTTGTTTCAAAACAGTGTCACATGCTAGACTTCCCTTCTCTTGCCTTCATGAGTAAAATTAAAAGAAGGAGAAAGGCTTGGAAAGCCTAATGCAACTGAAAACTGAAAATTATGAGTTCATTCAATTTCCCAAAAGGGACACTTTGGTTTAAAACACATCCTGGGTTAGTTTATTAATATATGACAGCAAATGGAAATAAATAGACAGACCTCAGCGTTCAAACAGAAAACCAGGAAATAAATAGCAAACAATATGAGCTAGAATTTATGATGTGTAAAATGCTGGTTAGGAAAGATAAAGGCCCAAAGGAAAATTCCCAATTTGCAACAATACGTTCAAAAGATAGTGTGCTTTTTTAGAAGAATATTACAAAGAAAATAATTCTAAAAGGTGTGTACAGTTGTTATTAGATAGAGAGGGCTCTATGTTAGAACTGCATAAAAGGTAAGAGAATAATGCAATAGATTTCTTTTTAGTCTCTGAAAAGAAGGAGAATCATGCAGTCATATTAAACAAGAATAAACCATGCACTCTTCAGGCTTTTTACAGGAACTTTCTCACAATTAGGACAAGGGGTTACCACAGCAACATGGTATGAAGCACTGCCCCAGCAACTCAACACCAACGTCCTAGATACGCACACAGCCAAGAGGTGCTTCTGCCACCACCTCTCATGCCAATAGTGGCATACGGTTAAAATGAGTCTCAGAATGTATGTATGGGAACAAAGTCAGAAGGTTCATGGCAAATAGTCCTAAATGTACATCTGAAAACAGCACTTGAATTTGTTGAGCTGCACAGATCCATAAACCAAGAAAAAATTTATTTTAAAAACTGGACAAGAGCGTGTATTCACCGTCCTACCTGGATCATGCTTTCTTATGATCACCTGTGAGCTCTGCTCTCCACCAGTAGGACAGAACAGCCCATCTCTACCACTGCAGGAGGCTGGGGGCTCCTTCCCCTGCCAGCTCACCTGCTCACATGCAAGTAAGAAACAGAAGGAAGCTGAGTGGACGGCTCTCAGCTGCTCAGAACAACTGCACTTTTTCCTTTCTCTTTCTCCCTTTTAATACTTGCGAGTCCTCACATTGTCTCCATGTATTTGAGGCAGGATGAAGACAACCCAAAGCAGCAACCTTCCACTACTCCAACAGCTGGAAAGGGGCTTTACAAGCTTGAGGAGCTTCAAGAGCAGGAAAGGGCAGGTGCAGGCCATGATCATTCACTTCTGTCAGATGCTTTTAATCACTGCTGACATTAAGTTGCAATTAATCTCTGAACACTGGGGAAAGACAAAGGACTGAAAGATGGCTGCTATATGATAATCTTCAGAAAAGGGAAACATAACGATCCAGCTAACCACCAGATGGCAAGACTGACACCCATCCCAAGCGAAATACTGGAAAAGTTGATAAGAAAGATGAATGACATCACTTAGCACAATTCTATGGACTATCAAGCTCTTTGGAATGAAACTAGTTCACTGAGAAGTTATCACCTCTGGCTGACAGAATTTCATAAAATTACTTGTATTAGTAAGTAATTTAAGTTAGCAGCACAACATTCTGCTTTTAAAAGCCACAATGAAGTATTACAGTGTACAAAAGAAAAAAGCAAACACTTGCATCTCAGAATATAGTGTGAAAATCACTGTTATTGGATAGGGACTCCAACCTGAAATGTGAGTGATTCTTGAGAGGAATCAGGAATCAAAGTGAAAAATGAATAGCATCCACAGCCTGAGCTGGCAGGGAGGAGCTGCTGCAAAGGCAGCTAATGCAGTAGCCAACCTAAGTAAAGTGATTCTACCTCTGTTTATAGATAAGATGAGATTGATGCTGGAACAGTGTGTACAGTTTCCGTGTAAGTGTTTTTCTAGTAATGTTAGAAATTCAAAAGGATGAGGAAAGAACCTAAAATAAATACTTGCAGGCTGAAGAAATTGCCTTGCATAAAAAAAAAGATTTAGGTGACTTGAGCAAAGCGAAGTACTTTCAGGGGAAGATATGACTGCTGAATTATTTTAATCTGAAACACAGCAAGCACTTAGAAAGCGAAGCTGAAGCCAGATACAGCCAAGTAAGAAATAAGGCATTAATCAGTAACATCATGAGCATTTAAGTACTGGGACGAGGTACAAAGGATTTAATTGATCCTGTTGTCTTGAAACCACAGTTAGATGTGTTTCTGTAATTTGCACTTTACCCTAACAGAAGTCACGCCTAAATTAAATAGAAGCAGTTGAGCTGAATGCAGGCATTCTCAGGGAAAAAAAAAATATTTTGTAGCTTTGGTAGCTATAGGAGGTCAAATTACATTATCCAATGATCTCTCCTTTCACTAAATTTTATGAATCATTTCCTGCCCAAATGTGATCACGTACCACGCATTCAATGCCTGAACTACAAAAAAGGGCTGTGCAGACCACAGCTTCAAAGAAGCACAGGTTTCAAAGAGGCAGCCTGGGAGTGAGGAGGTCGTGTTCTCATCCCTACCACACTGCAGCACCACAGAGCAGTTCTAGCAACAAAGTCAGAAAGGGATGGGGCTGGTGTGTGGCTTGGCTTCTCACAGGATTATGTGTTTCTACCCTAGGAAGAGCAACTCTGGAAAAAGGCTTCCACTCACAACGGCTTATCAGCTGGATAGAAATCTACCTGCCTGCTGTCATTAAATTCATTGTGATTAGCATTTTGCTGCCAAATTTTCTGCTTCTAATGAACGGTCATGTTTTAGGAGAGAATATGATAACATAACAGTTTTGGGTATATCTTTGCAAATATCATGTCGTACTGTTTCTAGCTGAGGTAGCCCCACTTAAAAAGAAACTGGAGCAAAGAATGACTAAAGGTTGTGAAAAAGAGCCCCATACTTAGTGTTCAGGAGCTCAAACTGTTTGGGTTATCATGAAGAACAGCACCAGAGAATTTCCAGATAATAACTGCATTATGTAAGAAACAAACATTTCGTGACAAGAAACAAACATTTCTAGCAAGATCCAATTTACTGAATTTGAGGCTAATTAAATTCAAATTACAAATAAATGAGGATATCTATCAAAATAATTTATCCAATGCTGTTGAAAACTCTCCCTCACTGGGCAGTTTTTTCCTCAAGAATTTTTTTCTGAAGAAAATTATTGGACCTGTGTGGTGAGGAATTTGTTTAAGACGGTCCAGGTGTATATATAAGATTGAAGCAAGATCACAGTGGCTCTTTCTGGCCCTAAAATTTACTTTTCTGCCTCAATCTTTTCCCAAGTGAAAAAGCAGAAGGCTAACTCTCAAACATGAAGAGTTGCTAGAAGATAATAAAGGTATAAAAAAGGTATAAAACTCTTGATTTACAGAGGGTGTAAGGATCAGAGATCATATGTTGCCTGACAAACATACATAGTCTCTCTCTTTAATTTCCTCTAAAGAAAATATGTACAAATTTGGCTATGTTTGAAGCTTATGAAAAAAACCCAACAGTTTGCGTGTGCTCAGAAGACTTATTGTAGTCTGAGAGTTATCTATAGTTTCTGCCTGAGCTGAGCACACGTCATCCCTTCATTCCTCCTACAGGCATCTGCACTATACACATGCATCCCCATGCGCTTTACATGCCTCCCCCTGGGAGCAGCAGAGGCAGCATCAGACTTTCCCTCTTTCTGTTCCTCCCCATCCTGGTGTGCTGTCTCTGCTTCAACCCCTGCCACATGGAAAACAAAGGACTCCAGATGTAAGGCACAGGAACAAGGGAAGAACTGAAGAGCCTGGGACAAGGCAGGGATGAACAGAAGCAGACAGCTTATAGTCCTGAGTCTCAGCATCCCTAAGAGCTACAGACAGATGCTGTGCTTCAAAACATGCCAGAAAGTGGGGAGCACTGCTTTTGAATTATCATTAGGAATTCAATTCATTTAAAATTCGGGATTTTTGCCAGAAATTAGGTGGCCAGCACATCCTTACTGTAATCTCCCTTCAAGGTCTCCTGTGGCTTCTTTGCCTTCACTGCCTGTGTTACGAGAAGAAATCTGAGCACGCAGAGCCGTACTCCTGCCCTGCTTAGAGAGCTTAAGGAAGGAATCAGGGCCGTGCAGGGGCTGTAGGAATGAGGGCTGCGTGATGTGAGGCACGCGACTACAGCTTGTGACATCAGAGGCACCAGCCCCCGTTTTCTGGGAGCCTTGGTCTGTTCTAAAAGTGATGAGCACTCAGTACTGCAGCTGGAGGCAACGAGCACTGAGCTCTGAATGAACGTACACCAAAGGCTGCGTCTTCCGAAAAATCATCTCCTGAGTGCCTGGCATTGAGTAAATGAGCATATGTCTTTCAGATTTATCTGTACTAATAAGACTGTATGTCTCAGCAGTATAATAAAGATTAATTCAGCTGTGGTTTTGACGTCCTTCAATACTGAAGTCACAATTATCATGGAACAATCTGTGACAAAATTACTAGCACTGTGTTTGCACAGGATTTGAATAGTGTGTAGTGTAGAGCTGGGACTGCAAGGTGAATGAGGATAATAAAACCAAAATATGCAACTTCTGTTTTAGGATGAGAATAGGCTTAATGCCTGTCCACATAGGTGAGGAATTCAACAATTGGACTTGATGATCTCAGAGGTCTTTTTTCAGTTAAATGTTTTATGAATTTATGTATTTAAGATTTCACATTTCATCTTTAACTCCCAGGCTTCCTAATTTGCAAGTGTTTGATTTGGAAATACAGCAGCCCTTCGCTACAGGATGGGTATGCAGCTACACTCCTCAGGAATCTTTAGCAGAACAGTAATTTCAATCACTATTCTTCCTTCACAAACAAGTTCACTAGGGGACTAAATTGACTCATCAGCCCTCCTTTCTTTATATGTTTATATAAGAAAGCCTGAAATTAAATTCAAGGACACTTTTTTGAGCTTTGAGGATGTAAATAAATAACTTCTTAAAAAAGCTTAGTTGCAGGTTTGTTGAGCTTTTCAAAATGATGTTTGAAAAATACATCTGTTTTTAGAACTTCTAATGTGTACTGTGTGTCACTTAAGGAAGGATATAGACCATAACACATACAACAATCACACACATACAGAAAAAAAGATTGGGCATATGTCTGGTACAATGCTTTGTAGTCAGTAGAGTGCTATCTCTTTCTACCAGGCTTGACTTTGCCACAGACCTTCTGAGGAAAATATAGGGTTGCCACAACAGCTAGGCTACCCTTTCCATGGTAAGGTGTGAGCAGTAATGAAAAGTTTTGCTACAGCTGGGGCATTTAGGATACTGTCTGAACCATATGGATTATTTTATGATTAACAAAACAGTCAATTTCACGTTGTAATCCCACCCTCAGTAGGGATATTAGCATAGCATGTTTCACTTTTAAACTCTCAGAAACATAATATCTTTGAGATCTCTGTCCCTCTGTTCTGTTTGCTGGAATGTGACTAACAGGTTACAAGAAAAGCAGATGTGAAAGCATAAGCATCATTTCCATAGCAAATCTGCCTAAACCCATTAAGATAGGTCAATGAAATATTTCTGCCATGAATGTGTAGTGTAGCAGGGCCTCAGTTCAGCTCCCTTCAACCTACAGCTAGTTCAGGTTCTGGGAGTAGCTTTATGCTGGCAACACAGAGCTCAGTACAAGTGAACAACTCAAGTATGCTTGTCAAGTGTATACATAAATTCTCAGACAGTTTTTGCCCAGATTTAGCTCTGTGCTGTCATAAAAGGGCTGCTAGAGCTAATTAGTTAAGTTTATGTTGATCTTTAGCTTCCCTACAATACTCTACAACTGTATGTGAGGGATAAATATCCTTAGATAAAAAAGGATAACAGTTATCACTTCGAATGAGTTGTGTCAGTTCTTCTCACAAGACACATGTGGCTGTGGCTGTGCTTGTTGGGTTGTTTTATCCTCATGCCCCACTCCCCTGTTCCAACACAAGGTGGTTATATGTTTCAGCACCCCATACATCACTGTGATGGAGTGAATCAGAAATGTCACTCTGAGTTGCAGAACTAGCCACAGGCTGTAAATGCAATCATGAACTGTGAAGCTATGCTGTTCCTCTAAACCCTCCTGTAAGTTCCCTGGCATTCCTGGTGTTACTCTCCCAATAACCCATGTTAAAATACCCTGCTTGTCATTTCATCAGACTTCAGCTGTCTGAAGTTTGGGATTCTCTTTGAAATACTAGAGCAATGGTCTTTGGTAAGGCTATTTATCAACCTGGATCAAAAAGATCAGACTATAAGTGTGGTTGTGTTGGGCTTGTGTGGCCAGGTTTGGGTAGTGGAGGGAGGCTACGGGGGTGGCTTCTATGGGAAGCTGCCAGAAGCTTCCTCTAGAGAAGCAGAGGCAATGCCAGCAGGCTCCAAGATGGGCCCACTGCTGGCCAAGACCAATCCAATCAAAGATGATAGCAGCGTCTCTGAGATAACATATTTAAGAAGGAAAAAAAAATTACTGTGCAGAAGAAATTGCAGCTAGAGCAGAGCAGAGTGAGAATATGTGAGAGGAACAGCTATGCAGACACGAAGATTGGTGCAGAAGGAGGAAGAGGAGGTGCTCCAGG
This sequence comes from Sakesphorus luctuosus, assembly GCA_013396695.1. Classification (NCBI taxonomy): domain Eukaryota; kingdom Metazoa; phylum Chordata; class Aves; order Passeriformes; family Thamnophilidae; genus Sakesphorus; species Sakesphorus luctuosus. The sequence goes on along the minus strand of VWZD01000913.1, from coordinate 925,198 downwards.
CACTGGAGCTGAGATTCCCCTGCAGGCCATGGTGAAGCAGACTGTCTCCCCACAGCCCATGGAGGTCAGTCGGGGTGCAGAGATCCACCTGCAGCCTGTGGAGCAGCCCACGCTGGAGCAGGTGGATGCCTAAAGAAGGCTGAGATCCTGTGGGAAGACCATGCTGGAGCAGAGTCCTGGCAGGGACCTGCAGATCCATGAAGAGAGGAGCCTACACTGGAGCAGGTTTCCTGATAGGACCCCATGGGGAGGGTTATCACCATGGGGGACCCACACTGGAGCAGTCTCTTCCTGAAGGACTGAACTCCATGGAAAGGGGTCCACACTGGAGCAGTTCACAAAGAACAGCAGCCTGTGAGAAGGACTCACACTGGAGAAGTTTGTGGAGAACTGTCTCCCATGGATGGGACCACCATGCTAGAGCAAGGGAAAGACTCCCTTCCCTGAGCAGTGGCAGAAACAACTTGTTATGAACTGACCATAACTCCCATTCCCCATCTTCCTGTGCCGCTGAGCAGGGAGAAAGCAGGGCCCGGGAAGGCGGGAGGGGAGAGGGGAAGGTGTTTTTAAGATTTGTTTTACTTCTCATTATCCTGCTCTGATATTTATTGGAGATAAGTTCACTTAATTTCCCCAAGACAAGTCTGTTTTGCCTGTGACGATAATTGATGAATGATCTCTCCCTGCCCTCATCTCAATTAATGAGTCTTTTGTTATATTTTTTCTCCCCTGTCCAGTCGTGGACAGGAGTCATGGAGTGGCTTTGGTGGGCACCTGGCAACAACACAGGGTCAACCCACTACAGTGGTGCAATTTTGGAGTAAGTGGTAGCAGCATGGTGGGAAACCCTGAGTTACACAAAGAGAGGCTACAGATAGGTTACAGGATTGAATAGATGAGACAGAAAGGACAGAAACACTAGGAATCATTTTTAGGAGTTTTCTACCATGCAGCCAAAATGGAACTAACTTAAATGGAATTTTTTATCAGGAAAGGATTGCTTATCAAAAGCAGGGAGATGCTCCACAGTAGCCAGTAAGCTGGTGACCCTCTGCTGTGAGCAGGCCAAGATCAATTAAAAGTCTTTTGAAAAAGTCTGCCAGACACCATAACTGTACTCACATTGCCCTGATTTCTCTCTTCTTTTCCACAAAAGGCTTCTTAAAAGATTTTAGTTTCACTCCAGTGCAGAATAAGAGTCAAAATATCTTACAGGTCATATAGTTTGAATATATATTTTTCCATATATATAAATCATATATAATTCATATATATGTCACATATTTGCATTTTTCTGTATCACTACAGACAGTGAGGAAAGAGACAAAAGTGGCTGTCTTTGGCTCAGAGACACAGCCTGTTCTCCAAGGAGCCTCTGACACCAGGAGAACACAGTGCAGCATTTTTTATAAGAAAAGAAGCAAAAAAAGGTTGGATCTAAGGCCGACATAATGGGGGCTGATATCTCTATTGCTATAAAAGTTATTATGAAATGTGTGTATGTGGCATAGGAAAGTGGAGAGGAAAATTAATTATAAACCTACATGTAACATCAACTTATTGGGAAGATGCAATCCTGGTCTTTCCTGCCTTTGCTCTTCCGTCTTGTTCCTCCTCAGGTATTTAGCGAAAGAAACAGAGGATGAGCTGCCAAGAGCACCATAACAGAGGTTCAGCAGAGCTTAGATATCTCAAGATCCACCAGGGAAAAAAAAAAAAGACAAAAAATTTTAGGGGGAAAAAAAAGGTATTTTTCTCAAAGCTTGAGATGGAAAATGGGAATATAGTGAGAAACTGAAATGAAACATGAAGTATTTTCTCCTGGAACTCTGATAATTAAGTTACCTTGATGCTTAAATTGACATTGTTGTTATTATTATTACCACTGCAGTTCAGTCTCCTAAAATGTTTTTGCTGCCAGTGTAAGAAGCAGTGCTTTCCAAAGAAGCAGGTCACAGTTTGGAAACACACACCACAAGCCAGGCTGGTGTGTGAGCTGTCAAGCTTTTGCTGAGTTATTGCAAGTCTTCAGTTTAATGATGTACGTGAAAATCAGAATCGAAACTCAAAAGTTCCTGTTCTTTCAGACAGTGAATCTGAAAACAAAAGTAAAAATAAAACTTGATGTAGCTATTTTTTTGATATTATAAATGCAGCCAAACTAGAGATACTGGTTGGAAGTCTGGCTGGTTTTGTCTGCTATGCTGACAAGGCACTACTCTAGCACCTTGGTTTGGATGCCTACTCAAATTTAGTGCAGGTCCTTAACTTGTACAAGGCCTGTGCAAACCCCATAAAGTTCAAACAGGCCAAGTGCAAGGTCCTGCATGTTGGTTGGGCCAATTCCAAGCACAAATACAGGCTGGGCAGAGAATGGATTGAGACTGGCCCTGAGAAGCAGGACTTGATGGTGTTTGTGGATGAGAAACTCAACTTAACCAAACAACATGGACTCGCAGCCCAGAAGGCCAGCCATGCCCTGGGCTGCACCAAAAGCAGCGTGGGCAGCAGGGCGAGGGAGACGATACTCCCCCTCTGTTCTGCTCTCATGAGATCCCACCTGCAGTGCTGTGTCCAGCTCTGGGGCCCCCAAAATACGAAGGACATGGACCTGTTGCAGAGAGCTCAGGGGAGGCTGCAAAGATGACCAGAATGCTGAGCATGTCTCCTGTGAAGACAGGCTGAGAGAGTCGGGGTTGTTCAGTCTGGAGAACAGAAGGCTCCTGGGAGACCTTACAGCCTTCCAGTATGTAACGAGGGCCCACAAGAGAGCTGGAGAGGGACTTTTTACAAGGGCGTGTAGTGATAAGGCAAGGGCTAATGGTTTTAAACTGGCAGAGAGTAGGTTTAAATGAGATGTTAGAAAGAAACTCTCTACTATGAGGGTGGTGAGGCACTGGAACAGGTTGCCTGGAGAGGCTGTGAGTGTTGCCTGGAGAGGCTGTGAGTGCCCCGACCTTGGAAGGATTCAAGGCCAGGCTGAGTGGGGCTTTGAGCAACCTGATCTAGTGGGTGGTGTCCTTACACATGGCAGTGGGGCTGGACACAGATGATCTGTAAGGTCCCTTCCAACTCAAACCACTTTGTGATCTATGATTCTGTGTTTTTCTCTCCAGGAACATGAATTTCTCCTCCGTAAGCAAAATAATATATCTATTCCCATTATGCTTTTGAGATCTATGGACATACCTACCTTTTTCATTTGTTATTGGAGATCTTATGGAACTTTTTATTTTAAATGCTTTTACCGTTTTAAAGACATATCCAGACAAAAAACAATAAATGTTTAAATACATTTGCAAGTTACCTACTGTACCACTTTCTTCTAATATTATTTATATTTGTTACTACCATAAAGTAGCTAATATATAAAAATTAATTCTCATTAGTAATCCCAGCAGTGGCATTTCTATACACTCATTAAATTTTTGATCACACATTTTTAGATTAAAAAAATACTAATTTTCATAAACAAGTCATGACTGCCAAGCATTTCACTTTATATTAGGGCAATACATGGGAGAAAATTTGACCTCTTACCTTCAAAACTCCCAGAATTTCATTTGTCTCTAAGATGAAAAAGCAAACATTCTATCATATCACATCCTATCACACTATCACTTGCCATAAAGCCTTTGTTACCATCCAAAACCATTGGACACTAATAGAGAAGCTTGTTTAAGATTTACTGATTCACATCCAATCCTGAAAAGTAATAAACAGGCATTTTTCATGAAGTGAAAATCTTAGAGAATCTCCCCAATTGCAGGGTAGGGGAGAGCTCTTTTATCTGCTTTAATAGCCTGCCTTCCCTCCCCAGTCCCTTAACACCCATCTATCCCAAGACAGAAAAATTCTGTTAATCATTGCAAATGGGGCTGAAAAGACCCTCAAGAGATCATACAGAACATCATTCCCCGCTTCACACAGAAGCAGCTGTACCAAAACCATTCAGAGATTTCAGATTGGAGAAACGGCTTGTGAGCATGAAAGACTTGTCTGCTTTTTCTAGCTAAATCAATTGATTTAATAAAGGAGCACCACATCTTTCTAGTCTTTTACATGCTTAGGCCATCATAGCTGTAACGGCACAGCTGTTAAACTACTCCCCAAAGCTGCTTATACTGAAGACATATAGTTTCTCTGAATACCTCAGAGATTTTATTCCAGCATTTAACTATCACTAAAATCACAATTTTTTTCCTAAGCATTTTAACATAATTTTTCCTTACTACAACATATGATTCTATCGCAATTTCTTGCCATAGCTAATATGAACTTGAACAACAAGTTAAGTTCAACTAACTTGGCAGTTAACCCTTTATTTCTAATGATTTTAAACTTCTTTCCCTTTACTGTTCTTGTCTCTAGACTAAACAACTTTTTTTATTTTTTTTCTTGTAGGTGATGTTTTCTAGACATATGATCATTCCTTTTACTCTCCTCTGGACTCTTAATTCTATATGCATTTTTTTAAGTTCCCTGCTCCCAAATGAGTGCAGTACTCAAGCTAAGGACCTACCTGGGCTGAGCAGGACAAAAAGATTGTTCATGTATCACAGAAGAAACACTCCCATTTTCACACACCATTTTTACAACAGTGCAATGCTACTGACGCATATTTAGCTTGTGATCCACCAGATTTCCACATCCTTTTCTTCCTAGCCATTCCTCATGCCGTATTTGAGAACATGATTTATTGCTGACTGAAGATAAACCTTTGCACAAACCCATACAGACTCACATCCTGCCTGGTTTTCTGGAGGTTGTGACTGTCAAAAGTCACTGGGAATTTGACTTGTCTTCCAGAGTTCCCGAAACTTATTTCAGATTGGTGACCTCTGCAGACTAAATGCCCACATGCTCTGACCCCTGATTTAGAACACTGACGACATAGGGAACAGCTCTGACAGACCCCTGTGGAGTCCCAACCTGAATGCCACTTTTCTCAATATACCCCTCCAAAATCTCTACAGCCTGTAGCCTTTACTCACAGAACAATCTCAGCAAACTTTGCTTCCCTATAAATGGCCTGAAGCAAGAAGAAAGCACAATGTTTGTGGAAAGATTGCTCATTTGAGGACAAGGAGAGAGAGAGACAACCTGACCAGTGCACCAGGAGCTATCAGACATCAGAAAAACACATTTTGGAGAAGCAAATCCCTAGGAAAGACAAGGAGGCCAAGAAGAGCTGCTTTCCAAACAATGCTTCCCTGATTGAGAGGTGAGAGCATAATATTTGGAGTTTCAGCAAAGGAAAACATTCAAAAGGCTCCTCAGCATCAGCACCCAGGAAAGCAAGACAATGACTCCAAAACTGCCACATATTCAGCTTCACTCTAATCCCACTCCCGTGTTAGAGAAGAGGGAGAAATCCACCAACAGAGGTTTTCTACAGTCCCAAAAAGTGATAAAATTTGATTTTATGTTAGCACATATTTTCAGCAAGCAAAACCTACCAAAATGACCGCCATTTAGTATCAATACTAATAAAGTTTAGGAGTAAGGAATAAATATTTAATGTATTTACTGCATGCACAGATACTGCTGTTGAATACAGAGCAATAGCTCTGGTGCAGCACTGTAGTCACAAGACAGGTCAAATACATGATTACAAACACCAAGTTTTGCAGTCCTAGCTTAATAGATTGCATCATGCAAATTATTTATGCATTGCCTGCAGATGCAGCTTTAATCCAGAAACAGACAGTATGGTCCAGCCATCATGTGACAAGTACCTGTTTACAGGCTAAATGCTTTGTTCATAGATGCTCATTTTAAAGATCTTCCACAACCACTGACTGCTAAGCACTGCCATCTTGAACAATTTTACACCACCATCCTGCACTTGCCCTGCCACTGCAAACCAGAAGGCATGCAGTGGGGAAAAATAAGATTTATCAAAGGGGAAAGATAAGATTCTAAATAAGGTTTAAAAAGTGTAAGAGATACAACGGCTTTGTTGTGATTGTAGCTGCACACCTCCATACCCGAGGGTTGCACTTGAGTGAACAGGTCCTACCTGGTCTATGCTGAAATAGTTTTATCACACATTGGAACTAGGGACCTTGGGAGTTCATAAGTATTTGGGGTGCATTTAGTTGGCATTATGTTGGCATAATGTTGGCATCATTTTGTCCACCCCACTTGTGCAATCCTTCACGTCCTTTCATTTCAGTTCTGCAATTATCTGTGGCATATTTTTTATGTTGACAGCAGCACAACACAAACAGAACTTGCCATAGAAACCTTAAAGTTCAAGATTCTGAAGGTAAGTTGAACTAAATCCAAAATGACAGTCAAAAGCTCTGTGGGAGCTCTGGACTGACAGAGACGTATTCCTAACGCATTTCCTTCTCAGGATGTTCATCTGGTTCCTGACTCTCAGTCAAATTCCTTGCAGAGTACCTTGAAATTTTCCTTCTTTGTGCAGAGCCAGAAGTCTGCATTAGGGTCATCTTCCTTTAAAAAAAAAGAAAAAAAGAAGCATCCACTTGGTACCCTTTAGGCTGTATTTTCTCTCATGTCCACCTTCTTTGCTTTAACCTCAAAAATGTTTGTAGAAATCTTGGTCTGTGGTTTCCTAGAAGCAATTTGCATAGAGGGCCAACAACGAAACAGCATCTTTCAAAAGCAGCAACTCCTGCTTCTGCTAGCCAAGTACAGCTGGATTTATTTATATATATACTAGCATATACCTTTGACATATAAGTGATCTTCTTGTATCAGCTAATAGCTGACAGGAAATTAATTTCTAGGGCAAAGACTTTTTTTTTCTTTTCATGCCTTGTTACAGTGGTGCCCCATTCTGAGCACTGGCAAGTACCAGGCTGCTACAGAGCCCTCCTGGCTCGCTTGCCATGGCCGTGTGGTGTCAGTCCCCAGCACCAGTGAGCTGTCACAAACATGGCACTTGGGCAGTAATTGTGTGGGAACACTCAGGCCAGCAAACATCCCACTGCCTATCTCACAGCCACAGCGACAATGTCTTTGCTCTGCCTGTACCAGGGAAACAAGCAGGCACTTCCTGCTGTCCAGGTAACGCTGTTCAAGTGGGAGCAGCCAGAGTTGAGCAAATTCCCTCTTGTGCAGTTCAAGCAGATTGGGTTAGCAGCTGATGAACTGTGGTTATCTGAGCTATAGCTTACTCCTCATGGGTAAGCCAACTCAAATTGAAAACATCACCACTCTTCAGCAATGAGTTCGTGTGTGTGGACACAAGTCAAATTAGAAGCAATGTCTGAGTGAGGACTACAGTTACTCCATGGTGAAGACAAGCCCACGTTGTCCAAATTCACCCCCTTCCCAGGATTTAACATCAATGGTTATTCAAACATTACTGTAAAAAAAAAGCCCTGGCTGACACTTCCTACCCAAACTTGGCAATTCCTTAAATTTTCCTCCAAAATCTGCTTTGTCCTAGCTGTCTCTGGGCACAAAGAGACACTCCCACATCCTTTACATTCCAGTTGGGGCTAATTGAACTCACATGTCAGCATGAGTCAGCAGTAATTACCAGGAATATTAAGGAAAGATTTGGCACCGGACCTTGATAACTCAACAACAGAGCCCCAATGTTTAGTGGGATTTTATATTGGATCAACTCTCTTGAAAACACGACAGTAAAAACCATATCAAGTTCTCAGTCTAGTTCAACTACACATGGGCGGTTCCTGATAACAAAAGCATCTTTACTGTATTTTTTATACACCTACAGAAAGGAAAACCTAATGGAAAAATCATTTCTGCCTACTGAATCCTCCTTGCTGGTGTTTAAATCTGTTTATATACTGAAACCGATGAATCAATATTAGACGGTCTGGCTGGTTTTTGTAAGTACTTGCACTGCAAACACGGCCTAGCAATGCATTTCCTCCTTACAATGCCTGGGCAGAAATCTGAATCGATGGGAAGCTGAGGTAATAACCTACCTCCCCCTCCCACGACTCAACTGGAATTAAAATCCTGAAACCACAACAACCAGACTTTTCCACATATGAGAGTTTGCTCCCCAGCACTCTTCGAGAAACAGTTCCCCTCTGTACACCTTCACCCTATGGACTGTGGAACCTTGTGCTTCCCGAGCTGAAGGCTGGTGGTGCTTATACACTAGCCCAATGCTGCCCCTAAAATCCCAGTCCTCTCCTTCACACTGAAGAATACCCGAATATACTTTCATGGTCTACTACAGAAAAAAACCTACGTTGTCCCAAACACAAACTGATGCAGAGACACGGTGGATGAGGCAGTGAAAAGTGAGGACGGTCTAAGCGTGGGCTCTGGCAGGGGATGCCGGCAGGAGCAACGGCATTAAAGTCACTACCAAAACCTTAACCAGTAATTCTTCCTGGATCTTAATCTCTACAATATTTTAGGTACTTTGTTTTTCAAGGAAATAAATTCTTGCTCTTGGTTGCAAATTAACCGAGGGTCTTGCCAGTGAATTTAATCTTGTCAGTCATTAAGTCTCTCATTTAAATGAAATTATTCAGTCTTAGCCCTGGTTAATAACACTCTTTACAGTTCATAAAGGAGAACTGTTTTATTTTATATGCTGCAAACATATGTGTATCAACATTCTTCTCGAAGATTACTTCTGAGCCGAACCAGATCATTCAATTTTATTTAAATCCAGTCCTGTTGTCTTTTTGAAACCTCCAACTACCAAATGTCAAGCATATTCTTGGATTTTACTGGTGTTTTTTGTTTCCTTCTTTTTTTTTTCTAGTTGAATAATCCATCTCACTAAATGACGCATAAACATTGTTCGTGCCCATCTTCAGGGAAAAAAAAGGGTTTTACGTGATACAACTTGGTATTACGCTTTTTGCGTTACTCTTTAAAAAAGACATAAAACTACAACTTCACCAAAAGACGTACAGAATTCTTGTTTACAAAACAAAGTAACACAAAGTCAGAAAAAGCACCAGAGCCCGTGCACACGCTTCGCCTTTCCCTCACTGCTTTTTCGCCCTTTGGTATGTCAAACTGAAACACAACAAGGATTTGTAGCTCTGAAGTTATAAAACACTGAAAATGATTTTCAGGGCAAGTACTGGCTGACCCCAAAGCAAACCCACCGTGCTCAGTGCCAAGCGAGTGCACTTGAGGCTCGAAAGAGGCGATGTGAAACTTTATTTCACTTGTTTTCCCCCCGAAACGTCTCTCGAGGCGTCAGTGGAAAGGATGTGGCCAAGGTGCCACGGCAGAGCCCTCGGGACAGCGAGGCACCCCTCGGCTATCACCCACCCGAGGGCTGGCGGGGCATCGGCACCTCCCGGGGCTCTCGCCTGGGACCATGACCGGCACCCCAGTGGCAGGAGCGGGGCTCGTCCGGCGCGGCT
>VWZD01000913.1:860005-915288 GCA_013396695.1 Sakesphorus luctuosus | reverse complement strand
TCTACAATATTTTAGGTACTTTGTTTTTCAAGGAAATAAATTCTTGCTCTTGGTTGCAAATTAACCGAGGGTCTTGCCAGTGAATTTAATCTTGTCAGTCATTAAGTCTCTCATTTAAATGAAATTATTCAGTCTTAGCCCTGGTTAATAACACTCTTTACAGTTCATAAAGGAGAACTGTTTTATTTTATATGCTGCAAACATATGTGTATCAACATTCTTCTCGAAGATTACTTCTGAGCCGAACCAGATCATTCAATTTTATTTAAATCCAGTCCTGTTGTCTTTTTGAAACCTCCAACTACCAAATGTCAAGCATATTCTTGGATTTTACTGGTGTTTTTTGTTTCCTTCTTTTTTTTTTCTAGTTGAATAATCCATCTCACTAAATGACGCATAAACATTGTTCGTGCCCATCTTCAGGAAAAAAAAAAGGGTTTTACGTGATATAACTTGGTATTACGCTTTTTGCGTTACTCTTTAAAAAAGACATAAAACTACAACTTCACCCAAAGACGTACAGAATTCTTGTTTACAAAACAAAGTAACACAAAGTCAGAAAAAGCACCAGAGCCCGTGCACACGCTTCGCCTTTCCCTCACTGCTTTTTCGCCCTTTGGTATGTCAAACTGAAACACAACAAGGATTTGTAGCTCTGAAGTTATAAAACACTGAAAANTAACTTGGTATTACGCTTTTTGCGTTACTCTTTAAAAAAGACATAAAACTACAACTTCACCCAAAGACGTACAGAATTCTTGTTTACAAAACAAAGTAACACAAAGTCAGAAAAAGCACCAGAGCCCGTGCACACGCTTCGCCTTTCCCTCACTGCTTTTTCGCCCTTTGGTATGTCAAACTGAAACACAACAAGGATTTGTAGCTCTGAAGTTATAAAACACTGAAAATGATTTTCAGGGCAAGTACTGGCTGACCCCAAAGCAAACCCACCGTGCTCAGTGCCAAGCGAGTGCACTTGAGGCTCGAAAGAGGCGATGTGAAACTTTATTTCACTTGTTTTCCCCCCGAAACGTCTCTCGAGGCGTCAGTGGAAAGGATGTGGCCAAGGTGCCACGGCAGAGCCCTCGGGACAGCGAGGCACCCCTCGGCTATCACCCACCCGAGGGCTGGCGGGGCATCGGCACCTCCCGGGGCTCTCGCCTGGGACCATGACCGGCACCCCAGTGGCAGGAGCGGGGCTCGTCCGGCGCGGCTACTGTCCCACCGCCGCCAGAGCGGCCGGAGGGACCACCGACACCCTGGGTCAGAGTGCTGCTTTAAGGGCGCCGTGGCCGGAGCCGACGGTCCCCTGGTTCCCCCGCACAGCCCAGGCTCAAGCCTCGGCTGCCCACCGCGAGTTCTCGGGATGCAGCGACTTACCCCACGGTCNCGGGCGGCGGGCACGGCAGCACCGGGATCGGCCGGGGACGACCGCGGCGCTCAGCGCTGTCCCCACCGGTGCTGCCCGCCGCTCCGCTGCGGGATGGAGGGCGCCCAGCCGGGACCCCGCTGCCCGCGGCGCAGTGCACCTGTCCGCGCCGCTGCCGAGCCCGGCTGTCCCGGAAAGTTGAAAGGCAAAAGTATCGTGCGCGTCCTTCCCCGCCTCCGGGAAGTCTGGAGCGGCCTCAATCCCCTCAGCGTCGGTGCCTCCAGACGGGGCTTCCCTCTGCCCCCTGGCTGCCCCTCCGCCCGACCCGGAATCGTGGCGTTTGTCGTCCTGCGCGGGAGCAGCACAGCTCCCTCGGCATCATCGGTGCCTTCCGTGCAGCACCGCATTTACCGGCGTCACCTGGAAGCCAAGTAATAGCTGGGATCATGTTTTAACTAGTAGAGTTTTTTGTTTTTTCTCCAGGACCTTTCACCGATGGATTTCTGGCTTGTACTGGAAGCGGCAGGGGATCCCAGTCAAAAGTGCCAGGGCATTTTGCGAGTCGTGTTAGATGCTGGAGTTTGGTAAGTACCTTAAGTGGCGCTTGCAGGGAAGGCTGAAGGAGAGGACAGACAAAACCAGATCAGGCTGATGCAGAAGGCCCAAGGTAACAAAGTGAAAAACAGTCCTCTTCTTGGTGGGGTGCCAGTCCTGAAGGAGGAGATCCAAATTTTGAACACCCAGCAGACTTCTGGATGGATTGCTGTGGGGAGAAACTCTGCTGCTCCTCAGACCTCGACTCCTGAGATGTCCCCTTAGATGCAGATACAGTAGGAGGTATCACCCATCGCACAGAAGCGCCCTGCACCCCCTGTCTCCATCCCAGGCACAGTGCCTCAGCTTCTCAGGCCTCAGCTGACTGAGGTCTATATCCACCAGCAATCCTTCTGGGAAAATCCAATTATCAAGATACAGGTCGAAGGAATATAGAAAAGAATATATATATACATATATATTTGCTTTCTTCTATGTACAATCCAGGAAAGCAGAGAGCTCCACTTTTGCTAATCATAAAATAGTTTGGGTTGGAAGGGGCCTTCAAAGATCATTTAGTCCAACCCAACTGCAATGGGCAGGGACACCTTCAGCTCAATCAGGTTGCACATCCAACCTGACCTTGAACATTCCCATGGATGGGGCATCTACCACCTCTCTGGGCAACCTGTTCCAGAGTTTCATGATCCACATTGTAAAACATTTTTGTCCTTGTATCTAGTCTGAATGTTTCATCCCTATGACACTTTACTCTCAGGTTGCTTCTGCAATGAAAATGAATGAAAATGCACTTCCTGGGCATGAATTTACTAGGGGAAAAAAGGAGAGTAACAGGAGCACTAGAGGGTACCTGAGCCGCCTTCTCTCTCATCCTGGACAGCAGTGAGGAGGGTCGGCCCAGCTCAGTGTCTGGTCTCCATGGTTGCACGTGTGTGGCTTCCCAGCTTTGCCTGCTGTCTCCCAGAGCTGTCTCTCTCTGCAGTGTCTTACCACCTGACCTCGTGGTCACTACTAAGTCTTTGGCTTGACTGCTCTTATCTTGGTTTTAGCAGGAAGACCACATTCTGCTACATAATAAGCTTCCATCCCTCTTTTGCCCATGTTGTTGAAGATGAGGGGAAGCCCAGACCCCAACCCTCCTGTCATGTGCATAAAGATGGAAGAGCCCAGGTCACAGGAACACTATTGTTCCAGAAAAATAGAACCAGTCAGTGTTGTTGATTGCTCTGTTACGTCTACTCAGACAGAGCCTTGGCTATAAAAATAGATGCAATAATCCACATGGACAGTTGCAATTGTAAATGGCACTCAAAATGCAAAAACAGAATTCATGGTTTGACACAGACATATCCCCAGCCCATCAGGATGTGACACATTGGCAATGTGTCTGTGCCAAACCATGAATGTCATTATTTACTTTTCCTCTGAATGCTATTTAAGATTGTAACCTTCACTGTAAATTAGTGTATCTATTTTATATCCGACGTTTTCTGAGTGGCTTTGGTATTGTGCGCACTTATTATAATCACAGGATTAATGTAAGTTAGACCAATTGGACTGCAATAAATCTTCGGAGACTACAGATTGTGCTTATATTAGGATGATTTGCCAGCATAACCCTACCAGCAAATCCTATCTGGCAGAGGCAAGACCTGTGTTTGGAAAGAGAAATCAAAGGCCATCAACACTGAATAGCTCTCCACTAGATGGAACAATGGTGCTTCTGCTGCCAGGCCATTGACAGGGAGTGATTTACCCAAAAGAGAATTAGCGGGGTGGGGATGGTGGAGCCCAGAAAGTTCTGGATCATGGTGAGACAGTCATGGGATGACTATTGTTCATTGCTCCTCCTGGTGAACTCAGTGCCTTAGAGGGCAGCAGCTGAGCTAGGAGGTGTCTTGGTGTGTGAAGACACATCAGAGCTCATTGAGCAGGAATGATCCTAATTTACAAGTAGTGTGTACAGGTCAGTCTAACAAATCTTGTAGTGAGTTTGTTTGTCTGGCAATCAGACCCCAAGCTAACATATGTCCAGCTTGGAATTTGAATTCTTTTGCATGTCTCTGCATTGATACATCCAAAGACAGTGGTTCAGATGTTTTCTGGGCACTTATTCCATGTACAGTTGAATGACCCAGCCTGCAGAGAGAATATTCATGCTGTGTTCTCTTCACTCCCTGGATTTTAAATTTTGTTAAAAGTAATTACATTTGCCAGGCAAGAATTGTTTTTCATAATCTCATGCTGCTGACTGTTTATACTTATACCATCTATGTGCAGATCATTTTTATACAAGTTAGGCTTACTGAACAACCGCCAGATAGTTCTGCTTTCCTTCTTGAATTTTAATTGCGTACTTGCCCAGCATCTATTTTTAAAATGGAACTGAAAATGGAACAGTAAGTTCCATCACTCGACATAGATGCAGAGGGTCAGTGCCCTCCTTACTCCTCCTTATTTGCCTCCTGAAGGAAATGTGGAGGAATTGTGAAGGAAACTTCCCAGTCTGAAAATTCACGAGAATCACTGGCAGTCACACTTATAGCACCAGAGACTTTCACTGCTGGGACTGAAGATCCTCCACAATGGGCGGCTCCAGTGAGCTGATTGGTGTCCCGCTTGGCTCCCTACGCACCTCACTCACACGCAGCCAGACTATGTTTCTTTACCAGTTTGACCTGAGTTTTCCTTAGCAGAGTCTCAGACATCAAGTTCCGCAAAGGACTTCATTCCCATCACAGTAACATGGCAACACTCAGGACAGTCCCGCTGAGGAGTCCCCAGCCCAAAGAACTGCTTGGCTTTTATCCCCTCACAGTCTCCCCCATGCGCCAGTCCCCTTCTTCCTCCTCTTTCTTTTGCTCTTGGCCCCGCTCTCCGTGTCCATCCACCATCACCAGTCTTCATGTCCTTTGTTATCCAAAAGGTCAGCAATTCCTGGCTCCTGCTATGTCTCTCAGTGTCCATTCACCTGGCTGGCATCACCTGTCTTTGAGTCCTTTCTTATCCTAAAGGTTGGCAGTTCATGGCCTCGTGGTTCTGGCTCCCACTCAGAGCCCAATCTGCATTTCAATCTGCAGCTTGTAAGTCAAGCCACCTGGACAGAAGTATTCCTCAACAGAATCAGGATCTGAGTGGTCAAGATGTTTAACCACAGGCATAAGCTTTTAGGTTCAGAAATGCATCTAGACGCTTCACAGGACTGAAAATAGAGCTCAGTATTCCTCAGGGCTGACACCAAGGTTATCAGCACATACTGATTTTATATTAGCAGTGTGATCATCTATAGACTCACATGCACAAATGCACACATACCTGGAGAGACACAGAAATGTGCGTGTGCAATAGAGGGCTAGTAGGAGGCTAGAGAGCCTTGCAGTCTCAACTGTGTTGTATGACCAAGGATGAAAGGTTTTAGATAGTGCTATGAGGTGGCTTATAGACCCTTCATCCACTTAGTAAGTCTTTGCATGAATAGGGTTTCAAAGCAGAAACTTTGAAATACCTGTCTTCTTTCTCCTCAGACTCCTACTTGGTGAAATATGTGTGTTCATTCAATGGGCTGATTTGAACACTGAATCTAGACTCACACCTTCATTTTCAAGACCACGTGCCATCAATTTCTTACATAATCCCATTTCAATTCTGGAAAATAATTACAGACTTTAGTCTTCCTCTGTCTTCTTATGGTCATCACTATTTCAAACACCTGCATGCTCAGAACATCCATTTTATCTTTAGTGTTATGGTTTTTTTGAATGTAACTGGCTTCTCATCTGTGTCCTTTTGGTTAGTTTTAATATTTCCCATTATTTTTAGACTATCAGGAAGGGAGGTGATCGTGTGCTGGAAACTAGCAGGGAGCTGGAAGCCAATGTAATTTTCTTTTTGATCCTTTAAATGGCATGCAGTATTTGAAAAAAAGAGACAGACATTCTTAATATTCTCATAAACACAAGCATTTCCTCATGAAGCAACACTGGTTGCTTCTTATTCCTTCCATACTGGTTTTATAAACTCTGAAAGTACAAAGTGATTGAAATACACTCGGTCTCCAGATTGCCAGAGCTAGTAATATCAAACAACTTCAAATTACCTTCTTTTCTTTGAATGGAGTGTTTAGGAACTATCATATGGTATTTCAAGGAAGAAAAAAAGGCATGTAAGATGCTTGGATAACATTCTTGTTAAACTGCAAGCTGTCCTCACTCTACATTTAGCTCCCAATTTAATCAACTGATCATAATAAATGCAGAAGAAGTCAAATCACAGCTCAAAAGAGCATCTTCATGATCAAGGATTTTGTTTGGGGTTTGTCATCTGTTTGCTGGCTCTTTTGTTTTAATTTTCCTTGTTGTGCTTAGCTGGTATTGGGTACCTCTCTAAGCTTCTTCTATACTTGGAAGGATTGCCTCTATTAACTTCAGCTGACTATGTTACACAGCAACAAAATGTCATAATCTGAGCTACTTTTGCTTATATTTCTTACTCCTCAGAGGACTGCAGGTTGGTAAGGCTGTGGTGCTGATTTTTATTGAAGGTTTCTGAATGCTACAGAAGAGAGGGAAAGAGGAACTTCAGCTGCTGCACTGCTGCTGCTGCTGCCTGTATGCAGGGACTGCTGCTTGCTTACTTGCTAAGCAAGAAGCTGGTCTGGGAGCCTGGGGGAAAGAAGGCTGAAACCACCGCTTGCTGGTGGCTGAAGTAGCAGTACATCTGAGGTCTCAGATAATATCCACTCTGGAAGTGATGGTGACCTCAGAATTGAAACTCAGTCACTTTTGTCTTCACTTTCCTGCCCAGGGGAAACTTAACTTCAGTGGGATTGGAATCTGGTGACTAGCACAGAAACTGTAGGTAGTTATCTGGAGTACAGAAGCACCTTTGCAAGTCATCAGAGAAAGGGAGATGAAAAGGGAAAATTAACCATCTTGAATGCAGAGAGCTCAAAAGATGAATGAGTGTTTATAACAAGACACTTCATGCATCCTTCTGTGGCACTATTTGCATGCTTCTATGTGCTGCAGTTCTGTTTCTAGCAATTCCCCTAACCTTGCATAGAAGCCCATATGAACCCATCAATTACAGCAAAATGCAAGGAGAAATCCTTAGTTCACTCTTACAGAAACTAGAGAAAGAAGAAAAATGTTTAGAAATCTAAATTCTGACTCTGTTTTCCTATTGGAAATAAGCAGAAAGAAAACTGTAATACAATATTTATAACGATACATTATGAGATACTAAATATGATTTGTTATATTATTCATTTATTGTAAGAAATCTTGCAGTCAGCTAAACAGACTTGATTTCCTTGAGTATTAAAAGAGGGTGCTAAAGCAACAGGCAGAGCAGAGCTCTCACAAGTCATTATTGCTTATAAAAATCAATAAATAACTGCATCATGTCAGTGGATTTTTAAGTCAGTTAATTCCATATGGCCCATTTTTCCTCAGACAAGTCAGTTGCTAAAAACAAGCAATAAATCATCCCTGTTCTTTTATTTTAATACTGTAAAGAGTATTTGTTTTTATAACCAAATTGATTTAAGACCTAGCATGACCACAAAACATTGTAAACAGATGTCTAACTTGAAAGACACTAATATGCTTTCTTTCCCTGTAGTTATGGAAATTTGGGGTGCATGCAACCTGAAACCTAGACTTTTAAGCCCAAAGGAAAATGCATTCAGAAAAAACATATATGCTATTATAAGTAAGTATTTGTAATAACATACTCCAGTGAATAGAAAACATGCTTGCTACACAGCTCTGTCACTGAAATAAAAGCTGTGCCATCAGAAAAGTTGTTATGATAGTTAGGATTTATGAGCAGAGGAAATATCACTGTATTAATACATGGATTTCTGTTTATAGCTATAGATGGCTCAGAGTTGAGAAAAGTTTTATTGACACATGTATTAAGAATGTGATATATTGTACAGCCCACAAGGTTTTATAGTTGTGTGTAGCACTTTCTCTGGTAAGTACTCAAAGTGTTTCATCCTGAGAGATGCAGTAACAGAGGAGCACCAAATAGTTCTTTCTTTGATCTGGTGCTCTTGAGTTATGATAGTATGGCAACCATATCCTCTTCAGAAAATTGCCTCCTGCCTTCCTCTATCTGGTGCATTGACTGGTAAAACAGAAATTGCACATTCATCAGACTATTCCGTAGATTTCCAGTAAAGAATTGAGACTGCTAAAGAGGTTAAAAAATCAAAGGGGGCAAAATCAACCACATCCTGATCTCTTTCTGAGTTCTGTATAAGATGGGGGTATTTATTTCATCAGGTAAAAGCTCACAGATCTGATGGGAAGGTATGCCAGTCCATCTCATCCCTGCACGCAACTCACTTGGACAGTGCAGGCATCAGGAATGTGTGTGATTGGCTAGAACCAATCCCACAGTGCCTCAGCACTGCCTTTCTGCCTCTGCCCAAGCTGCTCCCTCTCTACAGCCCCCAATGAGATTCTACCTTTCAGCTATTTCCTAAAGGAACTTCTGACCTTTGAAACAGAATGAGATAGGAATGAGTGCCAGTCTGTGATGTGAATGAGAAAAAATGTGGTGATGGGCAGGGATGTCCTTTGCTCAGTTCCCAGTCTTGCTGCAGAGAGCTTGCTGAGATTCTCGGAGCAGCCTTAAACTGCTCCCTCCCAAAGAGCACCTGCCCATAAGCTGAGGAGAGGGCACACTTGACTTATGCTGTGGAAGGCGAAGACATAGAGCAATTGTTTACTCATGCTCTGGATGTCCTTGTGGATATTAAACTGTTAAAACATCACTTGCCAATTGTGTATGCTTGTGTGTATACACATGGAGAGGAATGAGAAGGTAGACCTGGGCACATTTTTGTATTTTCATTAAACCTAAAATGTTGACTGCTGTAAACTGTAATTTGATGTCCAGTTTGGGCACCCGAACCTACCAGGTTCCTTGTGGAGGGCTTTGAGGAACAGAAGGATTGCACTACTGAATGAGAGCTCTGCACAACCAACAGTCTTTGCTTTCCCTGCCACAAAGTATCTTGGTGGGGGTACTGTACAGTTGTTTTCCCACAGAAAATAGTTTGGCTGCAGGCATTTCATGGGCAGGACTTTGTACTTAAAGTGTAAATGTTACCAATTATGCAAATTTTATGCACTGTGCTAACAATAAAAGTTCAATTTTAGGAAAAAGGAGAATTTGAGATAATATCACAAGGTGATATTATCTGAAATATTATCACCTTGAAGTTATGAAGTTACTGGAGTAGACTGTTTTCCTCAAGGTTGTTGCAAGAAGACAGCAACCCAATTTTCAGATCTAAAAGTTTTGATCCCTCAGGAAGGATAGAATTGAGACAGGTAAGTGTTACCAGCAAAATACCTGCATCCTGGTTTTGGTTGGGATAAAAATTTTCTTCTTAGTACCTGGTACAATGCTGCATTTTGAGTTTAGTATGAGAATAATGTTGATAACACACTGATATTTTAGTTGTTGCTCAGCAGCACTTACCCTAAGTCAATGACTTTTCAGTTTCCTGTGCAGAAGAAGCAAGGAGGGAGCACAGCCAGGACTGCTGACCCAAACTTGCTGAAGGGATATTCCATACCACTGAACATCATGTTCAGTGTATAAACTGGAGGCAGTTGTCCAGGAGCCATCAATCACTGCTCAGAGATGAGATGAGCATCCATCAATGGGTGGTGAGCAATTTATTGTGAATTCTTGTATTTATTGGGGTTTGTTTCTCCCTCTCTTTCATTAGCATTATTATTATGATAATCCTCATTAGTATTAGTATTTTGTCTGGTTTTGTTTGTTTCAATTATTAAACTGTTCTTATCTACACCCACAAGTTTTATGATTGTTTCATGATTCTCCTCCCCATCCCTCTGGGGGTGGGGAGTGAGCAAGCATCTGTGTGGTACTTAGCAGCTGGCTGGGGTTAAACCACAGCAACCTGATAGTGGTTTAATCACTTACATGCTTATAGAAATAAGGTTTGGGAACACTGTAGCTTAGAAGATAGGAAGCAATCAGAAATTTTGATAGAGCCTGTTTTCATGGAGTTTGGCTGTTCACCTTTGAAAGATGCCAAGTCACCATTGTATCAACTATTCTTTCTAACAGACACATCCAGTTCAAACACTTCAAACGTGTCTTCTGCCAGGTCATCTGGCAAGTTTAACACTTTCACCTCCCTCTGCTGTCATCCTTGGCCTTTCATTCTCTGTGTCCTCCTTTGCCTTTTCCTGACTTCAGTGACACCTTTGAGAAATCCTGAAGTGTGTCCCAGAGGTCTCTCTTTCCCCCATACAAGCCAGAAATTTGGTCTTCCTTTATCTCAAGCAGTTGTGTGTATTTCAGGAACAGGCACAAAGCTGTGTTTGTCAGTACAAGGCTCCTTGGAGAAGACATAGCCAAAGTGTTACTCCACTGTGCCTTTGCCATCTTCACTGTGATTTATACACTTGAGACAGTGCTTGATAACTTTGCTGTCAAAAAATGCTCTACCAAGATACATACTGAAAACTCACAGTCTTTTTCTGAAGTGATTTCCTTTGTGATCAAAATCCAATATGTGTGTTGTAGGAGACAAATCCTTAGCTATCAGATGTTTCTGTGACAGGGTTCCTGGTGTGTTGGGATGGCCCATGACAGCCAGGTATACAGCGCTGCAGGAGAAGCAGTGGACAGGTTAGAAAGTTAATGCAGGGGAGGTGCAGTGCTACAGAGATTGATTTGATTGATTCTGGAGAGTGAAGGAGGAACAAGGTGGGGGTTTCTTTTTGCTTCTAGATGTTGTAGATAACTATAAAACACATTTAATACAATTAGTTAAGGAATTACTTTAATTCCTTGGCAGACACATTAGGTATTCAAGCCAAATTTTGGCATCTTTTGTAAAGACCAAATAGGTAGCATTAGCCAGTTTCGTGTTGAATATCCTGAAATTGTTATCTCTAAACCAATGAAGTGTTAGAGTTTTGATGTGACATGTTAGCTGAATTGAATGGCACTCGACCTTTACAGTTGTTTCTCCAGCTCTAGCCAGTCTGGCCAGACACTCAACATTTGAGCTGGAATGGATTGCCATCCTTTTTCTAAGCTTACAAGAGGCAGAGTTTTTGCCCTGCAGAAATGAAGGAGACACAAACAAGGAAAAGAAACAGACTGAGAGGGCATATGTAGCAGAATGTGCAAGGGCTTATACTCTGACATTTTCACTAAGTTGCTAATTCTGATATTCCAGTAAAAAAACTGAGTCCTTGGAGTGAAGCAAGGAACATAATCTTTCCCTTAGGGAATTCTAAGGGAATTCTAGCACTTTGGAACTTTGAAATCAGCATACCAACCTCAGGCACAGAGCAGTTTTTACTGTCTTCTCTGAAGCATTGCTGACAGGGCAAGTGTTCTCAGGGGAAGGAAGCTGGCTGATGCTAGAGCAAGAGGTTGGGGTGCCATCTCCATTTCTGCAGTCTTGTCAGGCATCAGCTATCTGGTTCACTCTTTCAGGACAAGTCATCAATCTTGTTTCTTGGCACTTGTTGTCTGTCATCAACATCTCTTCTGTTGGCCATGCCTAAATGTGTGGATCTGAATGAGTGCACCATGCCAACAATCCTGTCCAATTTCAGAGCTGGGAGACATGACGGGGGTCTTGCCAAGAGTGCTATTTGCCTCAAGTGGTGTTGTTGGCCACTTTCAAATCCTTGATCTTTATTCTGTGCTGTAATGTTGCATTTGCAGCCCTAAACAAGCGTTACAGTGTCAATACCACCAATGGTATCAGTTTCTGCCTCAATACAGGACTGTCTACACTGTCACTTTACCCCAGGGGCAGGCAGCTGAGGATGAAGTCTGGGTTGTGGGCAGCTTGGATTTTGGCCTTAAGTGGATTTAATTATGGCATGGGAAAACGGAGAGGAGGAAGAGCACCTGCAAAATAACAAGATGTGTTTTGAGAATTGCCAGCAAAAAGCTTGAGAACTGCCAACATGGAGAAAGGTATCAGCCACCTATCAAGACTCTAGTCAAGACACGTGAACAAAGACCTTTAGCCAATTAAAAGTGATATATGTGCACAGAAACAGAGACTATAAAGAGTTAAGGCTTCTGTTAAGGGGGTTACTTGGGTTGCTTGGGCTGCTTGGGCTCCTGAGGTTTCTGGAGCTCTTGAGTCTCTGGGTTTGCTTGCTGCTTGTAATTATTAGCTGTTAATAAAGTAGTTATTTGCCGGCAGTTGGAGTACACCTCTTAATACGGGCATCTGTTGAATATGATGACCAGGACCAGCTGATAAACGTCAGAATGATTTCCCAGTGTGTGCCTGTTGAGTCCTAGGTTGTGCAATTTGGCTGTACCAGAACATTATAGGGGAATGGTTCACTTTGACCCCAGGAGCACTAATATGCTTCATATTTCTCCCCCCACCCCTCCCATTTTTCCCATGGAGCACAGCAGCAATAGATACTGCCATGCCTTGAAGCAAGAGGCATTTGCAGAACAGTAGACTTCACAAATGGCTAGCCAGTACTTGACTGCACTACTGTGATTGCCCCTATGGATAGAGCAGGTTTTCATATCCCTCTGAGGCACGAGATAATCCTGGGCACTAGTTGGACTTAAGTCATGGATTCTTAGACAAGGGCATAATCAGACAAGAGGTCATATCTGGCTCCCTCTGTCTTCAGAGAGAGCTACGTCAGAACTATTGCCAGAGTCACTGTGGTGAGGGAAGCTCATCTACCATTCAGCAAAACTCTGGTAAAGTTTTCTGGCACTTTCTTTCCTCAAGAATTCTCTGTAAATGTCCTCTATGCACCACTTTTTGCAAATGAAAAGTCTTTGCTTGCATTTGACTGCTCAGATGTGCAGAACAATTTTCCTGGTTTGGGAGTAAGAAGTTCAAGACATCTTAAGCGTTTTGGCCTGTATGCCTGGAAGTTGAATCTGCTTCCTTTTACAGTTAACCATTGCTTGGCAAAAAGGCTTATATATAAAAATTGGTTGGTGATGCAGAACACTGCAATCACATTTATACTAATGGTAAGAAGCACATAATAATGCTATTTTTGCAAATTTGCTTTTTGTTTTGAACTTTCAGGACTTTTGCTTATGTTGTTCTTTGCCTGTGGTCTTGAGAGGCTCATCCTGTATGTTTAAGGACAGAAAGTCACATGCAAACTCTGTGTTTATTTTAGGTTCTTAGTAAAAGAAGCTAATATTAGGTTAAAATCATGCTAAGTGCTTATAATGTTGTCACAGTAACTTGTACTTTTCATGTATTCTAAGCAATTGAACCAAGAGAAGTAAGTAAAAAGATTAATAGGTAAAAAGAAATGGTTCATCCCATTTCCCTCTTCCTCTCCTACTCCAGCATGATCTGCTAATGTTATTCATATTCTTGTAACTCTTGAGGACAGATATAGTTAGTGAGATATAGTGAACAATGTTGGCTTTAATTTTTGTTCTTATCTTTGTCTTATAAGACTATTCTGTGGAACTCTTGGGGAAAATATGCTCCCAGAAATTTCAATGCAGTCATTTCAGCAATCCCATTTCAGATTCCTATTTATTTGACCAATTTATATTTATATATACATTTTTATTTACTTATTATGTAAATACTGGAGAGAACTCCAATCTCCTAAGCAACTTCTTACACACTACTGAAAGGAGAAACAGGTACCCCTTGTACACATCTACAAGTTGTTGTTCCTCTACAGGCACTCCAGCTAGGACTGCCTCCTCATCCCCTTTTCTTTATGGATTAACTGACCAAGGAAAGGAAACCATCCATGCACTACTGTTTGTGGGAAATCATGGTCTATGGTGTGGAGGCAGACATAGAAGGCACATAACTATCAAAGCCTCAAAGACAGAAGTACTCTACAGACCTGAAGAGAGCAATTCATGATTGTGTCATTTCATGTGTCACACTTGTTTTGTTCAGCTGTGAATGTTGGTGAAGAGACAGCTTCATTTCACACTCGAACCTCCTCTGCTGCAGATGGAACTGTGCAGCCACCTCCTGAAGTCCTGGGCCATAACATGCATTACTTCTGCCTGCAGATGGTACCTGCTATTCTTACAAGTCATCATCTTTCTTCTTTCCTGGGTGGGCAGGGAAGAGAAGGATTAAAGCAGTGAAAGCCTGGAAAAGAGTAAAGGAGAATGTATTGAGAAGAAAGTGATCAAAGCTGTTTAGAGGACAAGTGATCAGAGCTGTTTCCTTTAAGGCCATCCTTAACCACTGCATCTGTTTTGGAAGGGCCCATGCACTATGAAGTGAGGTGAAGTTATCCTCTCTAGGTCAAATCATTGCACTGAGACACTGCCAGTTGTATGCAGACCATGGGCAGATGACAGACTGACAGTGAGGTTCCAGAAATTCCTTTAGTGTCCTATTCAAGTGTTTCAATAACCTATCAAAACTTTCCTGTTACTGTTTTCTGCAAAGCAAGTCCATTTATTCTGGTCTTTTTCTCAATGAAGACTAGTAATAAGTAATCACCATTCCATTCTAACATTCTAACTTAAGTTTCTTCTGGAAAAGAGAGAAAAACAGAAAAAAGCCAGTCTCCTGTCTTTTCCCAGACAACACTATTTCTAAAACTTATCATTCTTACTGCCATACTTGGGATCACTTTTGCAGTTCTTTTTTAGTCAAAGTATTGTGTTTAAAAGTGGGCACTGCTTCAGTTTGCTAGTAGCCACTTATCTGAAACCAGCACTCTCATTTGGCCTGATCAGGATAGGCTGGATGATGCCTGCCCAGCATGGTTCAGTTCTTCAGTGGAAAGAAGGTAAAATAGGAGCAACAAAGCAGTTTATTTATGGTTCCCTGGAGAAAATATGATCTGGGGAACATGAAGATTCCAAAAACCTAATCGATACAGAAATTGATCACTCAAATATTTCTAGGTTTGAGGGGAAAAAACTAAAATGTTTACCCACAAACAGGGGAGGGGGATTCCTCCACAATAATCAGGTCACCGTTTATGAAATTTAAGAAAGGGGACTTTAATCAGAAAATGGATATAAGAAGGATAACTGTTCTTAACTGTGAGATATATATATAGATATAGATATATAGATATATATGTGTGTGTGTGTGTGTGTGTGTGTGTGTGTGTAGGTATTGATATAAGTGTAAACAGACCAGAACAAACTGCTTCCCCAACACAAGAAAAAAACCCGAAACACAACAACCCCAAAACCAGCAGGTTTTCTCCTGGAGAAAAAGTTATACTTATGAACAGTGTCTGTGTCACAGCCCGGCTGGCTGCAGGGTGAGCTCCCAGTGCCTCTCCAGCGAGACAGATGAGTGGTGAGCTCTCAGATGAATTCTGTCTCTCCCCCTGTGTTCTTTGTCCTGAACGAAGAAGGAAAGCTGCAAAACAGAGAACCGCAGCGTGTCCCAGAAAGCAGCCACGACCTCTCTCTCCCGGGTCGCTGCTGCTGCCGGGGCGGGCCGGTGACGACACTGCAGGTGGCGGTGAGACTGGAATGGAGACTGGGAATGCAATGCCAAAACCAGGAGCAACAGCAGTGGCAGGGGAAAAGTGGCTTACTCCACAGTCGCAGTAAGGAGCAGAAGCAACGGCCTCTCTCCCAGCAGCACACACACCGCCCCTGCGTTCAGCCGAGCTAAAAATGGAAAATGTCCCCAAAACCAAAAGAGACAACCTGTCCCCCACCCAAGCGATCAATAAGAAGATGGTAGCAGTAAACTACTTCCTGTGTTAACTTACGGCATGGGCAGTTAGTGGCAGGAGAGAGAATTTACATAATAATTCCAAACTACAACAACATCTGTTTTAAAAAAGATTGGTAAAGTTATCCAGTGGATACTTTGCAGATTTCTAAAACATGCATTTTTGCTACACTAAAATCTTTGGAGGATAGACAAGTACATGTTTGCCCAAAACAGAACTCAACTCTGCATGTAATTTCTCCCTCTTCAGAGGTTATGGAGAGCTTTTCAGAATAAAGTCACCATGATTTTTTTCCTTAAAAAGACTCTTCAGTATAGAATACCACACTTTCTTTAGAATTAGCCCCAAGATGCTCATTTCTCCGTGTTAATTCCTGTTCATTCCTTCTATTAGGGGCTAATACACCGAAGAGTGACGAGATTAATTAAAACAGTCTGGCAAAGCTGTTTAGGGTAAGGGACCTGCACTAGAATACCCTTGGCCATATTTGAATGAAGAGCTTTGCAGATTGTGTCAGTGGCAGCCGTCACGATCAGGAAATTTTCTTGCCTTAGCGGCACCAGCCTTGTGCAATATCATTCCCCATAGCTTTAAGGATGACAAGTCTCAGCAGGAAGAAAAAATGAAGCAATGGTGATTTCTAGGGGTGTTCTGCAGCATTTTGGAAGCTTTCCACCTTCAAGACTTCATTCCCCATTATGGAGAAAGATTGTGGCTGGAACAGGCATTTTTCAATGCTACCACTGATAATCTTACCTTTACTAATGATGTTTGGAAGGAGGAAGAAGGAGAGGGACACATTCACTGTGCATTGCAAAAGGTGGACCTGTAAGACTTCTACTATGTTCTTGTCCCCTGTTTTCAAAATGGAGCTAGAGCATTAGATCTGTCTCTGGCCAGATTGCAGAGACACACATTAGCCAGCTATTGAAACCTGCAGATTTCTACTAGCACCTCTAAGTGTGTTTTGCTCCTCAGCTGACCTAGGAGTTCTTCTATTGTTTTTCCTCTACTTCATGTGCCATCTTTCCTAAACTCTTCACAAATACTTGTGCCTTATAGAAACTGAAGTATTGTGCAGCAAACACCTCTTTCTTTCCCCTTTCAGTAGCTGACTTGTTTCTTGTGATCATCTGTGGAGTAAGGACAGATGGCTCAGATCTTTGCTTAGGAAAAGGAGTGGACTGTTCCACTGCTAGTCCCAGCAGAGGTCTCCTCCCACTGCAGTGAGAAAAAGAAAAGAGGAATCGTCCGAAGAAGTCCCTCTTGCATGCCAACTGGAATGCTGTTGTTTCTGAGTCACCCACTGCTAGGGCTTTGAGTACTCTCTTCACATGCCTCTTATGTACTAGTCCAGCCCTGACAGACAGTGTGGGAAGAATGTAAGTGGTGTCATTCCA
Organism: Sakesphorus luctuosus; assembly: GCA_013396695.1. Lineage (NCBI taxonomy): Eukaryota > Metazoa > Chordata > Aves > Passeriformes > Thamnophilidae > Sakesphorus > Sakesphorus luctuosus. The sequence continues at coordinate 898,258 of VWZD01000913.1, read as the reverse complement.
GAAGTCATCCCCCGCTGTCTTCATAGCCAGAGGAGAGGGTTTGAGGCACGACTGTTTTGCTGTTCACCTCTGCTGGGCCTCCTTAGTACCAGGCTTCAGGCTCGTCTCATGGGGGCAGGAAGAATGAGGCATCTGCTACAAAGCCACTTGCCAGCAGAACTTCTGTGCACCAAAGATCCATTTTCAGAATCAGGCCTTTATTATTTTCCAGTATAGCATTTGGGCTAAAACCAAATATTTTTAAAGCACAAATGGATCATCATCACACCTTTTTCATCATATTTAATGCCCATTCATACATGCTCTGTGGACTTAGTGCAAGTTAGCTTCACTAGCTTTTCAATTCAGTGTTTCTTTGATTATATATAGATAATAAAGAGTATCTTATTCAGCAAAGGAATAAGGACATATGTAAAAAAAAAGAAGACTCTTAGACCTGAAGGGGGGTTGCAAAGAATAGCCAGGCTCTTGTCATTAGTATCCAGTGGCAGGGCCAGAGACAATGGGCACAACCTGAAACACAAGAGGTTTCTTCTGAACATCAAGAAACATTTTGTTATAGTAAAGGTGGCAGAGCACTGGCACAGGTTGTCCACAAAGGTTGTGGAGTGTACCTCCTTAGAGATATTCAGGAGCCATCTGAAAATAATCCTGGATAACAGTGTCTATGTGACCATGCTTGTGCAGAGGCCCAGTCTCAGATGACCTCCAGAGCTCATCTTCCCACCTCAATCTTTCTGTAATCTGTTGTAATCTATGATTTTGTGAAAAAGACGCAATAATTAAAAAAAAAAATTAGAATACTCGCTCTAAGTCAAATGTTTCTGTCACTACATTAAATTATTGGCACAGTCATAGTTTAAAAGTGTAATTTTATTTCAGTTAAGTATAGCTTGGTATCCCCTAAGGAATGTTTTGCTAGGAAAGAATTAGGTACTAATTAACTTCCCATCAAAATACAGAATTTCTGTCAATTTTGTATCTGTTCTGTTTCTTCTTCAGTCACACAGAACTATACTCCATGAGAAAGGACAAACCAATTCTTTGATGAGTAAGCCTGCTTATTTTTCTGTCCAAGTTCAAAGTCAGTGAGTCCTGGCTTTCTTACTACTTAGAAGGAATGGAAATGTGGAGACAGAGATATGTAGGGTATTCCTGTGACAAGTGCGTCAGTCTTTCCCTTAGTACATTTCTCCTGTGGTTTTTGTGGTATCCAATATGATACACACCATTCTCATTGCTGAGTGCATTCACTTCTTCTGATGCCTGATGTCTGTCTCTTGTTTATTAGTTGCACTGTTGACACACTCCGTAAACCTAAAAGCAAGGAATTTATCATGAAAACATACGTGTTACCAACAGTAATTCTGTGTACAGTGGTCAAAGAGTCAAATATGCTTGATGGTTTTGTTTGCAATAGCTTTGCTGATGTATCAGAAAGGGTGGAAAAGAGAGTGGGGCCCGGAGGTATTCCAAACATGAGTCCTTCACAATCCTTCCTCCAGCAATCATCCCCAGTAGGAACCCTTTAACTGTGTCTGTAGCTTTGATACCTCTGTATATCTGACAAACGTCTCAGGTGCAGAAATGGAACAGCCAAAAATGGTGTCAGGAAAGGAAGTATGGAGTCAGTAATTTCAGAGTTGTACACTGGGGGTGCCAACGGAGCAGTGACACTACAGTAATACCTAGTAGAAAGGAGGATAACAGGGACAATCCTTTGAGGTATATTGTTTATGTAGGTTTCTAACATGCTGACCCCACTTTTCTTGGTGGCATGGGAAGTATCCTCATGCTTCCTGCTTAGAAAAGTGGTACATTCTTTGGGTGAAGGTACTGATGCATGCCAAGAGAAGAAAGGCAGAGCAGGGCTGGTTTAGACCTGCTTCTAGTGTCATGGCTGTAACATTTCTAGGAAAGAGCTGATGTACCAATAGCATTAGCACTTTAATGAAGCACAGAGCTCAGACCCACAGATCCTGCAGGACTTCTGACTGTTTGCATAGACCATATTTGCTGCAGCTGTGGGTCTCAGGAAGGCTTGTCATCCTGGGTGAGATGTCAGAATCAGGACACCTCTGGGTGTTTATGAGGCCCTGAGCATTGACAAGGAAGCTTCCTGGATGGCGAGGGACTTGGCAGCAGGAGGGAGAAACCTAAGGAGTTCTCCATGTGTCAGCATGGATCTGGAGGACTGGCACTGATCCAGAGCTGGTGGTCTCTGGCTGAATGGACCTGGCTCTGCCACCGGGCATTTGCATCCCATATACTCACCACTGTGTTTCAGCGGTAGAACATTTTTCTGAAGCTACTAAATGTTGTGAGGCAAAAGCCAACACGGGCTCTCTCCCCATCTCTTACCTGCCTTAACTCCTCTACTGACCACTGTGTTGCCCATAGTCCCCATATCCTGCTGTCATAGTAATGCCAAGGTTGTTCACATCCAGGAGAATGCTACATGTTCTCTGCTTGCTTGAGCAGTGAGCTAATAAGACTTCCTGGATTTCAGAGCCCTAGGTGTTGACATAAGATGCTCAGAAAGCACTGGGACTTTGCCAAAGGCAATGAGCCCACATAGACTCAAGCTTATGGATGTTCATCAGACAACTTAACATAGCACAGAAACAGCTTGGCTATTTTGCTGAACAGGGTAGTGCAAAATTGGTGGAAAGCAATGAACTAGCAGGAACACTCCAGACTTAGCCAGACAGTGGTCTTTAGTTACTTGTTTACATTCTGTTTCTTCAGTAATACAATAAATATCAAGTAACTCTTCTGGAACTTGAGATAGAGATCTGTCGCATTTTTCAGTCTGGGCACTAATTCTCTTTATTAAAAACAAAAATTGGGGGAAGAGGGGAAGTTGAAACCAGAAAACTTATCATAGATGGTTCTTCTGTTACTGTGAAGGAAACTGATACGATCTGTAGATTCAACTTCATGTACTTTGTACAAGTGCTTGGACAGCAGTAGCCCACAGGTTACTCTTTTCCACCCATTGCAGTCTTCTGATTTTCCTCAAAGTGAATGGAAGCAGAGAACTGTTTATTATTCATTCAGTTTACTCTGCTATACAGTAAATAAATTACTATTTATTCCTTGAATATTCTCACTTGTGTTTAGAAATTTCCTTTATATATTTGTATATTATAAATATATTGGAAAAAAATTATATTTCCTATGTCCTCTGCAGGTTTAACTGTGCAGTTTCTAATGAGATGTCAGTGGCCAGAGACCACAGAAGGGGCTCACAAGTGAAGAGGGATGAGCCCCTCTCAGGCATGATCCAGAAGAAAGGCTATGTGAGCTGCTGACTAGAGTAGGGTGCATCTCAGTTGATGTCTGTTTGTAGCTTTTGGATTATAGCTATACCATCAAAATAAAGGTCTGTGGGAATATATTTGTATTCAGTGATAGTGGACCAAGAGAAGTATACCTGTGAGTCTGATGCCTGAGATGATGGAGGCCTGGGCAGGTGAGATGGGACAGGGAGGGAGAATAAAAATAAAATAAAATAATAAATAAAATGGTACGTCTTTCTTTTGTTTATAGGTTATAGATGTGGATACTGTTCAGCATTCATTTGCCTCATAATTTAATAGACTTGTGGCACCCTTGGATCTGTAATGTCCCCCAAAAGTTGAAGAGAATGAGAAGGCAGAAGGGGATTGGGCAGCAGAGCAGAGACCTGCAGGCAGCTGGCAGTAGGCAGCAATGGCAATGACAGCTCTGCCAGCCAGTGCTGAGGCCACTGCCTGCAGAAGGGTCACTGATGGAGCCTAAATACTAATTGGCATCTCACCGGGACACATGCAGGCTGAAATGATAAGCTGGTAGCAAGGTGCAGCTACTAGCTGGGGCAGCTGCTGGTGGCTGTCTTACCCACCAAGCAGTGCTGAAAGTCAGATTGAGTCAGGGTGATTGCCTGGATAGCTATTCCTTCTATCAGTTAATCAGGTTTTCCAAGTTTATATGTTGTTGTAATTTTCACTCTTCCCTGCCCTCTCTCCTTAGGGTAAAAATTGTGTAGTCTAGGGCCCTTTTGTTTAGCTTTCAACTCGGGAGTGGGAAAAAGGTACTCATGGCTGAGCTCTCTGCATATAATTTAATTTCCCTGATCTATGAACAGTGATTTAAACTGGTCCTATTTAGGACATTTATAGCAAGAGCACCTAAAAGCTGAATTGGCAGGTATAGGTATAGTTTCTCTGAATATGAAAACCAAATATGAATGTTATCAAGAACCAGGAACTTCAGTTATTTTGTGTGTACTTTAGTGTTATCTATGCTGATCAGTGTCCCCAGTATCTGGTTGTCTTTGTTTTCATTTTCACATGAGCACAATGATGGTGCTTTTAAACTGAGGTATTTCAGGCACTGTGTTATGCAATTTGCTCTTAAACAGCTGACATGGGTGCCTATCTGTCTATGACAAGGATTAGTTTATTGCTTATTTAATAGAGATCTTGAAAACTTGTTTATAACTGTTTACATACAATTTTTTCAACAATTCGGATTGCCTAAGGCTACGGCATGTTCCCTGTGCTTATGTGCAGTGTGTAACCCCCATGTGGCCTCAGGCAAATGGAGTGGTTAAAAGATTTATGCATTGTGTGGATAAACAAAGTCTGGGAGAATTGCCCTGAGGCTTTGCCTGGGTTGGCAAAATGGTGTGATATTAAAACATGGTAGTTAGTACCTGACATTTCTCATACATGCTGGTTTGATGAGGAAAAACGTGAATGGTACTACCAGGGGTTTTGAGAAGCTCCACTGGTACAGCAGATGTTCAAAGTTTGCCCTGTCTAACCTATTTTTTATAAGACAGCAACAACTATCACTGAAATACAACCCTTTTTCTTAGTGTAGACATAACCTGGCAAAACAAATACCTTAAAGATTTTCAAGAATTTCCCTGACCAGGCCATGCAACAAACATGCTAGACACTTGGAGATTTAGGGAATTTCTCTTTCTGGCGAGGAAGCAAATAGGAGGCTGCCAAAATCTCCTGCAGGTTAGGATCCTTCCCTGGCCCTTCTGGAGGATTTCCTGGAGCCCAGTATTATTGGGAACACTTCCACAGGTTGAAAAATTGGAGGATTTCACCTGCAATGTGTTTCCCTCGTTCTGCTTTTGCGTTAAACCCATGAAAGCCTACAATTTAGTGGAGTGGGAATAGCCAAAGGATTTGGAAAGCCTTGCTTACTCTCACTCGGCTTGCAAGCAAAGTACAGCGAGCTATATATAGGCCGTGTGTATGTAATGCTGATTTCTCTAGGGAAGTGATTGATTTTCTTTCAGTGTAAACCCGTCCCTCTCCGGCTTAGGCCGAAACGAAATAAAGATGCCGGCTTGGCCTCCTGTACCGGCGAGGAAATTAATTTTAAAACAGCGCGGTCCCTGACAGCAGCACCGCCGAGCCCATCGCAGCATCCCGGCCCCGCTTTCCCCGTGGGCAGCTCGGCGGGCGCCGCCGCTGCCCGGGATGGCCGGGGGGCTCCCCCAGCTCCCGCCGCCGGGCCCGGGAGCAGCTCACGGGGAGCAGGTTTTCCGCTCAGGAGTTGCAGCAGCCCGGCGTTTCCCGGGAGCCCGGCGCTGCCGGGAACCCTCCCGTTCCTCGGGGAGGAGCTCCTTCCCCCGGGAGAGCGGCTGCGGCGCCGGCCCGCGGGTGCCTCCCGCCGGAGGGAGCGCGCAGGGCCGGGGGGTCCCACCGCGGATGCATCGCCCTGCGAGTCGCCCGTACCCGGCGTTTCGCCCCCTGCCATCCGCTACTTCTGGAGCGAGTCCGTAACTGAGCTGTCGCATCCCCTGGAAAGGCATCTGGTCTCAGCGGGATGGCATCGGAACGAGGAGCAGCCCCGGTTACCTGAGAGGTTTTTGCCTCGGCGATTGGCTGCCCATCACTTCTCACTCTCAGGATTACTCTGCTAGTGCACCTTTGAGGAGCACCCTACTGGGACTTTTGCATATTTTAATGAAAAACCCCGAATCCTCCAAATTTGTTCTTTCCCTCTAGCAAAAATCTGGTGCTATCTTCTTGTAGAAAGGACTGTGAGGTTCTTTACCATCCTCACATGACAAATCAACCATCACCCATAAACCAGTATCTTGCTGCTTCCTAAATATATAAGGGACTATTAATTTTAATATTTGCCTTTTCTGTATCAAAACCAGTTTACCACTGGCGTGTAGTAACAGGAATGTATACTTTAAATTAAGTTGTTTTGTTCTCTGTCTTGTACATCTCAGAAACGCTCGTCTTGTGTTTAGGTCTCCTGGTCAAGACTTCTTTTCCCACTGTGTTTAGTTTTGTTTATTACTATTGAACCTTATTACCTTCTTGTCTATATTTACTAGTATCTATTTTCATTTCTTTCTGTTTGATAATCCTACCCTTACTGCCAGCAGATACATTTATTTCCCCTTCGAAGCAGATGGTGCCTATATTGTTCTCTTCACCTTGCCACCAAGAATATGAAGTGTTCAATTCCCAACTCATCTGATTTAGAAACTAAAGAGGTATAGTGGCAGCATGGCAGTGATTGCCACTTAGGAAAAACAGCCAGGTTTGTAATCATTTGTCATATGAGATCCTTCAATTCATGGCTTTACCTTTTTCATGGAACACTCAAATTAGCTGAAAAAAAAAATCCTGATTATGGAATAATGTGCTGAATTTTATCAATTTGATTACAAGGAAAACTTCTAATTTCGATGGTGTAATCAGCCACAAACCTGGCTACTTCTGTTAAGAAATCAAAAGGGATAAGATAGAAGCCTTCAGACCTGTTGTTTGCTGTCGTGTGGTCACATTCTGGAAATCTTCAATAAGATGCAATGATTTGAGGAGCACCCTGCTGGCCAAAAGCATTCATCTAGCACAAAGGCTTTTTTAACACAGTGGAACTATTCTTTCCTATTGAAAATGAGTTAGCAAAGAAAAGGAGCAACCTCATTTTTAAGTGAAGAGTTCTTCCTTGAAAAGTATATGTGAAGTTCTGTCCTTACTTTTATATGTAATTATTCTGCCCTTTCTCTTTTCTTTCAGATTTCATGGAAGTATTTGTTGTCTTCTGATCAAATGTGCTGGAAGAGAGTTGCTGATATTTTTCTGTATCAGTTAAAAACCAACCCTGTTTTGATGTAAGAGAAACCGACTGAATGAGCTATTCTAAACTTTATCTTATTTGAACTGGTCTTAAGACCTGTGAGTTTCTAACTCAAGGTTCTACATGGAGAGATAGGGCTGCAAGCTGAAGTAGCAGAAATTGGCTTCAGAGGTAATGAAGGAAGGTCTTATATTTCAGCCTTGGAATACGTGGTTACTGATAGTTTACATACGTTCAGAAACATCTTGGATAGATTTCAAGAAAAACCATCAAAGATCATTGACCCTGAGATTAGCTTAGTTGGTTAAAACTTGGTTGTAATAATGCCAAGGTCATGAGTTCAATCCCCTGTATGGGCCATTGACTTAAGAGTTGGACTCTATGATCCTTGTGGGTCCCTTCCAACTCAGAATAGTCTGTGATAGTCTTTGATTATATGCAAAGATTCCACAACAATATCATGGAGTACCTGCCTCATGAAACAGTGCACACTATGAAAACATTGTGCAAACTTGCATTTATTTTTTCTTTCTGCTGGACAGATGCTACTAGTCTCTTTTGTAGGCAGGATACTGGATTGGATGGAGCTGAGCCCTGACCCGGGACAGCTTTTGCATTGTCTTATGTGCATGAATCTAACTGTCTCTAAGGTCATGCCCCAGTTCCTTTGGACATCTTAATACTCACCGCCAAGTTGTACATGTGGCATAGATGAGACACCATTGGGCAATTGTCCCGTGCCAACGTGGTATTCAGCACATTTGGTGTGTGCAGAAAGACCTAGAGAAGCAGGGAGAAAGCTCAGGTTATCCTTATCCACTCATTGCTCTCCTTCTCCTCTCTTTGCTCCTATGGACTCAGCCTTGTGGGTTTTCAAACTTCACTGTCCATCTCGCTGCTAATGAGTGGGATGTGTCACAGCATGGTTGAGTTTCCCAAATTTCAATGTAGGCTTTGAATGGATACGATTAAGGTGCTGTCAATAAGAATTCCACTATTTTTACTACCCATCAGTGCCCGACACAGGCTGCCCTGAAGCAAACTGCTAGTGTTTAACTCAAGTTCAAACCTGATCCGCCAGTAGGTCTACAGCCTGAACATTTGAGAGGAATCTATGACTGTATCAGCATTTAATCAACCCAAAGACAAAGTTCTGTGGTGAATATGTACAACAGGCTTTCTCCCACAAAAGTTGACAGTGCAGCTAAAAAAGTTTCTCTGTTCCATGCAGTTGAGTGGAGTTTAGTTTAAGAGACAGAAATAGCACAGTTGTGTGTAAATTAAATGACATTATTTTAAAACAACTCTGAAAGAATGGAGACTAAAAATCTTGTCTAATTAATGTGTAACAATAGTTGATAATTTATTGGCTTTTCAGTGAACATATAGTTTCTACCAGCAATATTTATATATGTATTCTCATAAATTCATAATTATTTATGTTTAATAATTTATGGTTAAGCATTCTACAAGAAACAAGGCACTACAATGTACAGTTTGTCATCCTTATTACATACACTGTAAGTTTCAGACATAGTAGATTCCCCTCACTTATACAATTATTGAAACTCTTTCCCCAATGATGCTTTTTGTTGCATTTCATACATCTCCAGCCATTAGAAAGTACACATTTTAGGGCTCCACTTTTGACTCCTTTTACTCACTGTTTCTGTAGGTAAAAAAAGAATTTGCTATGAAAATTAGCCACACAATAAAGATAATGAAAACTCCATTTCTCACATTTCCAAGCATTCAGACATACTATGAGGTTTTTAGAGATTCAAATTATAATGTGGATATTCTTTATTAATTAAAAACAACAGTACAGAAAAGATTTGTTTAAAGGTGCAATTCCAGAAGCTACTTTGGTGCAGGGTAGAACCAGCTGTGATGGTGTTTGAAGCACTAAAAGACTAAACCAACACTTTACAACAGGTGAGATGACTGGGCTGACACCGTGGTGGGAAAATCAGATTAGCCTAGTGGCTGCCATTTGTCTAAAAAGGGGATCTTAAATAATGTGGAGGTTTTAGTGTAATTTAAAAAGCAACCCCCCAAAACTCTTGCTAATAAAAGGCAGAGACCACAAGAAATACCATCTAATACTTCATTAAAATATTTAGTATCAGAAGAAGTGTATGCATTTTCAAGTATCTTATGACAAATATCCAAGTACTTAAGTGCTCACTCTGTTTTAGATCCTCACCAACTATAAGCACAAACATGGTACAATGTAATTTTACATATTGCTAAAATTCAGCAGAATCCAATGCCACATATTAAATACAACACACTGTAAAGAACCAGTGGTCTCCTGATTATTTGACCACTTATACAAAAACGACAATGAGGAGTGCCTAGATTCAAGTTTCTCCTTGAGATTCTCAAGCTCCTGTGCTGGCAATGTTTTAGAGGTCTAGTTTTCAGTGCCTCTGAAGTGATTTTGAACCTCCTGAATACACATGGAAAGATTACCACCTTCAGAGTATCCTCACAGTCTCCTTGATCACAAGAATTCAGGTGCAATTTCAGCACTGGTGGAATATACATGCAAAATAGGGGAAGATTCTGCAGGATAAGAAAAATTGATGGTGGAGAGAGAACCTCACAGAATAAACTCAAATAATAACCTGGGTCATTGCCAAATTAAAGTGAAAGATTCTTTTTCCCCTTGGAGAGTTAAGACTTCTCAAATCATGACTAACATGATGTACCATCACAAGATAGTAGTAATAGCAAAGATGGCAATAACACATTTGGAAACATATTATCTCCTCAAGCATTTCCACTTCTTAGATATTGTAAAAATAATTCTGTTAAACTGCATGATTTTTTGGAAAAGAGAAGTTCTTACGCAGCAATATAAGTCACTCAAAAATCCAGCAGAACATCACCTCTGAAAGACAGCACCTCTGAAAAACTCATAGATACATGAGTGCTGCTGGATGGTAGTTGGCGGTAAAGCAGCTTGTACATCTTGTGGCTGGAAGTTCAAAAATGCAACCACAAAGAAGAAAGGCACAATTAGGGCTATCCCTTCCAGTTCTATGAGAAGCAGGGCAGACTGGAATCTCTCTATATTTGCAATCACAGATTACCAGAACTTTTTTTTTCAGATACTGCTCTAAAATTTCATAGGATGTGCATCGTGAGAAGTTGAAGATGAGGTCTCTCATTATTTAATCTTAGGCTGTTCAGGGAAAAAAAAAGGTATAAAGTATAAACAAACACAGAAGTCCACATATGGTTAAAATACATAATATTACAAAAAGATATTGTATATGTGGTTGAATTTATGTATATATCTAAGTGGTGATGGATTAGCACAGTTGGTTTTACTATTTTTTTTTTAATTTAACAACATGAAATAATTTGATGGAAGTAGTGAAGATTTTACAAGGAAGAAAAGTGAGAGCATACCTGTATGATTTATCAACCACACCAGTTAACTAAATCCTAACAGAAAACTACTTCTGTCAGTTTAACACACTGGAGCTGTGTTAATTTATTGCTGTTGGTAGTTGAACACTGACAGGGCATAATTTTAAGTTTTGCCATGATTTGGAAGATTTTAATGCACAACAATTTAAAAAATCAACTGCTTACCACTCACAGCCATTTTTGCAGATCCCTGAAGTAACCCACTGCTGTTACTATGTCCTTACTTGTGTTTTCAGGTGTGACAGATGTGGGCTAAAGTGTGCTGTACCACGGGATTTGAGCCAGTCATGTCCATGCTGTGTGTAAGAGAAGGGCTTAAGTTTAAGCCAATCTTTTCCCACGTCTGATCTTCCCAGCCTGGCTCCTTGGCTGGATTTACAGAAGTAGAGTTGGTAGCTATGGCACTGGGACCAGAATGAGAGCAGAGATAAACCCTGAGCCCATGACACCATGTAAAGAAATGTGTTGGCTTCAGTGGGATTGTGAAAGTATAAATTGACAGAACGCAATTTATTCATCAGTCTACAAGACAAGTAAGAGCAAGACTTACCCCAGAAGATAGTGTTTTAAATTGGTTGAGACAAAGCACTGTTGTGATAATTCATTGATTATATCTCTAAATTTGCCACCTTGCCAATGTTACGAGGCATCTCAGTGACACTGCAATGATGGTTGTTCCTGCTGGCTAAGCCCCTTATTTTTTATTCACATACATCCACCAGCACTAATTTGGTAATTGGAAAAGATACCAAACAACCTGAGAATGAGAGCATCTTGCCATGGTTCAACTGGCACCACCACATGGCTAAGTATATCTCAGTAGGAGTACTGCATTCAAGGGGAAGAGGATAAAATCAGTATGGGAAGTCCTCAAATGCTATCAGCCACCAAAAAAGTGCAAAAAAGAAGTGCAGTCTAGCCCCAGAGCCCTCATGCAAACCAGCAATTGAAAGTGAATTAAATGCATTTTGGAAACTGATGTTGCTTTATTTGGCAAGGACTTCTCATTATGCCTCATTTTAGATGGAAAGTTGGAGGCAAGGCAATATTTGAATTGGACATTATTGTTCCCCAAGCAGAGGTTGAACCTTGCTAACAGGTCAGAACTGATAAATCCTAGCCTGCCAAAATTTTTGCCCTGGTTTAAATGCCAAATCCATCACATCACCTCGTGAGTCTGGACTTTTCAAAATCTCAGTATTTAGAACATATTTTTCAGATTAATGGAATTCATCTTGTGGGTGTCAGTTCAGACTTTGTACAGTCCATGGGACTGGAATTCAAAAGTTACAAAGTCATGCAGTTCATTGGGTTGAAGGATGGGTCAGTGGGAACACAGGTGTGTAACAGAACAAAACAATTTTTAGCAAACCTTTGCTGAGAGTAACAGGTCAAAATTTCAAAACTCCACAATTAAACAGGACTTTTTTACCTCCCCACATTATAGTGTGACACAGACTGTATGGCAGGAATTTATATGTGCAATTCAGGTCGTCCATTTGTGGCTCAGTACATAATTTCAGGGCATAATTCTAAGAAAAGAAAAGGATTTGTATATGCACAAAAAATGAGCAGAACTTGAGCAGCTTATATGTCAACTTGTTAGTGCCATATAAATAATAAATTGGTATGAAATTGGTGTATAATTCCAGTTTTGGATTCAGGGCTGTGCAAGAACAGCCCCTTATAGCTGGGAAGAAATATCTGAAGATTTGTGGAATACAATCAATCTCAAGTTGTGCTGAATACAAACCTACTTCTACTCTCTTGCCAAACCAATTTGATTAATGAAGGGCTCTAACAACTGGTTAGAGACTGAAGCACACAACTCTTCTGAAGCTGGACTGAACAACAAAAGGAAAACAAACAAACTCAATCAACATTTAAAAAGCTCACCTAAATTAAGTAAGGACAACCTACAAATCTACCTGGTTTATTCCTGTTAAATTAGAGAGTTATTTCCTTAAATATATATATGTGTGTGTGTGGAGTGTAGGCTTTGTATCCAGCCAGCTCTTCATCAAGAACGCAACAGATTTTTTCTGACTATTTTGACTGCTTAATTATTTTTCTTTTTTTTTTTCCCCATTTGGTTTTTTTTTTCCTGTGGCTGTTTTGACAGAATACTTGGCAAATATACTTCTTGATTCTTAGAGAGGTTGGTTGTCTGGTGCTATCCATCCACACACCCTCGTGAGTATAATAGTTTTATAACCCACAGCTATGCGGTGGACACCCTTTTCCCTTTTCTTGCTGTATAACCTATGCCATTTGGCAGACTACGTGCTGGACAGATTTCATGTGCCTTTCTACAGCACACAGCATGCATGTCTGGATAATGCAGTCTTGGAAAATTGTCCAACTTCAGTTTAGTAAAGAGTGAGGTCTAATACTCCTGCAGGATTCCCATTTGAATGCGGCTGCTTTTCTTATTTTCAAACACTTGGAGCTGTGAATTCCACAATAAAGGTGTCCAGAGTCTCAAAAGAAATAGAAGTGAAGACCATGTGGGGAAACAGACATATGTGACAATGTTACCTCTTGGGACAACTAAGAGCTGTCTTCACTTCTGACTCGTTCTGATAACTGTACCAGCCCTTTTTTTTTCCCTTTGTAAGTTTTAAATTTCTTATTAACATGACTGATGATGTTGTGGGATGGCAAATCCCTTCGCTACCAGAACAGTAAAGTGTTCAGAGCCACAGCTAGTACATTTCCATTTAAGAACTCTCATTTTAGGTCCAGAAATCTGTCACATCTCTATGTGCACCTTCCTTAGATGTAAGAGAATCAAGCTGATCAGCAACACAGAAGTCAGTCTCTGATACCAGAAACAGAGACCACTGCTTGCTTTCACTGTAAAAGTATCTTATAGATAGCATCAAACTCTCTTCTCTCTTTTTATCAAATGTACAGAGCTGCTCTCTCTAACATTTTTTAATTATATTAACAATTGCTGCATATTATCATACTGTCTTGGTACTCGGTTTATTTTATTAGCCTAAAAGTATGAATTGTTGTATGAATTAGTACTTAATTTGCACAGAAATGCTTTTGAATATCTAATTAGAAACAAAGTTCAAAAAGAGTGACAATGTGTGAACTTACAGTCATCTGCTTTGAGAAGAAACAGCAAAATAATGTGAAAAGACAGGTAATTATCTCATGAAAGAAACTAAGGTGCATCAGTCCTATAAGAATAGCTTTGAGCAAGCCAGCTTAAAATATGAAATCATGTGACTACTTGTGAGGGACTTTTCTGGGAAAAAAAAAAATCAATTACATGTTATTTTAAGATTGACTTGTAATTCCTCTGCCCAGAGAGTAACAATACATAAATGTGTAGCAGTTTCAATGTCATAATGAGAAATGTACCTGAAAGTGTGATGCTGCACAAACGTGTGGTTGTACAGACTGTAACCACAGAGACTCAGAACAAAACTGGAAGCATTATAATGCAAGTGGGGAAGAAGGAAAAGGACACGTTCCAAAAGCTACTGCAACTATAATCAGAAAACAAAAAAGCCTATCTGCAAACGATCATGAAAAATACCTATATAATCTTACAATCCTTGGGAGACTGCTAGAATTTGTTATTGGAAACACACAAAGACGAATGAACATTAAATAAAATTCAGCACAACATCCTCAGCTGCACTACATGCTCAGAAAAGTGTAATCCTGAACCATCCTGGTCACTGGGCTGCAGTGGAAACATTGCAACTCAGAGCTGCAATAGCTCAGAGTCCAAATGCTGAGCCCAAAATCTGCGTGCTGAGCTCAGCCACATTAGGAGCACCTGCCCTGGAGGGATTCCTTCTCTGAGCAGTGGCTGGGGAGGGCTGTGTTTTCATCTCTGCAGTGTAGGAAGGAAGGAGTATCAGAGGGAGGATTTGTGGCAAGCAGCAAGATCCCTTACTCCTGTGACAGAGCAGGCTGGGCACTGAAAGAAGTAGCATAACAAATAGCAGGATGTGTAGTTTCTTTGTCAAGGTAAGAGCTTTGATTTGAGGAAGTGTCTGTGAAAGCCTTCCTCTGAGACTCTTCAGCTACCCAGAAAGAGGGAACTTTGTTATCAGGAAACCTCAAATCCAACTTCTGCAAAACCCCAAGGACTTATGAAGCATCAGCACCATTTGCACAGCTTCAGCACCCTTCATTAGCCTGGATCCTGATGAATGACTTTGTAGCCACAGAGGGTTCCCCCAGAATTATATGGAGCTGATGTGGAGAAAGTGATCTCTATACAGATCATTCGCAATACTAACCTCCTCCAAAATCCTCTAGTATGTTGTCTCTGTGCAGAAACCAGAATGTAGGGGCAGCTGTGTATACAATGCTAACCATGATTTCTGTGGAAGTGGAAGGTGACAACAGAGGAACACCCATTTCCTCTTCAAATGTTGTGATACAAGCAGTCTGGGCAAGAGAAAGGAAAGAGCAAAACACACAGCTCTGAATAAAATCCCCTGCTCATATTGCTGGTTAAAAAGCTAAATGGGAACAGAGACATAAGGAATAAATGCAGGAGAAAAAAATCAACAAGCAGAAAACTTTATACCAGGCAACAAATTAGATGACCTCCAAGGAGAAACACCTGGAGCCAGGCTCATGTCAATTTGGGGAGCATAAAGGAATTCACCACTCTTTGTCTCGAAGGTCATTGTTTGTCTTCATAAGAACAGAGGCTGAGAACAATGGCCTCAACATGTCTGGTACACACTTCTTCATAAGGGAGTTAAGCAGGGATCACTTTGCCCAGTGTATCTTTTAAGTTCATTCTTGACAAAAGCTTGTATAGCAAACTCAAAGAGGAACCGGCATGCTCTTCTTAAAATACTCCTGCATTTTATCTGTGGAAAAGCCTTGAGAAAATTCATACATAGTTTCGCCAAATGGTTAACAGGAAAACACCATTATATGAAAGTATTTCAATGATGTAATCTAGAAAAAAAAGGGAGAGGAACAAATGGACATACTGTCTGAGATGGCTATATTACATATAAGAAAAGTCAAGGAATAGAAAATGTAAACCCTAATACCAGAGGAAGTAATTGCAATGACAATAAAACCAGAAAAAGGTAAAAGTCACATTTCTCAAGTAATTTCAACTCCACCACATCAACCACTTTATAAAGCCTTCAGATGGAGAAGCCAAAGCCTGACAAGGAGATACATGACTTCATCTTGTTGATATTTTACATTTTTCTATGTCTATCATCCAATTTTACAGCAAACAACAGTTGACTACAAATGGGAAAACAAGAGCCAGTGTCAGCTGTGAACCATCTAGTATATGCACCACAAAACCACCTTGTATAATTTGTGTTAGCTGTAACATTCCCATTTTTCCCCTATGCGGAAAACATTCTTTTTTTCCTGTCTTCCTCTTGGCTCTTTCCAATCTTTCTTTTGTGATCTTCTTTCTTTTAAATAGAAACCAAATTAAAAGGGTCTATTTTTCAGCCTATGAATTGTAACTCTTGGTCTTGGAATAATATGCCAAAAAGGAAGGCATTGCCCACCTAGTACAGTCTGAAAACATGTATATTTTAAAGGATGTTTAAATACAAAAACAAAACAATCTTTCATGAGCCATATGAAAGATGTAACTAAGATATGAAAAATATAACTTCCAGGAGTCCAAGTTACCCTTATCTCACATTTCATGAGATTCTCCCTGGACTGTTTCATACCTTTTCTAGACCTGGATTGTTTCTCCATTCTTGTCCTATCCACAATGTTGAAATCATCTCCATTTATCACCTTTTAATGCCTGGTTTCCATTTCATAGTTTCAAACTATTTTCACTTAGAATCAGTGTGGAAGGAATGTTATCATTGGCTAAGACAAATGCCTTCCCTATTCTTTTTTTCTGGATGGTGCCTGAAGAATTGTCATAACCACTCAAATACCTGACTCATCCTCCAGACCATGGAATGCAATCTCAGAACAAAAAAGCCCTCACTTCTGATTACTTCTTTCTTTTCCCTCTACTGTTATTATACCTTCCAGTAGTGTTTCCATTCAGCAGAAAAAAGTGTCCATAACAATTTTCTTCTTTGGAATTCCTGTGTTTCCTTCATAGAGCCAATTTATAAGAAAACTGAGTGTGCAGTCAAAAAGATCTGTCTTCAGATTTCATACATGGTCTATTTTTTTATGTTGCAGCAGCTCTGCAAATTTTGTTTCTCTGTCATAAAATAACTAGTAATAAATAGCTCCCATTGTGATTGCTGGTGTTAGCAGGTTGAAGGGACTATGGCATGTACAAAGCAGTGTTAACCACAGTGAGTACTGTGGTTGGTAATGGCAGTGCTTGGAGAGGCGAATCAGTAGCAGCAAAAGCAGTTCAAGAAAAAACCCACATACACACACGCGCGCGCGCGCGCACACACACAAATCACAACTCAACCCAAAACAAAACAAAGCAAAACCAAACCAAAAGGAACTCATTCCACCAGAGAGAACATCCAGGGAAAGAGAGAGGAGTGTAACTGGGAATGTATGCTTTGGAACATACTCTAATTTGAAAACATTGCTCATAGTATGGACTTGCCCTCATGAATCATGATCATAAAATACTTTATTGAATAATGTGATACTTGGATTTTTCCATGAAAACTTACGGGTTTGTTAACTTTTCTCACTGCTTCAAATGATGGTTGTACACCTTCCTGTAAAACAGGTTTTCACACATCAGAAGTTCCTATGAATCTTTGCGGGGTTCTGCATTTTACATTTTCTTAACCCTTGCCCCACTAGAATAAATGATTGCCTGGGTAAGGATTACCTTTATTTGTGCTTTCCTACCATCTATTATTCTGGACATCCAAACTCTGTGGGGACCTTGGTGTGAATGCTTTCATACAAATCATGTCCATCACCTCTCACTGACAGCAAATTCAAGAAACACACCACCATAATGCACAAGACAGAACAAAACAGAACAGTGCTTCCAGACAGAAGTGATTCCCTTGAACCGCTCCCACCCTATGTGAAGAAAAAGAGCGTGAGGTTCAAGTCTTTTCTTGTAGCTAAGGAGACATTGAGATAGTCAAGCTAGATGCTACACCAATTGAGTATTGCATAGGGAGACAAACTGGCTAGATCACTGCATTTTAAGAGCTTTATGAATTGTTAAAAAGCTCTTCCCCACAGAATGACTCCAGGTCAACAGCACACAGAGCTGGCAGCAGCATTTTACCCTCCTGTTTTGGTATTCTACTTCAGTACAGGATGGGCCTGGAAAAGAAGGAACAAGCACAATGGCTTTTGTGGAAGAAGCCACTTTTTTAACTTCTTAAGGGTCAAAGCTCAAAGAGCAGAGTGCCAGTCCACAACCATTCTCTCAATCAGCCAGCCAGCTGGGAAATATTACTGTTCTTCAGGAGGAAAAGGCTCAGTTACTACAGTGGTCCTTTTGCTACTTCCTCATTTTTCACATCTTCTATGGAGAATAAGTAATGGACTATATTAACTAGAGATAAGTATATTTTTTACTAAGCCCCAGCATAATGATCCAACTGATACCTGTCAATCAACTTTTGTTTCATAGCAGAGAGAAACTCCAACCCTTGCCTTCATTTGGGAAATGGTAGAAAGGAAGAGATAGAAATCAAAATAAACACTACAGCCTGATGTTTAAAGCTGTTTTCTTAAGAATACCCAATGTAAGAACACCTGGAGCACCTTAAATTTCACAAGGATGCAAGGGAGTTCTGATAGGGGAAAATACGTTCACATTTCAGAACACTGTGCATGTCTGACTTAAACAAATCAGAACTACCTACAAATGAACAGTACAGTTTTCCCCTGGTGGACTATACCACTGTTTCTCTAAACATTAAGAGTCATAGTGTGTTCACTATCAGCTGGACACCTATCCTGTCACTGTACATTCACATTAAAAAACCTTCTTTCCAGTGCGTGTTACTCAGAAATGTGCTGAATCAGAGTGACTCTCTGCCCCTTTATGTTCTAAGGTGAATTAGGAAAGGGTCTGTTATAGGATGATACAGGCCATTCTTTTGTGATGGTCTGCAGTTTTCTCTCCCAATACATTTTCTTTTTATTTAGCACTTCCATTTTTATCCTGTGTTCTTCTTCAGCCATCTCACACTCTCTTTCTATTTGCTGTATTTTTGCCACATGAACTTCATTCATTTGGATTAACTGCAGTTGTAAAATTGACATTTGCTGATGATGTTCTTCCTCATGCATCTTTTTCAGAGCACTTTCCTGAGATGCTTTACTTCTGTAGTTCTTATCTGCTGCTATTCTGACATCAGAACACGAAGGCTCAGGTTGGGAGGTACCTTCACATACTGAAAAATGTACCAGCTCTTTGTCTTCATCACAAAGTTCTCTATTTGAGACAACAAATGACTCTGCAAAACAAAAGAAGTGTTATAGTATTCCCTTCCCCTCATTCAAGAAACACAAAAATGATAAGCTACTGACACATGCATCTAAACCTTACAATTCTGTACCAAAGTACAGCAGCCACTACCTAATGCAGTTCTCTTACAGAATACTAAGGGCATAATGGTTTCGACTGAACCACTTTGGGCTCTGTTGATAGATCTCCATGGCTATAATGGGAGCTCAGAATACTAAAGTGAATGTAGACACTTAAAAGTGGATACCTAATTTAGGTGGCTGAGCCTGGAGCTAAACTTTAATGCAGCTGTTTAAGCTAAATCCATATGTGACTTGGAATATTTTTATGAAAGATCTGAGTGTCAGAGGAAGAGCTGTATCAACATAAATACCAAGAAAGTGAGGGAATAATAGGAAGAATACTTTTTATTCCTTATCCCTACTGTAGATATTGTAAACGCAGTAGTGTATATTTTTAGGAAAAAAATTACATTATTCTAACCTTGAGAAGGCTCTACCAATTCTTCTGAAATAAAAGAGACTACTCATGGAACAGAATAGTTACCACTGCAAACGAGGGTGTCAAAATACATTCCTTTACAAATCTTGATGACTAATTACGGTAAATACAATTATGAAAGAGACATTTAAAGAATGTTATCTAATGACATAGCTACTGTTGTCTTTTGAGCAAGGACGGTCTCCTATGTGAGATCCTGACAGAATAAAATTTGCAAGAAATCATTGCAGCCACCCTCCCTTCTAGTTTTGTATTATTCCTTCTGTGTACGCTTGCCAAACAAAGAATATAGTGCTGAACTTTCCCAGAAAGGCTATTCTCAAGTGTGGACTGCAGTGTGAAATATGGCTCTGCACAGCCTTTTTAGTCCTTGAAAACAAAGAAGGAAAGACCTACAGGGAACTCTTGCAGCAGACAATTGTGTATCAATTTGAGTTTGTTTGGTTTTGGTTTTTTTAACCAGCA
Organism: Sakesphorus luctuosus; assembly: GCA_013396695.1. NCBI lineage: Eukaryota > Metazoa > Chordata > Aves > Passeriformes > Thamnophilidae > Sakesphorus > Sakesphorus luctuosus. The sequence continues at coordinate 878,340 of VWZD01000913.1, read as the reverse complement.
AAATACTACTTTATAAAGGATAAGGATATCCTTGGGATGGTTCTCAGGAAAGCCAGCATGATAGCTACTGTGATGCTTGCCACAAAGCAGCAGATATATCAGAAACTGATGAAAAAAATTGTGAAGAACCTCAGTTCAACTCTCAAAGGCCTAGGGAAATACACACTCTTGTAATATCATAGCCCTTAAATTACTTTTCCATAACCAGCAGTCACAGCTAAGTGGAGAGATTTAGACTTCTGAAAGAGAATCACTGGTAAAATCTCATAAAAACAATACCACTTGCATCATTACAGTAACATTTATACCTTGACTGGAAGCATCAGGCTGATATTCAGAATCTTCTTCTGGTGGGCTCTGCAAAAAGTACATTTGCTCAGGCATTATGCTGGCAATCTTCTCTTTCCCTACGATGTGAGTATTTATAAGTGGACTAATACTTCTTTTTACCTTCTCCCGCCTTTCATGTGCCATTATCTTTTTTGTCCGTGCCTTGATATTCTCCCAGCATTTCTTTAACTGTTTGAAGTCTCGCAGTGATACACTGGGCTGGGAATTATATTCATGAGCCAGTGCTTGCCAGGTACGTTGTTTCAGAGCAATAGTTCTTGCATCACTTTTTTTACATTCAAGCACATATTTGTATTTTTCAACTAATGCAAGCAGCACACTCTTCTCCACTTCTGAGAAGTATTTAGCAGGCTTTATTATTTCGTTTTGCATCTTCTACTGTTTTTCCAACAAGCCAAAATTCCTATGAAAACAATGTAGAAAGAAAAACAAATAAAAAACCCAAACACAAATTAGAACTAGTTACAGTATCAGGAAACTGTGTTTCAGTAAATATCTCCTAAGCATAGCTTCTGGTTAATTTTATTTTCTAGAACAGTTTGTCAGTAGTTCTAGAATACATTATAGAACAATCAGGTAATATACAGTATAAATCCATGCTGGTTTGTGTTGCCACTTTAGAGGGTAGACAGTTCCAGAAGTGGACCATAGGAGGAGTTGTCTTTGTTACAGTTTGTCTTGATACAAAATACTTGGTTTTAAATTTACTTAGTAGCTTGTTTTCAATACCTTGTTTTCCCTTTCACTGCATTTTTTTAGACCCAGAAAGTTTTCAAAGGCCTGAACTGTGGACCAAGTTCTAAAGACCAGCTCTTGATAAGTACAGGTTTAAGTCTAAAGGCATCCTCATTAGGTTTCGTTTTCCTTTGGTACACAAAAGACCCTCTTCGGCCCTTGCTGATTGTATGTAACTGTTTTCTCCCCTCTCTACAGTATTTGCAAGTTGTATGAGAATTGTAGTAAGAAGTTTTCTTTTTAAAGACCTACCAGCTTGGTTGTCCCCCATGCTCTGCCCTTGTCTGACACCCAGTGGGCAGCAGGATCCAAACCTGTATTACAATGCTGTGAACCAGCCAAGGGTTGCAAGAAGACATGAAGGAATTACGGAGACCAAGTGCTCGGAAGGTACAGGTCCTTCACTGTTTACTGCTGACCCTGTGTGTGTGGCACTTCCTTTTGCTTGCCATGCTCATCATTCTCAGGAGCAAATGGCCAGGCTAAAAAGAGTTTTGGCCTCACTCAGTACAGCCATTGCTATACACTCACACCACAGCAACAGCTGTCTCTCTTCTCAAGCCTAGGGCTTATGTATTCAATAGGAAAGCAGTTGCTGATATCAGGGAATTCTTAGCCATTCAAAAAAAAGGAATAAATCAGTGTTGCCTTGAATTAGCAATGCACGACCATGCTTCAAAATGTAATATTATCTTTTCACGCTTTTTCCCCCTATTCCTTTTCACCATAACTGTGTAGCTCAAATTACTTTTAAATTTTGGGCAGAAACTTCAGGATAGTTAAGTAGAAAAAGAGCAGCAATGCTGCCTTAACTCATATTTCTTTTGGTTTTAATCATAAAACTCAGAGATAGAACATATATAAGATTATTGGTTCATATTTCTAGCAGTTTAAGACTCTCCCCAAATGAATTTTCTGGTATTTTGCCCATCAGTTCCACTACTTCTCTCATAAAATTACTCAATGATGCACTAAACATCAGCACCAGGTTTCCTCTTTTCAGTGTATCTAGTGGAGTTACACTGCACTAGGACTTAATTTGTGCCATTCTTGTAATTCCTTTCCTCCAAACAACGTAGTAGTTATAGTTATTCTCACCTCTTTCATTAAAGGCAACTGCTTATATTGACAAAGAAAGCTAACAGACAAGCCAAAATGAGAACCCAAGCTTCCTCAGGTAGCCCATATTTTTATGACAAAACCCAACTGTCCTGGTTTCAGCTGGGAGAAAATTCATTTTGCTACTAGTCACTGACTGGTGAATGCTGTGTTTTGGATTTAGTATGTGAATAATGTTGACAACACACTGATGTTTTAGCTGTTGCTCAGTAGTGCTTACTCTAAGTCAAGAACTTTTCAGTGTTCTGCCAGTGGTCAGAAGCACAAGAGGCTATGAACAAACACAGCCAGGACAGCTAACCTGAACTGGCCAAAGGATACTCCACACCACAAAATGTCATGTTCACTGTATAAATGAGGAGAAAGCTGGTCAGCAGGTGGTGGGCAATTGTATTGTGCCTCACTCGTTTCTCTTGAGTTTTGTTCCTCTCTCTCTCTCCTTTTCATTACTAGTATTATTACTGTATTTTATGTTGTTCCAATTATTAAACTGTTCTCATCTCAACCCACAAGTTTTACTTTTTATTCTGATTCTCCTCACCCCACGGGGAGCAAGGAGTGAGTGAGCAGCTGCATGGTACTCAGCTGCTGGTTAGGGTTAAACCATGACACCAGCAAAACAAAGAAGAGGAATCAAAGAAGAGAGAAGGCAGTAGAACAAAGCCTGGAATAGCAAAACCGAAGCAAAGTGAAGAGAAATAAGTAGTGGTCTAAGCCTAAGTTAAGTCAGTAGCGAAGCTGTACCCCTACTGAAAAAGGCAACACTTGGTTTCTACTTCTTGTCGCTGTTCAACTGGGAAATTGCCGGGCAGGCACTGATTGCACAGCCGGCACCTACGCGGTTCCTGGCTAGGCACAGTTCTGCTCTCTCTGACCAAAAGCTGGTGTCATGAGGACATGGGAGAGCTGGAGCTTTTGCAGCAGACAGGATTTAGAGGACTAGGGGAAAGATCTATAGGAAACTAGACTTTAACAGTGCTACTGCTCACAGAACAGCTTGTTTATTTTACATGAAAGAAAACGGTGGAAGGAAGAGAGCTAAGTAGCTGAACTTAAGGAATACAGTTTCCTGATCCAGTATTTCCTACATCATACTATAACAAGAGATTTTTTCATGGTCTGTGAAAACTCAAGTCACCCTATATGTTGGTGACAGGAATTCTTAAACAGCTATAATTTCACAGAACAAACTAAGCACAAGTAAAGCTTCTTTCATCGCATACCAATCATTATAATGTCTAGGTCTAATAGAAGAGAACAGCTGTTTCAGAAGTTCCTTAAGGAAGACATAAATTAAGAAAAAAAGAAGTCAGGAAATCGATATCCTAACAAAGATGCTGAAAACTGGCAACTTTGCTCTACAAAACCACTCTGAAAGCATCTATTTTACTTACACATTTATTGTACCATTCCAAACTGTTAAGCTGCTTTGGACAGTGGCTGAAATGAAATTCTTGGGACTAAATGTGGGGGTGCCAGTAAGTGCATCGCTTAAGAAAAGCTGTTTGGAGTTCTACCTTAAAGACGACAGAGCTACCTGCAGTATGTGTGGTGGCTTGTGACCAATGAGAGGCTGTGGTGTATGAATTGGTTAACCAATTATGTGAAAGCATGTTGGATGCGAGAGTGCACAAAAGGTGTGGATATTACTGTGTGAGAGAGAGATCTAGATCTACTAGGATGTGGGATGATGTCACAGGAACTTCTAGGAACTATCTACTGCTACTATGAGCTATGAGAACTGTCTGTTAATATCTTGAATAAACTCTCCAAGTTATGAGCCTTCTGATCAAGCCTTCTGATATCTGCTGTGCCTGAGCTCTTCAGACTGTCAGACCAGCGCCCGAGCTTGGTATAGGGGGCTCCCCCTATAACTAGATACTGGTGCTCTCTCTTAGCCTCAATCCCACCAAGGAATGGGATGAAATGCAGTCCCACCAGCAAGTCATAAGATCCAGTAGCTTATGACACTGAAAAGCCAGGATCAGAGACTCCGTGTGATTCAAAATGGCTGATTCTATCTTCTGCTGATGCACGTAAATCTCACTTCTGGATTTGAAAAGGTGTGAGAATCTCAAGACAAAAAAGTCATTACATGTTTGTGTGTAGAAAATCCCTTTGACTAGCAAAACTGGATACTTTGTAGATCAAGTTCATAAAGTTAAACAATGTTCCTAGGACAGGTGCTAAGTATAGGTTGGCAGAGATTAACTGATGCCAGTAAATATCTAAAACATTTCCAAACATGACTTCAGATATAATAACAAGTTATGTACTAACATAAAAGCTCATTTTTCATGGATGGAGTCACAGCAAACCTATCACTTTCATACCACACTATCATTTATTTCTATTATTTTTACTGTGGTAGCATCTGAGATCCTCCAGTCATAAGTTCAAACACTGTATGTTGAAGTATGGAAACATAGGTCCTACACGGAAAAGAAAACATTAGTCTTTCCTTTCTCTTATCGCATTCCTAATATTTTTTGCCTACACATACACACTGTACCTGTATCCTTTCTATAAAGAAGCCAGGATTATGATCTAGGATGCATAAAAGAACTCAAGAACTGGTGTAAGCAGTTTTATGCACTTACTATCCAGAAGAAAAGAGTTCTTGAAGAGTCTTCTCAAGCTCTTACATGCTTGGCCTGCTTGCTTCAATATACTAAAGCCCATTTGCAACTAGATGAACAGAAAGCACTCTGAGATGTCAGAGAACTTAGAATACTGAGAAGTTGCAGCAAACCACCACCATATATTTATATTTATATTCACCTCTTTTTCTTTATGCATATTAATCACCTTCTGGCAGCCCACTGGCTCCTCTGAAGAATATGAGAAGGACTCTCACAAGCCCACAGAATTTCCATTTCAAGGCTAAGATATCTTTCCAGGACATATGCCCAGGATATAATTTAGCAGGTAGAAATCTGTGTTGAAATGAGTTTACTGTCTATAACTCATCCAGTAAACAGGATTGATTTGTGTGGGTGCATGAGGACAGCTGCGGAGTAAATTCTAAGAAGCAAAGAATGGAAAGCTTCTCCCACTCTTACAGGTGCCTAGGCTCCAAGACACATGCAGTAAGGACACACCTTATCCTAAGTATCTTCTCCTGGCACGATTCAATTCACAACTTGCCTTAAAATAAGTCAGTGTTCTAAGTACTTGTTCCTTCACACAAACCTTTATAGCTTTAAGATAACGGAAATTTCTCTCAGCTTCTCATCTTTACTCTGAAATGCTGTGCAGCATTCTTCTTGTAAGGATTATAAGGCATGTGCTGTGATCTGCTGGAAGAATATCTTGAAAAAAAATTACACAAGTTAAGAAGTGCACATAAGTTCATAGGCATGTTATATATATATTATTTTGCTTGCACACCTAAACAGATACCAGAACACCAATCAGCTGCAAAGAAGCTCTTCAGGTTGGCAAGTAGGAGCATTTTCAGTCCATAAAATATATTTTTAGGCCTAAGAAAATGCAGAGAATAAGTTATGGTGGAAGACTCGATCCAAATGTTAAGGTAACACTTACCAAAGCCAAAGAAAATAGCAAACTATGGTCATAGTGTGAAAATGAAGTTCATTTACCAATGCCAACAGAATTACTACCAGAAATAGTCAAAGACCAAAAAAAGAAAATTTATGTATCCAACTTAAATTGCAGGTGAAGCTTCAAGCATAGTCAGTAATTAAGAGCAGTGGAAACCAATCATAATTCTGTCCTTTTCATTCAGCATTTGAGGGTGGTGAAAGAAAGGCAGGGAAATGCCCCAAACCAGTCACAACCACAGGTTTATATTTCTTTTGAATGACAGAATCAGCAGTAAACAGTGTTCTTCTTCTTCTTCAAATGTTAGGTTTTCCTCACTGAGCTTCCATCACTGTTCCAGGCCTGACCCTGTCTATCCTGAGACTTGAAATCACTAGGTAATTAGGTGCATATTCCAAATATGAATGAGATCTATATGGAAATTGTGTTTTAATCGGATTTTTAAAATCCTACCTCTTAAGGTGCTCCCCCCACGTTTTAATAAAAATGAAGTTAGCATGGATCATCCAGCAAATGAACAAAACAATCTATTAATAAAAATTCACAGTACTTTGCCGAATTTTATATACCAATACATGGAAATGTATTTTGAAAAAAAATATAGGCTATTAGACTATATATACACAGAGACGGATTTTAAGCGGGTCATCCCGCTACCTATGGAGGACATCTAAAGCACTTTGTGCACGCAAGGTAATGGATGCAAGTTGTTATTCCAGACGATTGCCTGAAATCCACCAAAATTAGGCATAATACAGGAATCCTACCAGACTCTCGGGCACCCGAACTTCTCAAACATTAACTCGAGCTTGTGGTTGGGTTTTTTTTAAATCTCGCTAGCTCCTCTTCTGCAGGAAGGAGAAAGGCGAGCAGGTCCCGGCTCCACAAAGGCGGCCGCTCCACCCAGGGCGGGCGCGGGGGCTGCGGCGGGATGCGGGATCCGGGCGCATCTGCTGCGGGCGCTGCTGTCACCGCGCCCGCGGGGACCGGCGCCGGCGCCGGCGGCGGGAGCAGCCCTCCCTGCGGCCCCGCTCGTCCCTCCGCGCAACAAAGCGCCTCTCCTGGCTCCCTCCCGCCCTCCCTCGCTCGCTCCTTCCCCGCCTCCCTCACCTCCCCGCCCGCAGGTCGCCGCCACCGCTGCCTCCAGCTCCCCGCAAACCCCGCGCTGGATTCCTGACCCTCCGCAGCGCGGGCGGCGCGGCCCCGTCCTCTCCCGCGGAAACACCGCCTCTCCTACACGGAGGACCCGGCCAGGGGGACGGGGCGCCTGCAGGTGCGGCGGCGCTGCGGGAGGCGGGTGCGGATGTGCGTGTGTGTGTGTGTGTGTCCCGGGGAGCGGCGTGCGAACACCAGCGGCGAGCAGGAAAGGGGTGGCAGCCCCGCCTGCACCGGACGCGGGCGGAGTTCCCGGGACGCACGTCCCTAGCGCGGCGTCTCCGTCCCCATGGCGCATCCCACACGCCCACCCGCGCCCCAGAGCGGAGCGGAGCGGGATGGGGATCACCGCCCCGGTGCGGCGGCCGCGGACCCAGCTCGGGCTTTACCTCCGACAGCGCCCGGCGCGGCGGCGCCTGCGCAGCAGCGCCCCCANGGCTGCTCCGCCGCGCCCCGTCCCGTCCCCGCCCGGCGGCGCTGCCGCTCCCGGCACAGTCCCGGGACCTGCCCCTGCACCGCTCGAGCCCTGCCCCGGCACCGCGGCCCAGCCCGCCCGGCGTGACGGGGCTCCTGCCCACGGGCAGCCGCGGGCACGGCGAGGAGTCACCCGCGGGTGCGGCGTGGGGAGCGCGGCTCCCTCGGCTCCTGCGGGCGCTGCCGCTCCCGGACCGCCGCGGTGAGCCCGGCGGATTCCCCGGCTCCGGCAGAAGCAGGTGTGCCTGTCGCCTCCGGCGGCGCTGGAAGTGCTGGCAGGCAAGGACATGCTCCAGCCTGGCGCCGCAATTCGCGTGGGGTTTGGAGCTTCTGGCCCTCGCTCCCTGCTCTCTTTCTCACCCTCCTTCCCTCCCTCTTTCCCTCTCTCCTCGCCTCCCTCCCGCGCCCCCGCGGTCCGGGTGGGACCGTGCCTCTCTTCCCAGAACCCGCCGTGGCCCCCGTGCCATTCCAGGGACGCGCTCCGGGCGCTGCGTGCTGGTTGTCCCACGGTGTGTTCCCCATCGGTCCCGGCCCGTGCGCGCAGTTCTGTCCCAGGAAAGGAGGGGAAGTTTCACATGGACCAGATTAGTTCTGTCTCAGGGTGTGCGTAATCTTGTGGTGGCGTTGATGTTTCCCCAGGGAAACTCTTGGAGAACAATTGTTTCTTTCCACGCTGTACTTTTGCTCCCGAGTTAAAAATAGGATCATTAGCCTGGTGATTTAAGAGTTGAATACAGAGCTGAAGGCGAGGCACAAATTCCTTAAATAGGCGGAACAAAAATAAAAAATATTTTGTGACGTGAGAACAATAGTTTGCAATCTTTCTGCAATTTTCCTAGATTTATTTTTAATCACCCAAAGACTGAAATATGGACCCTGGAATTGAGATAAAGAAGCAAGTAAACCCTTTTTTCTGCAATGTAAGTATTCCTTACTGAAAATTGTAACTGTTACAAAATAATTTGGATGGGACAAAGTTGTACTAAACCCAGTGCGAACGTTTGGGTTTGGGTTTTTTATCTCTTAAGCAAAATTGATAAATAGATTTGAACTTATTTTGCTGTCTTTGTCATGTTTGACTTGGTAGTGTGTTAAGAACCAACTTATTAAAATTAATATTTTAATAATATTATTTTTCTAAATAGACACATTCTTTTTAAAGTGGAAGATTAAATTGCAGCTCCTATTCAGAAAAAAAAAATCTTTATTTCTCTGGCTATCAGGTTTATTGCTATTGTTTTTATGCATCTTGGGGTTTTTAGAGGAAAAGAAAATAATTTGGACTGCCATTGTTCATTTACATGAATTTAAACCTAATCTGCTCCCATTCTGAACTGGCCCAGGCATAAACCAGCTGTGTGGAAAACTTCCTAAGGGAGCGAGGCAGGCCCCAAACTGATCAGAGTAACTAAGGTGGTCTGGATGCAACACTGAGGAGAACTGGCTCATCGTAGATGGACTGGCTTGTTACAATTACGCTGTGCCTCTGGCTCAGAGTTGCTTGAGTGTGTGAGGAAGACCTTGGATCTGTCTGTACTTATCCACACATGCAGAGGAAATGTTATGAGGTAGCTGCAGAGTTCTGGAGACATCTGAAATTTTAATGTGATGTGGAGGTTGCTAATAATTCCACTGTCTTGGAGCCTCATAAAGAAAAGTTCTGGGAACCTGCTTTAATTTATACTTTTGTAGAACTTACCCATACTGGTAGTTTGACAGTGAGTCCGTTTTGATATCAATGATACTGTATTTCTCTTGGTTTGTGTGCAATGCTAGAGATACTTCTCTTTTATCTAGATCTGCAAAGTCTGGTGTGCTTCTGCATTAAACTTGCAGACTCACTTCCTTGGATTCAAACACAAGACAGTAAGTTTCTGATTGCATCTTTTGTCAGATTTTACAGATTTATTTATCAAGAGAATATGGATTTCTAATCTAGTTTTTAATGTAGTGGTAAAACATACAGTTTCAGGTATTTAACTAGGCTTTCTGCTTTACTGTTGTGTTTACTGTGATAAAGTAGAACTTGGTTTTGTTAGTTCTGTCAGAAAATGTTATAACTTTGTGTCTAGTAAAGACAATACATGAGAATACATAGCTGTTAAATAATGCAGAATGTAATTACTTAAACAATCTCAGATAAAAACGGTTTGTCTTTTTGAAGTTTCATGTCATTCTCTGTTCACCTGGGATAGTCTATGGTGCTTGTGTTAATCTAACTTATTTTATAAATAATAAAACCTTTGCATTGTTGGTTTTTGAATCTTAAGTGTCTTTCTTCCTTGTTGGTTGATGGCTTGGTAACTTAGCTTGAAGAAGCATTGAAGTCTCATGGCATTGGTAAGTGCAAGCTTTGTTACTTCCCGCTGTGTTCTATACTGGCAGCTTTCTCCCCACCCCAGTGTAGCTGATTATGAAACAAACAAGAAAAAGACTTTCTCAAGACTGTGCTTTAAGACCTGTCTTGTGTTCTTTAGTGACATAACTATCTAATTCTACATAAGTCAATCAATAATATGAACCAGAGGTATGGAAAGCTGATTAACAAGCACTAGCTACAATACTAATAATTGCCTATATTAAAGTTTTGAGAAGCCTTAAAGAATTCAAGACCTTAGATACCTTCAAGATTTAAAATATATTTTAAAAAACTATGCTTCTTAAAGCATGTAGAAATGTATATACTTTATATTTGTTCTTTAAAAGAGATTATAAAAAATATGTTATTTAATGAACATGTTAATTAGCTGAAGCATAGTATGTTAATAGGTTTAATATATCGTTAAACCTTCCCTGTCTCGTTACGAACTGGTCTAGTTCCAGAAGGAATGAAAGTCTAACCATGTTCACAATTGTTTTCTTTCTTTGGTTTCATGATGCACCAAAATGTATTTACAGGTTTCTGCAGTGCACTCTTTCTAGAATTCGCCTTGAAATTCATTGTCCAAGTTATACATAGTCCTTGCACCTACATAATCTGGGAATTTTTGTTTGGACTGCAAAGGAAATTCAAGTGATTAGATATTTAGCAGTTGGATGCTGCTTAAATTAATGCCCTGAAATTACTGGATGCCCTGAAATGTTCAGGGACACTGAACTTGATTGGCCTTCCTCTCTGCCTGCTTTGTTGAATTGCCTAACACGAAAGAACTTTTTTATTGTTTAGTGTGAATGTTTTTTGTCCATCTTTTGCCAAAAAAACCTCATAGCACATTCAAAACTAAACATAGCTTAGTTTTCTCATGTCAACAAAAGCTCAAATAGTTTTCCTTAAGAAAAGTCCGTTATCATACCACATTGGTTTTTGTACTAACAATTTTATATCCATTTCTGGGGTGGTTGTTTGTTTTTTTGGGTTTTTTTTAGTTAAAACAGACAGTGGCCCAGGGGAGCAAGTGAAAACATCCACAAAACTTCCTGATTATGGTAAGAATGTTCAATACCCACCTCCCCACCCTGCCCACAAAAAAAAAAGGTGGAAGAAATAAAAAATGTTGGGGTTCAATATTATAAGTGATGTCTAGGCCTTGGCAGGCCATTGAGAATTAATTTCTGTTCATTGTACTTTCCATCTGAAGTAATATTTCATAATAATACTTGAAACATTATTTACAAACTGTATGTTTTAAATAGAGTGAAAATAGGATTGAGGGTGTCATGTTTCATAACAACTTTTCTAATAATGTTTTAGAATTTGTGATGTGGGACCGTGTCTGAGCAGGGATTCAGTCGCATGTGAATTTCTTGCAGAGCAAACTGAGCCAGAGAGGCTTCATGAACAGACCTTGGAAGAACAGCTTAATACATGCAAAGATTCAGAACCTGCACTTGGTGAGGCCTTTTACTACTGTAATTGCTTGTTTGTGTGATGTTTACATTTACAGAGTATGGGTTAGTTTTTTAAAATGTAAAATTAGGTATTGTGTAATAAAATCTGATGGTTACACTGAGTAATCTTTTCCTTAAATGTTTCTTTTGCAACTTGCGCTGATGATTTGTTTCCTAAGTTGTGTTTTGGGTTTTTTTTATTAATACAGGCCTTAATTATATAATAGAATACCGATCAAAATACAATTTTTCTTCTATCTATGAATGTCAGCTATGCTGCTGTAAAACAGGACTGAATAACATGTTCATGCATGTATGTGGTTCCAGGCATAGACTGGCATACCTGGTAAGTTCTTTTTGTTTGTTTGATTTAATGTAATGATTTAAAGGGAGAATTTGCTGGTCATATTTTGATTTTAAAAAAAACAGTGTTCCATAAGCTTTTGTGAAAATGTTTGTGTTTGTATTGCAACGGTGCCACTGTGATAAATAGACTTAAAATTCTTCTCATCAATAATGTGCATGCCTGTCCACTGCTTTTTTAGTTGACACTGAGTTTTTAGCTGATTCTGTTTTGGTGAACCAGTAATGCCAATAATGAAATCAATAGCTAAAATAGACTAGAAGTAGGTTTTTTACTCATTTTTGTATCATCTATAAAAACTGAATCAAGGAAGAAACTGTTGCATCTTTCAGATGCTTTAAAAGGAACATAATTATAAATGAATATGATACATATTAGATAGAGGCTGTGACTTGTAATAAGTATTGTATTTTTAGTTTCGAGGCTGGACAAGTCATGTGAGTTCTATTGCCTGTTTTATGACAATTTCCAAAGCTCTTACAGTTTGTGTTAGCCCACAAATGTTCAAACACGCTATTTTTTTCAGCACATTTAAGAGCAATGAGGCTGTCCAGTCTTTGAATGTTTACTTGAGCATATTTGTTTAGGATGAGCTTTAACAAAACTGAGAAAGCAGTGTTCTGAAAGGTATTTTGATACTTACCATAAATGTTGCCCAAAGTTTGCATTATATCCCACGTATCTTATAGTCATAGACAGCTGAGTTCATTTTGAGGCAGTTTTAGAGCTAATGTTATTGGATGTAGTGTGGTGAATCTGCAGTGATGTCTTTCATAGACATCATGCTGTTTCTGGTCATTAATTCTAATGTACATGCTGAGGTTTGATGTTCTCAGCTTTTGTATTTCTTGTTTACTTTGAACTGTTTTCCTGCAATTCTGAATCTTACTTTCTTTAACTGCATTTCTGGTATATTCTTAAATACTATAAAATATAATAATTCAACAAGGGTAACTTACTGTAAGTCATGCACATGAGATGGATTTAACTCTAGACAGTGGAAAAGGCAGGAGAGTAAATGACTGGAATTTGCTCTGCTGAAAAGGAGCCGGGGGTCCTGGTGGATAATAAGCTGAAGATAAGTAGTGTACCTTGGCATCAATGAAGGCTAACAGCAAGCTGAGCTCTATTAACGAGGGTCTAGCCAGCAGGTCAAAGGAAGTGATTATTCCCCTATCCTTGATACTTGCCAGGCCATATCCAGACTATTGTGTCCAGTTTTGTGCTGCTGCCGACAGAAAGCTATTGATGGAGTTGAGCGAGTCCACTGGAGAGCTGCCAAGATGGTCAGGGGGCTGAAGCACACTGGTACTGTGAGAAGTTAAGGTAATTGGCCTCATTCAGGCTGGAGAAGAAAAAGTGTCAGAGGGCTCTATTAGCAGAACTCTAATATAGACCTCAGGAGAGATTATTAAGAAGGCAGAACCAGATCCCTTATGGAGCTGCTTGGCAGGGAAATAAATTCAAACAGGATTTTCAAACTTGACTTGAAGTTTGATGCTGTGGGAGCAGTCAAGCATTGGAGCAGGTTGTCCAGAGAGGTGGAAGAATCTGTTTTTAGGGATTTATAAGACCCAAGTGGACAAAGCCTTATGCAACCAGTTCAGCAATTAGTGTAAACTCTGTTTTGAGCTGAAGATTTGGCTTCAGTCCCCTAAATTATTGTGATTCTATGCATAATCATTTTAGTAAGTTCTACTGTGTGTATGTAAACATTGGCTTATCTCCCATGGTTATTACCTGTCTAGATCTGGAAGGAGTTGTGTGACTTAAGGATTTGCATTTCCTTATTTTCTAGAAACTCCATTATCCTGAAATAGCAGAATCTGACGAAGTGAAGGGTAAAGGCTCTGAACTGAACAGAAAAGTTAGGCAAGTTGCACTAACAATTGAGAAGAAAGAAGGAAGAAAGCAAATAAAGGTACATTTCTCTGAAGCTTCACATTTAATAAACAAAGAAGGTAATTTCTGCTATGGTGGGAAGATTTGCTTTGGATGGTAGGAAAATCTTGCCTTTTTAACCTTTATTACAGGTGCTTTTAGTCATCTTCGTAATTCTTCCAGGATTATTCTGGACACAATTTCCCATTGGTCACTCCCATCACGAGTATTTCTCTTTTTTGAATTAGTACTTATGCTACTTGAGTTTATAAAAATATGATTCCAGAATGGACAATAATAAAAAATATATAGTAATATTTAATCCTCAGCTCCGTGTGTGTAAAATAACTTGTTTCATTGTGGCTTGGAAACTACCTTTGTGACTTTTCTCAATCAGTTTCTGTTTTGTTAGCCCTTCGTGGTAATTTTTGGGGTAGCCAGGTAAAATTTCTGATAGTATAGAGGAAAGTGTGGGAATTTGCAGGTCAATTAAGAGGTTGCCAGCCGTGGGATCACAGGAGCACCATAAGCTTCAATTCTTGGGGAACTGCAACCTTAGAAGCATGTTCATGTGAAGATATCTTCACACAGCTTTCTGTTGATATTTACACCACAGTAGTATTTGTAACACCCTTATCTGGGCAGGCAAAATTACTTCTTGAGGTGCACCTGATATACATTGAATTTTTCTCTATCAACTTCAATGTCTGTCAGCATCCTGCTTGTTAAGCAGCATTTCTTGACAAGATCCCTTGCAAATGCTATTTAATGTGCATAGATGTCTCCTTTCGAAGTGGAGTTCACAAGGTTCCTGTGTTAAATCTGAAAAGAGACTTGTGTTACTTTCTGTGTGATACTATCAGTCCTAGGCTTAAGGATAAGAACCTGCACTGATCCTACTCTTTTGATGAAAAACAAGTATGGAAATATTGGAAGATCAAGTCAATGCTGTAGAAAGGAGAGATTTCAGATTGTTAAATCCTTTCTGTCTGCATATCCTTCATTTTTAGTCTCTGCTTAAAAAGAAAAACAAAACTGACTATCGGCAGGAACTTTTTAATTTGACCTACTTAAATTTCTTCTTGAGTCTAGACTGTTTATTTTACTTGAGATTTATGTTCATGGATATAGAAGTAATTAGTTCCATCTATATTTTGTAGACTTCTCTGTTTTTCTAGGTAGTTTCATTACATCCATAGCAAATCCATTCTTGATTTAAGGAACTTTTAAACAGACCATGTATAACTTGATTTAATTTTACTTCTATATCTTCTGAAACCAGCTATTTGATTTTTTTTTTCTAAGATCTAACAGAAATTTAATTGTGGTAAATAAGTGTTCAGGTACCTGACTTACTGCCTTTTGGAATATCCATTAAGAGATTTGCACATATGTGTTTTATACTACTGGTTATGTATTCTTTTTAAAAAATTAACTCTGATGGAATAACTTCATCTACAGAATAACTAACATAATTGGGTTTTATTTTCAGGTTGTTACAGATGCTGCAGCAATGAGAAAGAGATGGCAAGAATGTAAGTGTACTCAGTGGGATGTAAATAGTCATTTTTCATTTGGGCAAACTCCTTTGATCTAAATCAGCTTGATTTAAGCACAAATTGAATTATTTGGTCAGCAATTGAGTGCACTATTGTTCTAAGCTGCATTTTGTACAGGTTCTACTGAAAATCTGATGGATTTTAAGAAGTTCTTTCATGCTCAGCATAACTGGAAAGGCCTGTTTTATATGGCTTTGTTCTCTCTCCCTTTTCCCCCATTCCAGTCCCCTTTGCTTGCCAGGATCCTTTACCTATGATTTCTTTTTGTCTGGTAACTGATGTGGTCTCTGCAGTGCCAGCTACTCACTGGCAGTTGGTAAACCGAGCAAAAGGACCAGGTGGAGCTCTTTGTGTCTATTTGATTTGCAGCACGGAAAGCCACACAGAATTCTTAAAGCACAGCTATAGATGTCATCTGTGGAAAAAACTTCCTGTTTTCCTAGACATTGATACAAAACTGTAGCAATGTGGTATCTGTGAGACTTCCCCAGTGAGTTTAATCTTTTAATACTCACTGTAGTACAATGTTGTCTAGATGGACTGACAGTACAATTCTGTGCCACTTCAGGAAATTGCTAAAAATTGCTACCAGACCCTCATTCTCAGACCTGGATGAAAACTAAAGATTTGAATTAAAACTAATGTATTCAATTTTAATGTGTATTAATGTGTAAGCTGTACCTTAAAATAGCTCAGTAGGAGTAATGAGATGATCTAGGTTAGCAGTGTCACTCTCTGAAGAGATAAAATAAGAATTTTAAATCTAGGAAAGTGGTTTGAAATAAGTTGAGTCCTATTCAAACTACATTTCTTGACTGTAACCTGTTGGTTTGTGTGTCTAATTTTGCATGTGACTGTGGCATTATACATTTATAATATTTACATGTTTTAAGAAATGTATGCATGTAATTATAACCCAGGGTATAAAATATTTAAAACTTTTTTACCAATTTGTAGTTTGCATTTAACATGCTGTCACACAATAATGCTTATAAAATGATTCTTTGTGTTTGTAACTACTATTGCACAGCAACAGAGCTAGTTGAAGTGCAGTTTTAGAACTATCTTCTATCATCAAGGTAACATCCACCATGTATGTTTGTTTAGCTTTTAATGCAGATGACAGCCCTTCAAAAGCCAAAGTTCAGCACGTAGATGTGTTGCTTAGTAATGCAGAAAAAGCAGACAGTCAAAATAAAGATGGGGAACTGCCAGACCCTGTTCAAGGTAAGAGGAAAAATTATTTTTTTAATTAATTTTTTAACTTTCACCAGTGTGTGAATTACTCTGTATATGCCTATTTATAACTTCCCCAATTGAGTTATAGAAGGTGGATTTGCGCAGTGTGTGGGTGGGCTTGGGGTCTGTGGCAGAGAAAAGAATAATCCCAGCATCTGCAAAGAAAACAGTCCTGTTCTACTTAACATTGCTGGATACTTTAGAACAGAAACAAGACCAGATTCACAATTAGAAATGTTTACTATGCGTATTTTTGGAGAATGGGCACAGACTCTTTTTGGGCATATAAGCTGTTTCTCAATGTCAGGATAAAAAATGGGAACAACTGCATGCCAGACTGTTTAGAGTACAAGATGAATAAAAACAAAATAATTGGATAGATTTTCTCTTTTTTTGAGTGACATCTAAAATATTTGATTAATGCTTATTTTCTTGAAGTCGAAGCCAGAATTAAATATAAAAATCAGTGAATAGCATGTAATTGAAGAAACATCAGAAGTTGCTGCCTGGTTGTAGACTTAAGGTCAAAGGTGAGATTAGGATTCCATCTAACTGCATTACAATTGCTTTCACTCAGAATATTTCTGATCAGAAATACAAACTTGTGGTTCATGGCTGAACCAAATCTTTGATTTTTAAGTTCAATTTTTATTTTATTTCTTCACAAGATACTTTACTTCCACCTTCAGGTTTTATTGATGTTACCTTTAAAAATATTCTAAACAAATAATACTTTTAAATTAAAATATTAGAAAAAACATTACTTAATATACTGGTTTTATTGTTTTAGATGAAAAGAATGTTCAAGCGGAGAAGGAAAAATGTCAGAAAGAACAAACAAAACCAGATGAGAAGGTTGAACCTAGTAAGGCTATTGAAAGCAGCAAAGATAACAACTCAGAAAGGTAAAAGAAACACAAAATCCACCACCTTCAAAACCCTTTAAAGGGTTTACTTAAAGAAAAATGTTATAGATGGTATCTGTCTACATTAGATTTGCATAATAGTAAAATACTTGTCTTCTGAAGTTGTGCTCAGCTGTAAACCTCTCCCGTCAACAGACAACCTGATGTATGTGAAGTGCCCTCAGATTTTGCTCTGGATGCAGCTGGGTTTTGTATTTAACTGTGTTATCCTTGAGGTGTAATCATCATGTGCTGTGCTGCTCAAAATGTTCAAAAACCTCGTGGTTTATTAAAACCACCTTTCTTATGGGTTTTTGTCAATAATTAGGGTGGTATATGAACTGATTTGGGAAGGGAAAGGTAATCCATAGATAGCTGTAACAATTTGGGTTCGTCTTTACAAAAGATTTCGGGGAGGGGCAATAAGAAGTATTGAGTTCTAAAATGGCCAATCTATGGTTGCTGCTTGTAAGCATCCTGTTAATAACAGTATTGTGAGTTCAGTTTGAACTATCAGCCTTTGTGTGAGAAGGATATTTCTAACATCAGTCATCTCTGTGTAAGACCAGGAACCACAGGAAAGCATTTAATAAGGGATATACATGCATCAACCCAGACACAAGATTTCTGTTTCAACAGTTCTTTGGTTTGGCTCTTAATGACATTCTTTTGGACTTCTTTTTAACTTTAAACCAGTAATATCTCTCCTAGACATGTAGGACTAACACCTTCTGTTTGTTTACTGTTACTGAAAAGGATCAATTGAAACCAGATTCGAGTCCAGGTTTATGAATCTTTGTGTTTATTAATTTGGCTTTCAAATAACTGTAACAGTTCTGAATCTGGAAAGTAAACTGGTTTATCAAAACTTTAAAAACAGGGAACTAATAAAAGCTCAGCTATCCACATATGGAAGTGCTGCTGTCTATTTCTACCTGATACTGATCCTCATTGTGCAGTTCTGTACTTTAAATTTTAAGAACAGCATACTTTGGAAAATCATTTAATGTTATTCTTTTAATCTGGTTCATATAGATCCTCCTGTTTCAGTGAGAGACTGATTTGAAAGTTAGTTACTAAATTAGGATTTCAGCTTGTTCCTTTTCTGTTTATTGTTGTGAAACTAAGATCAGATTCTCATTGACAGCAAGCTGTCCCATG
>VWZD01000913.1:693209-845670 GCA_013396695.1 Sakesphorus luctuosus | reverse complement strand
CCAGCTCCCGCCTCGTCTTCCCCCGCCCAGCCCCGGCCGTTCCCGGCAGCCCAACCCGCGGCCTCCCCGGCGCCGGGCGGGCACTGACGCGCCTTTATTTGAACGCTTGCAGAGCTGCCGAAGCGGCGCGGAGGGGAGCGGCGCTCGGGGGAGAAGCCGGAGGATGTCCCGGGACGGCGAGGAGCGCTGCGTGCCGGCCTAGACCCGCGGGAGCAGCCGGCGCTCGGGTCCGGCGTGCGCGGCGCGGCCGGGCGGGCGGAGCGGTCCCGGCGCGGGGGATGCGCGGGAGCCGCGCGGAGTGACCTGACCGCCCGTAAGTACCGATGCCCTGCGCCGGGACAGACACAGAGAGCGCCCGCGGGGAAATCCCTGTCAGGGCAGAGGAGTTAGTTAGGGCGTGTGCCTTGCTTTCGGGTTTCTCCGGATTTTCCAAACTGCTTGAGCAAGGTAATGAGGTTCCCTGAGGATACGGCCTCAGAGCTGCGAGGAAGTAATTACAGAATCAGTTAGGTTGGAAAAGACCTCTGAGACCATCCAGTCCAACCTGTAACTGAACACCACCACGTCAACTAGACCATGGCACTGAGTGCCACGTCCAGTCTTTCCTTAAACTCCAGGAACAGTGACTCCAGCATCTCCCTGGGCAGCCCATTGCAATGTCTAATCACCCCTTCTGTGGAGAAATTTCTCCAGATGTCCAACCTAAACTCCCCGTGGCACAGCTTAAGCCTCATGTGCTGTCACTGGTTGCCTGGGAGAAGAGGCCAACCCCCACCTGGCAGCCTCCTTTCAGGTAGTTATGAGGACAGTAGGGTCACTCCTGAGCTGCCTTTTCTCCAGGCCCTTCACTGCAGTGAAATTACAGGTGAAACGGTTGCTCCTTTTGGTTCTCTGTTTCCCTGGGTGACTGAGTGACACCTCAAGTGGCTTCTAAAAAGTGTGGTGTGCAGCTTTATGTTAAAGGAAGTTTGCATCAATATGAGGTTGTTTTAATGATTTGGGTTGTAAAAACTGTGTTAGTGAATAAACTATTAGGTGCACTTAGCTCAGTCCTGCTGGAGGAGAGCCAAGTGAAGATGCACACAATCACAGATCAGTTAGAGTTGGAAGGGATGTGTGGAGATCATCCGAAGCAGGGTCACCCAGAGCAGGTTACAGAGGAACATGTCCAGGTGGGTTTGGAATACCTCCAGAGAGGGAGACTTTACAACCTCCCTGGGCAGCCTGTTTCAGTGCTCTGCCACCCTCAGTGTAAAGTTCTTCCTCATGTTGAGGTGAAGCTTTATGTAGTTTAGTTTATGGCCATTGCTCCTCATCCTGTCACTGGGCAGCACTGAAAAGAGCCTGGAACCATCCTCTTGGCATCTGCCTTTGAGATATTTGTATTCATTATTGAGTTCCCTCTTCAGTCTTTTCTTCAGACTAAACAGGTCCAGCTCCCACAGTCTCTCCTTGTGAGATACAGCTGAAATAAAAAGCAACATTTTTTTCAGTAAAAAGTTCAATTAAAATAGTTAGGTAATTTCATTATCTGTAAAGAGTTTTACTAGATGTCTTATTTCATAGATATGTGGTGTTTCTGGGGCTTCTGTTTTGTAACTTTTATATCTTGATTTAGCATGTTACCTGCACATTGTAAATGGATAGGCTTAGATTACCAATAAATGATTTCCAGAATATGTACTGCAAGATAAACTTGCTGCTTTGGTTTAGTAGGAGAAAGGATATTTTATAAGCCTCACCCTTTAAAAGACTGAACTGATTTTGTTCAGGTGTGTGCACACCTGTATTGTGAAGGTATTAATGCTAATTGGGAGCCAAATGTTCATGGTAAAGAGTGAGGCTTCCCAGATGTGTCCATTAAAGCAAGCCTTGTAAGCAGAGAAAAGCTTTATGTCATAAGCTTCTAGCCTTTTCTATATATAAAGTGGTAAAAAATGTTGTAGTTCTTTTCTGAAAGTTGCATGTGGTAAAAATCAAAAGCTCATAATCCCATGGTTGTTATACTTGGACACTAAAGGACCTTTTTTTGGCACCAAACCATGAGTGTTTTAAAAGCCTCTTGAGCTGATAGGTTACTCATGCTAGATTTATACTTCAATTAAAGTGGTCTTTCATATAACTTTTTAAGCTAGTTTCAGTTGCAGTCAAGTGTTTGTGTAATCAGTTGTTTTTATTGTTTTCAAAGAACAGAAAATGACAGTTTTATTTAAAATGTTGAATTATTATCTTCATGACGTATATATGAAATACTCAAGTACAGCACAAGTTTCAGCTTGAAGTCCATTGGGAAATTGGCTGTAGAATTCTAGAGGGAATGATGATCACATCCACGAGAAAAGAATAATTGTCTGCATATGTAATTTAGAAATTTCTGGAGTTTGGTCAGCTGTATTGTTGGGGGTTTGGTTTGGAGTGTTTTTTGTTAGTGTTTTGGGGTGGGGTTTTTTTCAGAAAGTTTAATAAGGTATCCTGTGATGTACTGTTTGTTGGGGATTTTTGGTGTGTTGATGGAGGGGTTTTATAACCTGGTAGAAGTAAGAGTGCTTCAATATCCAAGGAGATAAAGCCCAAAAGCCATTTAGAAACTTATGTGGGTTTTAATTTGCTTTGGTTATTGTACCTCTGTTCTGCTATGTCTACAGCTTGTAAGTATAGTGACTGACACTACCTTATTTCTTATGCCTTATTAAATACAACTTTGTTTTTAGCCTCTGTTTACTCTTTATGTGTGCCCATTTAGCCTCTTTCTTCACCCCCGCCCCACAGTTGTCATTTTTAAATGCACAGACTGGATTTTTCAGTGTGTAGTGGAGATTTCCTTGGGTTTCCTGTGTGCTGCTGTTGTAGGTGAAGGCTTGATTAAAGCTGTGATTGTACCTGTGCAGTCTGTGCACCGTTAGTGATGGACTGGGTAAGGAGCGTGCAAATGAAATGAAGCAGCTGAGCTCCTTGGCCTGACAAGAGTCAGTTAGGGAAAAAGTTGCTTTGTTGGCAGGAACATTTTAAAACAAAACTAACAAATCTGATAAAGCAGTGGCAGGTGCAGGTTTTCTGTTTTTTCAATAAAGCAGTTCTCAAAGCAAAGACAGCCACAGGAGCAAGCAGAATGTTTTCTGGACACTAGAACAGCTGCACAGAATCAGTCTGCATGACTGTTTAGTCTAGCGCCTGCCCTCAAGAGTGGATACGAGTTTATGCATAGAAAAAAAGAATAAAAACAGTAGCCTTTGTTAGAAAGTTGCTGCTCTTTGGTGGAAACATTTTTTTAGTTGTGCATTTAATCAAATTAAAACTTTGAATATCTTTTTGCAGAGAATCAGAATGACTAAAAAAAGGAAACATCAGGAAGATTTCCAGAAAGTGAAATTTAAAGTTGGGAAGAAAAAGCCTAAACTAGAGAATGCAACTGATACTACCTTCAAAACAAAGGCCATACAAATTCCCGAGCAGCTTAAAGAAGATGGAGTGCTTCCTACGCAGAATAGGAAACTTAACATAAAGGTATAGTGTGACACTGCATTCTGAAACTACAGAACATTACTTGTCATCCATCTAGGTTTACTGTGTTTACCAGAGTTTAGGAAAAAATATTTTAAAAAAACTCCAGCAGGGTATCTGAATACAGTCCTTGTCAGTAATCTGACCCACGAATGTAATGACTGGGTTTGCTGGATCAGCGTGTAACCCAAGGGGAAGGTTTTCATCAGTATGAAAAAGCAATTCCACATTGATTTAAGTATCTGTGATTAACATTCCATTTTTTGAAAGTCTTGGATCATAGCTTGAAGACAAGATTTTAAGAAGCAGACTTCCTGAAGTGATGTTTTTAAAGAATCTTGTATTTCTTTAAGGGGTGGTTTTGTTTTCCTTCCTTTGTGTTGTCTTCTGTCTCTTGCAGCTCTCTGCTTAAACTGAAGAAAGCTGTTGAGGCTGAGATTTTGTAATTCTACTTTCGAGAACAAGAGTGAGAGGACTTAGTTTTGGTCATTCCTCTGTTAGGTCAGTAGGGTTGTGCATAAACTTAAGAATGAGGAGTATCTAATGACCTGAAGGACAAGTCATAGTATCTTATTTTTCCTGTAATTGAATTCTGATGATTTGTCATTGTTGTGCTCTAAACTACTACTGTGTTTGTTCTGAAGATATTTTGCTGTTACAAACAGCAGTACATCGTAAGAGTAGATTCTGTATTTTTTGAGTGTTTAATCAAAATATGCTTGAAATATATGGGGGAGGTTTGAAGAGCTTCAAATAATAATGACAGCAAGTATATGTGTTTGTTTGCTTTTAGGACCTGCTTTCACAGATGCATCACTATAGTCCTGGGGTTAAGCATAATGCACTTCTTGGACTCAAAGAGCTCCTGTCTCAGTACCCAGTGTTAGTTGATGCACACCTTTCAAACATAATAAGTGAGGTGGCTGCTGTGTTTACAGACAAAGATTCTGGTGTCAGAAGAGCAGCTGTTCACCTGCTGCAGTTCTTGGCTTCAAAAATAAGAGCGGAACAGATTGCTCCATTTTTTCCTTTGGTAAGTGCCCATCTCTCTAGTGCCATGACTCATATCAGTGAGGGAATTCAGGAAGATTCATTGAAAGTCTTGGACGTTTTATTGGAAGCGTACCCAGCTCTTCTTACAGACCGCAGCGTTATATTGTTGAAGAATTTTGTAGAGCTTATTTCTCACCAGCAACTTTCAAAAAGACTGAAAAGCAGGGATAAACTTTCCTGGATGCTCTCTGTTAACCCAAATCGCAGAGTAACTTCTCAGCAGTGGAGGTTGAATGTACTTACCAGGCTCAAAAAGTTTCTCCAAGCAGTGGTAGATGGATCCAGTGAAACAGAGGATGAAGGGCTTCAAGAGCAAAAGGACAGCCCTCATTCTTTGAGGAACCCAATATGTATAAGTTGGAAGCTCCATGCAAATAATCAGCAACATATACAACTGTTTGAAAATGGTGGCTTACGACCAAAGATCAACTCATCATTTAGACTGAGGTGAGAAAATGTTAGCTAATTTGGGAATTAATGTCAGCTGCATGATCACAGTTTATTTTTTTGTTGTGGGATTGTCCTTTAGCCGTGTCTTAGGACACTTAATGTAATGTGCAGTCTGACTGTACAGGCTTGAAAATATGAAAGTACTTAGCAGGTAACTGTCCTATGTGTCTATCATGAACTTTCCCATTATATAAGCTTTATTTTATGCCATTCATAACAATTTTGGATGACCAACTCTATTAGGGTGTTTTTGCAATGAGAACTGACAACTTGCAGGTTTTTGTAGGATATCAGACAGGCCTAGGGGCAAGCAGGCAAATTTCTTTAAATTAAATGTAAGCTTGTTTGTGATAATGAATTTTACTGACGTTTTGTGCTTTTACCTTCAAGAGTCTATCATAAGATTAGAAGTCTATTTTTTTTGAAAATAGCTCCTTTTAAAAAGTACAGCATGGTAAGAAGTGTCTGGTGGTATGAAGTTCTGCTGAATTTCCAAGTCTAGATATTTTTAATCACATCACGGGTTTGTATCTTCACTGTGGATAAAAGATGTCTCGCCTGAGACATGCTGATGAATATGGAAGAAAGTGTAGTGTGCTTAGTCACAGGAAGGTTTGTGTGAGTTTTAGTACTACTCTAAACAGATGTGAGCTGAAGTTAAGGGAGAAATAAACAACTGCTTTTATTTCTCTTCTTCCTTTCTGATTCACCTGCTAGAGAGGTACCTCCCACCCCACTTTATGGTGCTTCTTAAACCTTGGCATCCTCATGTAATGCATTACTATAGAGGTTACATACCTGTTGGTAGGACATGTGGAATGATGACTTGAAAAATGGAAGCACTTTAGCTGTTACATACCTGTACATACCAAGGTGGTTTGAAGACAAACCACAATCCTTGTTTGACTGCTGGAGAAGACTGAACAAGAAGTTATGCCAAATTCATCTAGGGGGTCAGTGGCAAAAAAGGGTATAAAACCTACTGCCTAATCCATTGCTGTGTCCATCCTATCTTTGGATAAATGAAGTGCAGAAGAAGAGGTGTTCTCTTTGAATACCACAGGTGTTGGCCTGAATTAGCAGGTGTTTTCCATCTCTGGAGAGACGGACAAGACCACCTGTTACTGTTTTCCTAGGCTTCCTCTCTGTAGGTAACATTAGTTCTGGTAGGTATAGGCAACATATTAAGCTAAGTAAAATGTGCAGCTTATTCTCACAAAAGTGATTGTTAGCATTGGTGTTTAGCCATGACCAACAGTATCTGCTGCAAGTAAAATTTTATCTGGAAACTAGACTGGTGAAGCCCACTTGAGCCACGGGTAAGGTTCAGTGTTGAGCCCAAAATGGTCTATTGACTTCATCTTTGCAGTCAGAGGCACCCAGTTGTGGACCACTGTGTATCAGAGGGTTCTTGTATTGTGCCCTGAGTGATATGCAGTGTATGATATACTGTGCCCTGTAACAGCATTGTATCCAAGGTCTAGGAAAATAAACTTTACATCTGGTGTCATCTGAACTGGATTCCACTTTTCTGAGGAGCCAGATTTTGGTGAAACATCGTGATCCACTTCTGGTTATAAATACTTTCAAAAAGATGTTTGCAAGCATGGGGAAGAGCCAGAAGAACAGAAGGAAGCATGGCTGGAATCCAGGGCGAGATTGCCAAAGCGAGTGGATGGCAGCAGAACAGAAGAATAGAAAAGAGGAGCATCATCTGCAGAAGGTACTAAAATGTCGTTTTATTGCATTTGTGTGTGGTTTTGGTATATTGGTTTTTCACAAAGGGACAGTACAGCTTGTTTTAGTGGGTATGTGTGAAATTCCAATAGTGAGAAGTTGCTTTGGTGGTTTTTGTATTTGCCACTGAAATATTTTCTAATAATATAAAGGTGTTTAATTAATTCTGTACAATCCCAGTTGTAGCTTTTTATGGGTATTCCCAGGCCTCTGCTGTGGCATCTGCTGTAAGGACAGAAATTAGTTCTAATAAGAGACTGTGTAAAGAAGTCACAAATAATCAAGTCCTTACTATAGTTAATGAGTTGACCAAATCATAAGTAACTGTTTGCAGTGCTGTGTGTGTATTGATGGCCTCACCACTGATACTGCAAGTAAGTTCCAACTTTGTTCTTTAAAAAGTAGGCTTCCAAACACCATGGTAGTATGCTAAATTTTTAAAGTTCCTGTATCTTTGTAATCTTGCAAGTGCTTTGGGTAGGGGTGACACCTCATTGATAATCTCATGACTATGGAAAGAGGTTTTCAGAATCAGTTTGCAGTATTCAAGTGTAATAAAAAGGATGGAGTCCAAGCTTCAGGTGCTGGATGAGTCAATAATGCAAGTCTTAGAATTATCTTGTGGTGTGTGCTAGATCTTCTTACTGTGTATAAATGCAAGATTGCAGTGAATTAGGAGATTTTTAGAATGTATCCTCTGCATTATGTGCTGACTGTGCTGTTTTTTGCATCAAACTCATTTCAGGTGTGGAAGAATGGAAAGCTCTGACAACTTTTTGTGTTGGAAGTGGTACTGAAGAGAAACAGTTGACCTTCAGACTCTGCTGAGAAAGGACAAAATGAAGCCACAGAGAAAATCAAGGAAGACTTGAGAGACCAGAATGGAAGATGAAGCACAGTCCATGAATACGGATATGGGGTGATATGTGCATCAGATAAAGTGGAAAATGCAGTTCACTTAGTGTACTGTTTGCTGCAATTGGCAGTACACACAGAAAAGGAGGACAGTAACCTGGCTTAGACTTCAAGCCATAAAAACTTACAACTTCCAATGACTTTTCCTCTTTTAAGGAGCAAGTTGTTTCTTTATTTTCTGTTTCTTTTACACTTTCTGAATTTCTGTGGTCTCCTTACTGTCAAATGGCAGATATTTTTACACATTTTTCCTTTGTTTGGTCCTGCTTTGTAAAAATATTGGCATTTTAAAGTAAAATGACAGTTTAAGGGGTACATAAATACCTTGCAGCTCCCCTCAGTAGTATCTCATATGGATAGGAAGGTGTTATGGTTTGTAGTGTTTCCAAGAGTCACCATTAAAGAACAGTGATAACAGATCCGTGACACAAAGAGTAGTTGACAGCAAACCTTCCCAGTTCCAGTGAACTTGTATTTCTAATGATCTTGTACTAATCAAATAAACACTGGACAGATTATTATAAGACTTTGTCATCATCTGTTACTGGCTTTTAGATTTTTGTTAACCACTTTCATGTTAACCTTGAATGTGTGATGTAGTCTTATCTTGAGAGATAGGGGCTACTTTTTCAAAGGTTCATGAAAGGATCATGCCAAGTATTCTTATCCAAATGCTTTCAGCAGCTGGGAGGGAGTATCCCTTTTGGCATAAATTCTTCCTTTTTCCATTCCTTGTTCAGAAAAGCACTGAAACACCTGCATGTGTGTGTTCCTACACTTCTATAGGAAACTACAGGTGTGTGTTGCCAACTTCTTAGGTTTCAGGCACTGTTCACTCTTTAATGGGAAGATTTTTTTGTTCCAGGAATAGAGTACTTGAATTCCAGAGTTCTACATTAATATCAGGTATTCTTTTTGGAGAAACTATTAAAGACTGCTATTTCAGCCAATTACTGACATTTCAGACTCTCAGCTGAGTGTATAATCCTGGCATGGCACAGCATTTACAGGACAACCTCACTTTTTCAATGAGATCATAGTCTTGGTATCAGTCTTGGCTTGTCCAGTGATGCTTTAGAATTCATTGTGGTTATAATTGGAAGATGGGATTGGTCTACTGTGTCTTGCAATTACAGTTAAAAAGTCTTAAGATAGAAGCATTCCCCCTAAAGTCTTCATAGTCTGTAAGAAACTGGTGCCTGTTGCAGTGTCTGCAGCATAGAAGGGGTATAAAGCAAAGAAAAAGCAACAGGTAAACCAAGTTAAATTTAGTTGATATGTTGGTTGCTGCAGTTAATGCTCAGCTTTATAAAATATAAGATATCTGATAGTTACTGTAAGTACTAAAGATTACTTTTTCTTTCTTATGACCAGTTATGTTTCTACTTACCCATTTTACTTTGTGGAGATTTAAATTTTCTCTCCCATCTTGCCTTCATTGAAAAGGAGCTTGTATTTGTTTCACACTTTTATTTTTATTTCTTCTTCCTCTACCTTTTACAGTTTAATACCCGTAGGGTTTTTTTGTTTTAGTCACTTGAGATACCAATTTCAACCAGAGAGAAATGACTGAATAAAATTTTCTGTATCTTTTGTAGATGATTGCAACAACATAAAATGTAGCTTCATAGAAGGATATTACTGATTGGATAATTTAAGAATGTCAGGATGACTTTGGAAAAGTGCTTTACTTGTAAACAGAATTTCCCAGCCTGTCTGTGGAAAGAAAGCAAATAGTTTTTCAGATCCTATTTTGAGTGTGTATGTAAAGAAAAATCACTTGGAGAATACTGAAATAGAAAGGAGTTTACCATGAGGTTCACTGTACCAATTTTATGTATGTTATAATGGGAATTCCCTGCTCTGAATTAGAAAAAAAATCACCATAAAAAACAATTCCAGAAATCATAAATTGAAATTACTGTTGCTTTTATTTTTTAATGGCTCTGTATTGCTTAAAATTAGCAGGATTTATTCAGGGGTTTATTTCTTTCAAGAATATTCTTTTAAAAATGGATACAAGTTGCCTGAATTTATCCAGGAGGAGGATTTGGTCTTATCTGTTGCTAATCCCTTTGGAGACACAAAGTGTGTTTTAAGGCGGGGGGAGAGGGAAAGTTTTTGGTTTTGTTGATTTCTGGTAGATGTTATTTTCATTTAACTGTATCTTAATTTTTTAATAATTTTGGTTGAACTTCGTTATCAGATCGTTTTAATAATTTTCCATGTAGTTGCTTTCCAGAGCATTAGAGCTAAACATCAGGTGGGAACAGTTATATTTTTGCAGAAATTTCCCCCCCCCATTATTATGAAAACCATTGTGTTTCTTTGTAGCTGGAGACGGTTACTGACAGTAATAAACCTCATGCATTTGACAATAACATGTAGTCAGTTTTGTTATTTTACTTAAAGGTGCTTAAAGCTAAAAGATTTTTTTTTGTATTTTGTTGTGCTGAGTACAGTGAATTCCTGCCTGTTGACTGAAGATGATATGATGTTGAAAATCATATTTCTTCCCTTAATAGACTTTACATATAAGAATGGGGAAAGAAATACTGACATCTAAGAAGTTGTTACAGAAGCCACAAACTTGCAGGGAGACTCAGGAGCAGGTTTGTTGTACGTGGTTTGAACTTGCTTTTGTCCATGCTGAAATATCTAGCAAGAGAGCCAGCAAAACATTGAATGTGTTAAAAAGTAGTTTTTCCTGGTATTGAGGAAGCAGGAAAGTGGTATTACTGTAATCTTGTTTTTAAAGGTGTGATCTTTATTTTTTTATCTTTTTCTCTTTTTTTGCTTTTGTTGTTTAGGTCTCTGACAAGTGTACTGGACAGTGCAGAAAAAGGCCTGTCCTCGGCTGAAAACTTAAAAGGTTTCATTGAGATAATAGTTCCATTACTGATTGAGTGCTGGATTGAAGCATCTCCTGCACAATCAGCTCCCATTCTTGGAAACCTTTTGGAATCAGAATCTCAGCAGCTTATGCAGCAAGTGCTTAGTATAATACATTTGTTGTGGAAGCTCACAAAGCGACATGACGAAACATACAAAATGGTAAGGGAGAAATGATGCATGGCATAATGATGACAGTTAATTCATTTTGTTTTGATGAGTGAGAAACTAGTGACTTGGTGATTGGAAGTAGTGGAAATATTTTGTTAAGAGAGAAAAAACCCAGGCGTTGAGTAGAATTTAAATTTGAATTTCATTAAGTCTCTTTTACTGCAGAAAAGAATCTGTTGAACTGAGCAATGAGTTCACTTACAGTCTCCAGGAATCCTTCTTGACAGACTGCAGCACAAAAGCTTTTGAAACTGAAAGTGGTATTGGGAAGGGGAGCATTTTGTCTCCCAGATAACCTCTAGAATATAAATTTGAACAAAGCATAGAATGGAGTTGTTTGTTCCTCATTTCTGTGTGTTGAAAAATTTTGTAGGGGTGGGTAGAAATGAACAAACCCTAAATGTTTGGAAAGGTAAGAGAGTAAGGTGGTATGAGATCCTGTATCTGTGTCTGTGTTGCTGTGTCATGATTGGTAGGATCATAAGTCATGGAATCAAAACCCCATTAAGCATTTTGGAAAACATCCTTGATTTTTTTTCTCTACCTAATTATTTTCTGTCTTTTACTCTGATTAAATGAATTGCTTTTTGCTTGTTTTTTGGAACTTTTGCTGTTCTTCCAAAGGTTTTGCAAATTAGAAGCAGAACGTGATTTCCTTTTTGGCTTTTGAGAGTATTTGGAAGGAGTGTCTTGACAACTCTTTGCTTTACCTGTGTGTAGTACCGTCAGTCCCTTTGCTAAACAAAAGCTGCACACAGACTATTAGAAAACATCTGTGTAATCATTACATTAGGGCAAAGTTACCCAGCGTACACAGCCTGAGGGACAGATTCAGAGTGTCTGAACAAAACATGCTGTTCCCCTTGTTCCTCTTTCCTAGAGGGCCTCCTGGAGGCAGCAGAAAGCAGGCACTTGGCAGCCTCCTGCCCCTTGCCTTTTTCTTAAGGATACTGTGGAGCTGCTGCCCCTGGCCATAGGGGGCCTGCATTCTGCACATAAAGCATGCTCCTGGGGACAGGATACAGACTGCTTTGGGTGCACACAGTTGTGTTATCACCTTAGGTTGTTTGATGAGGGTAGAAAAATTCTGAGGTTCATACAACTTGGTTTTTGTGGAGCATATTTCATTTTAGGTAAGATAAATGGTTTATTTTGTCTTTTTAGTTACTTCTCTAGACAAAATGCATTCAAGTGGCTCAGTTTGGAAATGAAAGCTTTGCTTATGAAATAGCCCTTGGGCTTACAAGCCAAAGTGGTTATTATAGACACTGTGGAAAACCACTCTGAATATGCTTAGTGGAAAGCTATTGATCTTCGAAATTGTTTAATGGCTATTCCCTGTTCTATAGTTGGATATCAAAAAGATAATTCTGCCTGATCAATTTGATAGCAGTGCGGGCTTTTTAAGTGATGAGTTCTGTTGGACACTTTGTAGAATGGTGACTATCTGCGAACTCACAAAGTAAAATTATTTTAAAATACTGAATCCTTTTTTCTGTAAGGATGGCCTTTCTATAAAAATGTTTTATCTGTGGGCTTTCAACTCCAAGTGCATAAATGATAGGGAAAGATGAAAGTAGTATTGGAATATGTCTTAATGGAAAACTCAGGATAGTCACTGAAAGTTAATCAGATTTCACTCTGATTTTAAGTACTGATAAATTGATATAAAAGCACTTTCAATTCAAATCGGTAACTGAGTTTAAGATTGCATATATCTACATTAATATGTGATAAGAAAATGTACTGGTCCAGTTGGGATTAAATGTTGCTTAGCCTTAACTTATATCATCATAGTATTACTCCCTTGTTTTGTGGACCTTCAGGTTCATGCACAGGACTTCACATTTACATCTAAAAGTAAATATATATAAAAAGCTTGGAAACAGAAGCTGAAGTTCCTGTTTTTCATTCATTCCAATAATGGATTTTGGAAGATGATTGTGTTGATGTATTTCACTTAGTGCCCTGTTTTCTGTCTATGGTCTGTTTTCCTTAACAGGAGCTGTGGCTTCGAATGAATTACCTTGTTGATTTCAAGCACCACTTCATGCGTCATTTTCCATATTCTGTACAAGAAACAGTAAAACACAAAAAGAAAGATTCATTCAAAGGGTAAGAATAAAATCAGTGTCATGTAACAGCTTTTAATTTCATAAAAGAAGTGAAACATGAGTCATATGCTTTATTCAGGATTAAGTTTTTAATGTTGGAAAAGAAAACTTTTTATTGTGTATTGCCTGAAGATCCGTAGAAAAGTTGTTATGGGAAGGTACCATTGCTTTCAACTGAAAAGTTTTGATTGCTTTTTGTTAACATATTGTATAGGAAGTTGTCTGGATAGTCTCCAGTGGGAACTGAAATGCTGCCTTAGAGAAATTATTTTACTGAAGTCCTTGGTTTTTTCTTGAACTTTTTTTTTAGTTGAACTCTTGATCTGGAATTTGCATATTACTAAGTGGTGATTGTGTTAGTCTCACTAGTTTCATACTTCTGCATGTTTTCTTCAGTTGACTGTGCAGTTACATCAAAACGTAGTTCAAACATTTTTGTTTCATCTACAGACAGTCTTCCAGAATTGTATTGCAGGGCTGGGGATGCACAGCTGGGAGGGGAGATGGACACACTGTGTCTGTCCTGTATGGCAAAGCACTACTGGGGCAGGAGAAGCCAAACTCTTACACGTTTCTTCACTATTGAGCTGTCAGAGTGGATGCACTAATTGTGTTTTAGTACAGACCAGTAGCAGGTTGTGTCCCCTCTGAGCTCCCAGATGTGAGGCTGTGTTCATGCTTAGTCTGTTCTGAAATCATTCTGCTCCTTTGCAGTCTATGTAGAACACTGGTGCAAGGGATATCAAGTAGTGTCCATTTTAATTTAAAAAGTAATTTTTTGGAATCTTTCTGTTCACCACCTCCCCTCCCTTTAGCAACAAGAACTGTATGACATCCTCAAACAACGTAGACCATCTTTTACTGAACTTAACCTTGTGTGACATAATGGTTTCACTAGCAAGCACTTCAACACTTCAGACAGACTCTGGCTGGCTGGACATGATCAGGAAGTTTGTGACAGACACCCTTCAGGATGGCAGCAAGTTGAGTAGCAAACAGGTGAACAGATTGCTTGGTGTGACTTGGAGACTAATGCAAATACAGCAGAACAAAGGTAAGACTAATAGTTTCTGAAAAGCAAAAGTATGCACTGACAAAGAGCTTGACTTATTCTAGTGCTTTCAGCTTGTTGCAGCTTATCCTCAGTTGTCGCTTTGTAATGTATTTTGTCATAGAGGTAAATTGAATTTCTTGGCAATATCCCACTGTATAGCATTGAAAACTTTATTTTTAGGAATGACCTTAAATTTCATAGTGTTAATATGCAAAATATATTTTTATACCTTTTTTTGTCTTCACTTCTTAAGATATTCTTATAAATGGGAAGATGAGCTTTATATTGAAGAAGTAATTACTAGAAGTAGAGGTGCATGATACTTTTATGTTCCAGTCCTTTTTTAAAATCCTCTAACATAACTGGTGGACTCACTTGAGTACTGTCCGATGACCACTTAGTTCTGTCATGATATGAAATGCCAAGATAGTTTGAATGTATGCTGCTGTTGAATATTTTCCAGGATGTTTGATTTGAATCCTTTTCCAAGAGAAAATATTTCCAGCTGTGACTTCCAGGACCCATACAGTATTTTGGCTTACCTCTTCCTTTCTTTTTTAGTACTACTTAGTTGTATTCCAAATGAGACCTTAGCTGGTGCTTCTAATAAGTGATTGAAATAGGACTTCTTTAAGAAAGGAATTTTTCAGTAAATCTAAAAGTGACAGTAGACTTCTATGTCTTATTGGTCTGATATAAGTGAATTCCACAGCCACGCAACCCAAGTAGTTCATAGAAAATGGTTTGCCCTTAGCAACAGATGTCATTGTTAGAGTTGTAAGATGAAAAGATGTTAAATGTCCCTCAAATATATTTTGGCAATTAGTCCTTTCAAATCCATTTTAAGTGGGACTCTGTCTATTCCTGTGTCCCTGGTGACAAAGTTAATAACTAATCATTCCTGTCTGCACTTCAGATTTAGTTTTGTGTTGAAGGCAAATAATAATCCAGAGTCAGAGCCCATCTCACTAGCTGAGCTGAAACAGAGTTGTTGCTACTCAGGAAAGCAGTTTCCAGACTATTGTTAGACTATTAAGTCAGATACTGCAGTCTTTTCCTCTTAATGAAACAATTTCTTTTTTAGTTTTGTCTGCCAAACCTTTACCAGGTAGTAGATAATGGTTTGTGTTTTTCTACCCAAAGTGGCCATTTTAATGCAATAATTTTCCTCAGGAATCCATAAAATAAATAAAATCTGAAGAAAGTTTGAATGAAATTGTGAAAGATTAATATGTATGGATCTTGTCTGCTGATCCTGTAAAGGTTCAGTGAGAAATTGGTTATCTCACAAATCTATGTGTATTCATGTGGATGTTTTCTCTCATCCATTCAAGATAATCCTTATGCAGTTCTAAAAACATGACAACGTGTCAGATTTCATTGATATGCTATAGTGGTAGAGGAAATACAGCCTTGACATGCTGGAGAAATGGGCTGATGATGGTTCAACAAGAAGTGTGAAGTCCCACACCTGGGGAGGAACAGGCATGTACCTGTACATGCTGGTTGCTGACCAGTGGAAGCAGCTTGGCAGTAAAGTACTGGGGGTCCAGGTGGAGCCAGCAACGAGCTGCGCAGCAAAGAAGGCCAGTGGTGTCCTGTGCTGAATGTTGACAGCAAGACAATCCTGCCCCTCTATTCTGCACTGGTGAGACCACTCCTGAAGTGTCCAGTTTTGGGCTCCCTAGTATAAGAGAGGCATGGACATACTGGAAAGATTCTAGCAAAGGGCCATGAAGATGATGAAGACACACTGGAGCATCTCTCCTGTGAGGAAGGGGAAGGCTGAGGAAGCTGGGACTGTTCAGCCTGGAGATGAGAAGGTTCAGTTTCTCATTGATGTATGTAGATATTTGAAGGGATGGTGTAAAGCAGAGGGAGCCAGGCTCTTTCCAGTGGTGTCCAGTGATAGGACAAGCAGCAGTTGGCACAAACTGAAACACAGGAGATGCTGTCTGAGCATTGGGAATACCCTTTGTACTGTGAGGGTGATCAAACAGTGGCACGGGTTGCCCGGAGAGATTGTGAACTCTCCATCCTTGGAGATATTCAGAAGCCATCTCGATATGGTTGTGGGCAGCCAGAGCTACCTGATCCTGCTTCAGCTGGGCTGTTGAGTCACATGACCTCAGGGTTCATTACCACTTCAACCACTATGTGATTATGTGGAAAAAAAAAGCTTCCTTCTTTGAATTGTTTTTTTTTATTTTTTCATGGTGCTCTACAAATTTGGTACTGTGTATTGTATCAGGGGGTACTGCAGAAAATTAACTCTTACTTGTTTAAAAACCTATCTGACATTGAGATTAAGGGGCTGGAAGGATATGTGTTCTTTACAAGGCAATGCATAATTAAAAATGAGCTGTTACAATAAAATAAATAGAGCACAATGGAAATCAAAAGAGAAGAAATTTAGACAGAAAAAACCCAGAGAGCTAATGGAAAAGAGGTCAGCCTCTTATGCCTTATGCTGCACAAGCGTGGTTGCATTTTTCCAGATTGCCTGTTTTGAGTAGGTATTATTTTATTAAAGAAATGCACATGTCCAGCTTTTTCTGTGGATATCCAGAAGAGCTTGGAGCTGCGTTTTGTGAAGATTTCTCTCCATTGCTTAAGATCAGGGTCTGGATCTGTTCTCTAATTAGGATATTTGCTCCTATCTTGCATTTCTCCAGTGTGACTTCAGCAGCAGCTTCCCTGCTAGTTGTATTTTTGATAAATTTTCTTCATGTAATGAAAAGAGCACACTTGGTCACTTCAGAAGGAAGCTTGACATATGCTAGTTAAAACTGAAATACTTTAAAACCTGAGGACTTCAGCTGCATTTTAGAAGTCTGTATAATGACCTTTTGAGTATTACTTTTTAAGAGTAATACTTAAAATTGCTTCCCTTTTTAAACTTGCCCTGTTCATATGGAGCAAGTTTGTATGAAACAATTCAAATAGTAGGACCTGTTTCACTTAACATTGCCACAGAGAATTATTGGAAGGTAACTTAACACTTTACACACCTAAAATATTAATTTATTTTTATTCATATTTTTAATTTTTACATCCAGTGGTTTACTCTGGTTTCCAAAGGAAATATTTTATCTATTTCTCAATCTGTTACAATAAGCTCTGTATTTGCTGGCTGGTTTTAGCCAGTTTGGTCATGGTAATAGAGCTTTCATGTGTTGTTTTAAGTCTGGTGATAGCACATAGTTGATGAGAGCTTCAGAGAAGGAGAGGTTGCAATGGAATTTAGCAGAGTTGGTCTTGCCATACTCTTGAGGTATGTATTTTCTGGTTAATTAGCCAGTGTAACTTTGATCCAGCTGGTTCAGAGACAGAAGAGCTGATCAGGTTAGTGTGTATGGCAGGGAGAAAGGGATAGTATAGAGAGAGCTGAAGGCCCTGTGACACTGAGGTTGGGGGAGCATAGGTGAGGAGTAAAGAGAATATTGGTGTGAGGTTAACTGCAGCAGGGGAAAAGGATGTGGAAGACAGCCCTGGAAAGCAGGAATTTATTGGTGCTCAGCTACCTCTTAACCTGTGGACTGTTCTGTCTTCAAGAAGTTCTGAAGTTTTCACTTGCATGTTGTCCCTCTTTTGTCTGGCTCTTTCGCAAGCCACACAAGATGTTTCAATGGTTTAGAAGTCCAGTAGTTAAAACATTTTGGTGCTTTCCTCTGCAGTTCAGTGTAGCCAATTTTAGATAAAGATAATAGCTCTCCTGTATATGTATAAAGTAAGAAGATTAAGTAGTGTTACTTCAGATTTTTATACTTTTTTTTTCTAGTGGCAACAGAACCCTTGATAAAAGCAGTATATACACTGTACCAGCAAAGGAATCTCCTCTTTCCAGTTCGGACATTGCTTTTGAAATTTTTTAGCAGAGTTTACCAAAAAGAAGATTTGAGGAGTCAAAGAATCAGGTAAAAAACAAGTTACTTGTTCCCTTTAATTTCAAAATAGTAAGTTGATTTCAGAAGTGAGAATATTGAATTTGTAGGTAGATGTTATGAAACTTCATTCTGAATCTATTTTGTCACTGTCACTGAAATTTGAAAGTTTGGGTTCTCTCTGAGATGGAGATGTGTATTATCTTAGTTGTCTGTCTTTTTAGCTGAAGCACTAGGTAGATCATGATGAAAATATAACTTGAAGTACACAGCTGCAAGCTCATTGTCACTGACTGTGGTAGTCAGACGTGTCGAGATTGTGCATCTGAAGCCATGGAGCATCTCCATTACTGCTGCCCAAAGTCATGGACTTGTGACTTAGTGCCTATGGTGGTTCTGGTAGTGCCTGTCTAGCCTTTTGTACTTATTTTCTTCAAGAAAAGTATTCTGTTCTTTGTGGCCTGTGCTTCCAAAGACACTGGGTTTAAGAAGGTGTTCTTGCCATTCTGGGCTCCCAGTTTTGTGCAGCTATTAGATATCTGACTTGCCTCAGGTAAGAAGAGGTCATTCTCTGTATTGCTGTTGTAATTGTTTTTCATCATCAGATGTGTCCAGATTGTCTCCAAATCTTAACTTTTCCAGAAGATATTTTTTAGCCAAGTCATCTATTTCCAGCTCCATAAAAAACGTAAACACAAATCGGGCTGCATCAATCCTAGCTTGTGTGGGAACTCCAAAGGGATGGTTTGGGTTGGAAAGGACTTCAAAGTTCATTTAGATCCACCCCCTTGCCATGGGCAGGGACACCTTCCACTAGACCAGGTTGTTCAAAGCCTATCCAAGCTGGCCTTGAACACTTCAGGGATGGTGCATCCCCAGCTTCTCTGGGCAACCTGATCCAGTGCCTCATCACCCTCACAGTCAAGAATTTCTTTCTAATAGATAATCTAAACCTACCCTCTCGAAGCCCCCCCCCCTTGCCCTATCACTACAGGCCTTTGCAAAACTTTTCTCTCCAGCCTTCTTGCACTACCCTTTAGGTAGTGGGAAGCTGCTGTAAGGTCTCCCCAGAGCCTTCTACAGGCTGACCAACCCCAGCTCTCTCAGCCTGTCTTCATAGGAGAGGTGCTCCAGCCCTCTAATGGTCTTCATAGCCTCCTTGGATGCACTCCAGCAGGTTCTTGTCCTCCTTTTGCTGGGGCCCCCAGAGCTGGATGAAGTATTCCCAGTTGGAGGTCTCACCAGGNCCCCTTGCCCTATCACTACAGGCCTTTGCAAAACTTTTCTCTCCAGCCTTCTTGCACTACCCTTTAGGTAGTGGGAAGCTGCTGTAAGGTCTCCCCAGAGCCTTCTACAGGCTGACCAACCCCAGCTCTCTCAGCCTGTCTTCATAGGAGAGGTGCTCCAGCCCTCTAATGGTCTTCATAGCCTCCTTGGATGCACTCCAGCAGGTTCTTGTCCTCCTTTTGCTGGGGCCCCCAGAGCTGGATGAAGTATTCCCAGTTGGAGGTCTCACCAGGGTGGAGTAGAGGAGCAGAATCACCTCCCTTGACCTGCAGGCCACGCTGCTTTTGATGCAGCCCAGGACACAGTTGCCTTTCTGGAGGATGTGGTAAAATCATACCAATGATACCTGTTTCTGCTTACTAGGTAAAAAAATCGAACCTCAGGACTCCCAAAAGTCCTGGCATCCACTAGCACAAACTTTGGGAAAACTATTCCCTTCTGCAGCTCCTTTGCTTTGTTAAATCTTATGTTGTGGTAATGCCTGAATACATGTAATTAGATCTGCAGCCAGAAATATCTAATGCTATCCTCTGGACATTATAAAAAACAGGGGGAGTGCAAAAGACAGGGGGGAAAAAGCTTCAGAATGTCCCATTTTCCTCCTCTTTTCACCCAGAGTGAAAAAGGGATCTTTTTCATGCTGACTAATTTTCCCGAGTTTGCATAACCACTGTTTTCTGTACTTACCTGGAAGTCTTGAGCATCTCGTTCAGTTTCATGTGATCATCTAACTGTCTGGATAGCTCTAACTTTCTATCTTCAGACCTCACAAATAGCTGTAGTTTTCCTGCTATTCCTCTCAGTCTTCTACATGGAACTGAGATGGTTTTAGTAACAAAAGAAGGAAATCTCAAAAATTGTTTGCAAAAAAGTATAATTACACTTATGTCTGACAAAACATTTTAAGACAACTTAATATTTGGGTACTGCATTGATCCATTTCTTTCCTTTATAAACAAGTGGGTTTTTTTTAATTTCTTCAAAATGTGTACTCTTCTGTAGATCTGGATGACGTTCATGTTGTTCCATTCAGTTTGATGTTACAACTCCTTCAGCCCTTCTGTGACTGTTCTCATTATCTTTTTTCTTTTTTTTTTCTCTCAGAAGCTTGTTGAGAGCAGTCTAAGAGGAACAGAATTTATGTTGGAGCATTTTCCAAGAACTTTTATGTGAATCTGTTTATTTTTTAGGTGTATCTGATTCAAAGGCTTGGTAGGAGCTTTTGGCCTTTTGTTGCCTTGTGAAAAATAAAACTTCATTAATTTATTACAAACTTCAGAATTAAGTTTTGTCTTGATGTTTTAGTTATCTTCATCCCTAATCACTGCACACATATGTGTAGTCACTGTGTGTATGTCAGCACATATGCATATATATATATATGTATATACTGGTAGCATCTTTAAAAGGCTGCTTAGGCTCTCAGCCTGCCTTCAACACTGATCTATGTGAAATGCTATAGGAAGAAGACAAGAATTACTTTTTCTTTGCACTCTTAAGGTTCCAATCATGCTGTGCGGAACTTCTCTGTGTTTAGTATCACTCACTAGATGTCTGTTTCATGAACTTTTCTGATCATTCCTCGGACTGGTCTAAATAAAGAGCAACTACAGCATCTTCTGGCAAGGTGTGACAAAGCTCAGTTCTCTGAATATTGACTTCCTTTTGTTTATTTGGAAACTGTCTCCTTCTAGTTTCATTTGATACCAACACCTGCTTTGTTCTGTGGGAGCAGAAAGCAAACATTTTATTCCCTTCCATTATTTGCATATCAAGTTACTTAAGATCTTTAAGCCCACCTCCAGCTCATATGCTTCAGTTGTCTGCTCTCCAGGTTTTCCGTACTGTTGAACTGTTCATATCTGTATGCAAGGTCCTTCCATCTTATGTCATGGATACTTAATTTCCTTGAAAATTTTGATGAGGGATTTTGTCAGGTCTTTTGAAAGTGAAATAATCTGTATCATCATCATGCTACTCTTGTTGCCATCTTCAAAGACCTACTTTGAAGTTCTTGATTTATGCTTGGCTGCTTTCTTTCTTGTGATCATCCCTTTAGTAATAAGCTGATTACATGCTTTTGGTTTATGAATGGTGCTTCATTTGATAAGCCAGGGTGGCATAGAAATTGTAGTCCATGAAAGATAGGGTTGGTCTGTAAGATTGAATCAGTTTGAGCCAGAAGGGATAAATAAAAGCAATTTGTTCAAGACTGAAAAGAGAATTTTTTGTTGTTTTGCCTTACTTTTTCCCCTTTCTTTCTTTAGAAGTCGAAGTAAAGTTTTGTCTCGCTGGTTGGCTGGCTTACCTCAGCAACTGGCTCTGCTTGGCTTGAGAAACCCTGAGCTTTCCAATCAGCTCATTGATATCATTCATTCTGCTGCTTCTCGTTCAAATAAGGAATTATTGCAAAGTTTACAAGCCACTGCTGCTCAAATATACGGTAAGGGTTTTGCATTACAGCATAGTGAATTTTGTCCCTCACTTGGTGGGAGGTTGAAATATGTGAAAAATCCTGCTGTTTCCTAGGTGAACATAAAGACTGTGGGTGGGGATTGGAGATGGGCTCAGTCCCCTGTAATAAAGGTTAAAATGAACTATGCAAGTCATTTTAGTAAAAAGATTTAGATCTTTAGTTCAAGTTAGCAGGACTTTATTCTGATACACAAAAACTAAGGTTTCCCGTCTGTCAGAGAATCACAGGGTCATTTAGGTCATAGAGTCCAAGTGGTAACCCAGCACTACCAAGTCCACCATGGAACCATGTCCCTAAGTGCCATATATTTTTTGAACTTTGAGGGATGGTGATTTCACCACTTACTTGGATAGTTTGTTCCAATGCCTGACCACCAACTTTCAATGAAGAAAGCTTTCCTAATATCCAATCCAAACCACCCCTAGCACAACTTAAGGCCATTTCCTCTTGTCCTCTGATTTGTTACCTGGGAGGAGAAGAAGGTGTCTGACCCTCACCTAGCCACAACCTCCTTTCAGGTAGTTGTAGAAAGTGATGAGGCCCTGCCCCCACAGCCTCCTTTTTTTCTAGTATCACCTTATTTTTCCCCACTCTTTGGTGTTGGTTATATTGTTCTCCCTTCAGCAAGTACCTCAGAGTAGTTGCATGGGGCTGTGGCGGTGTGTGCCAGTGCAGAGCTGACTCTGTGTGTGTGTGCGCTGCGTGCCCATGTGGTGCTGACTCTGTGTGTGTGTGCACTGTGCGCCCATGTGGNCGGTGCGGACTGTGTATGTGCTGTGTGCCATCACGGTGCTGACTCTGTATGTGCTGTGTGCCATCACGGTGCTGACTCTCTGTATGTGCTGTGTGCCATCACGCTGCTGACTCTCTGTATGTGCTGTGTGCCAGGATGGTGGTGACTCTGCGTGTGTATGTGCTGTGCGCCCGCACGGTGCTGACTCCGTGTGTGTGCTGTGTGCCCACGTGGTGCTGACTCCGTGTGTGTATGTGCTGTGTCCATGTTGTGCTCACTCTGTGTATGTGTGCTGTGTGTCCATGTTGTGCTCACTCTGTGTATGTGTGCTGTGTTCCATCGTGGTGCTGATTCTCTGTATGTGCTGTGTGCCATCGCGGTGGTNTGTTGTGCTCACTCTGTGTATGTGTGCTGTGTGTCCATGTTGTGCTCACTCTGTGTATGTGTGCTGTGTTCCATCGTGGTGCTGATTCTCTGTATGTGCTGTGTGCCATCACGGTGGTGACTGTGTATGTGCTGTGTGCTTGCGCGGTGCTGACTCTGTGTGTATGTGCTGTGTGCCAGCACGGTGCTGTCTCTCTCTGTGCTGTGTGTCTGTGCGGTCCTGACTCTGTGTGTGTCCTGTGTGCCAGCGCGGAGCTGACTTTGTGTGTATGTGCTGTGTGCCCGCACGGTGCTGACTCTCTGTATGTGCTGTGTGCCCGCAGATCCACTCGAGGGCACGCTGGTGCTGCTGCCAGCCGAGGCGCAGCGGCGGCTGGTGCAGCTGGTGTACTTCCTGCCCTGCCTGCCCGCCAGCCTGCTTGTCTGCCTGAGCCGCTGCTGCATCATGGGCAGGATGTCCTCTGACCTCGCCACCACCCTCATCGGCATCCTGCACATGAGGTACCGCTCTCTGCACTTGGCTCTAACCTAAAAAACCCTGAGTGTGAATATCTATTCATAAAGCGTGAACTTTGTTACCGGTTCACACACGTCATGAGCAAAGTTAGCCTTCAGTCAGGCTTTACTCCTAGCCTTTTACTTTGACTCTGTCTTTATGCTGATCGATTTTCTCCAATACTTGATAAGAAAATCATAGAATTGTTTAGGTTGGAAAAGATGTTTAAGACCGAGTCCAACCATTAACCCAGCACTGCCAAGTCTACCTCTGAACCATGGACTTAATACTGTATTTCAACTATCCATTTTATTTTATCATCTTTGTGTATTTCATCTCTGAATACAAACATTAGTAGTGTGTGTAATATTTAGTCCTTTCAGTAAGGATGCAAAAGAGCAGCAGTTTATTATCTCTGGTTAAAACCTGTAAGGCTGTGCAGTATTGAGCACCTTCCACCCAGAAGTCATCACCAGTGGTCTTTGTTCTGCCACTGATTGCAGCTTTTCTTTGTAAATACTTTAACCTGAAACAGTTGATAGTGAAAAGGAC
Organism: Sakesphorus luctuosus; assembly: GCA_013396695.1. Classification (NCBI taxonomy): domain Eukaryota; kingdom Metazoa; phylum Chordata; class Aves; order Passeriformes; family Thamnophilidae; genus Sakesphorus; species Sakesphorus luctuosus. Next base: position 821,971 of record VWZD01000913.1, on the reverse strand, counting down.
TCTGCCAGTTTGTTTTCTCCTTTCAAATTCTTAAAACTCATTTTGTCTCCCTAAATAACCAAATCATAGTTGCTTGGCAAGTGTAGTGTATGAGATTATTCATGCTCTTGATTTTTATTTTTTCTTTTTTTTTATCCTTGGTTGAGAGGGGGTAAGTTTGCCTGTGAAGTCAGGAAGAAAGGCTGCTATTCTGCTGAAGTGAGTGGAGGGCTTGCTGAGATTTCACAGGGGTGTTTTGCTTTGCTGCTTCTGGGAAAAATATACTTGTTTTTCTCCATTGGTCAATATTGCCGAACCTTGGATAAATAAGCATGAATTAAGCTTTTATGAATTATGTTCAAAGTGATTTGTAATGCTTTTTGGAACTTAAACGTTTTTAATCCAATTATGACACAAGACAATGTCAAATGCAGACTTGCTGTGTAACACGTGAGTAAGGTCACCAACATGAAGTGCTGGTGATGGAATCTGTATCCTATATGTAACTCATTACCACGATAAAAGTGAAATTCTGCCTTGTTTTGGAAAGGTGGACATCAAGTTTTATTTTTAAAAGAGAAAAGTTCTCTGCCATGTACTGGAAACTCAGTGGCAAACTGTAGCCAACTCAGAGACAGTCACTGAAGAACTAAAATCAGTAATAAGCACTCAGGTCTTACTTTGCTGCTGGATCTTAGCGGATCTTCAGTGTGGGAGATTTTTCGTACTAATAATACAGCTGTTTTCTAAAGATTATCAGAAAGCTGCATGTGCGCATTTGATCCTTTTGGCAGAGGATGCAAGTGGCAGACCAAGTGCAGTGTACTTACTTAAAGTAGGTTACATTCTGACAACAGAGGAGGAGTAGTAAATTCTTGTTTTTCAGAAATGCAAATAAAATAATTTAGGGTATTTGGGACATGTTTTAAACTTGAGTTGAATTCAAAGATTATAGATAATTAACCCAGTAAATCCATCTGAAATAACTAGATTAAAAAAATACACTGCTGCAGTTATTAGTGCAGCTTCCTGTGTTGACCGTCTTCCTTTCTGGAAGCCTACAAGTTTTGATGAAACTTGAAAAAGAGATATAATCTTGACTGAGCATTGTTTTTATTTGATAAGGCTGTTCTTACTCCATTGAGAGGAATCAGTGTTAAAGACAGGAACTTGATCAGTTTTCTTTAGAAACGCATCTGAAAATAAGGCAAGTCTGTAGAAAGATTAAAGTGATTCCTTTATAGACAAAGTAAATGTAAGACCATGGAAAATACATTCTCATCTATATAGCCAAGTTACAAACTTGTGTAGGTTTTAAAGCACTTAGAGGTGGCACAGTTTTTAGCTCTGGCTTAGATGAAATGTATTTTGTAAAAGACTACTCTTTTTTTTTTCTAATCATCATGACTCTAAACATTTTATGCTAAAAGCTTCATCCTAGGGTGCCTTAAAGAATTAGAGAACCAAGATGATAGAAATGTTTGTGCCTACTGAGGGGCATGTCCAAAAAAATGTGGCTTTGTCTACTTAGACATGCAAAGATAGGGAGATAGGTAACAGTAAATATTAACTTCTCAAAAACAACAGAGTCTGATACTTCGTTTTCTTGGGAAAGGAAGTTGTACACTTAAGGAAACAGTAGTCTGTATTCTGGATATGAACCTTATCTAGGCTTTATAAGCTTCATAACCTGTTATTTCACACAGTATAAATTAACTAATGGTCTGTCTCTTATTAGAAAGGCCAGGCTGAACTGTTTTATTCAAGTTTGTGGTTTGTTTTTTAGATAATGGACAAACAGGATCAAGTTTAAAGAAGAGCAAAGATAGTCTGTAAATTGTGATAATGGGAAATGACTAGCAAATTAGTATTGTTAGGCAAACAAAACTGGGAAGGAGTGGAAGCAGTGTGTGTTAAAGGCTGTAGAAAAGGAATGGGAGAATGCAGTTTTAGCAGGATTAGAAAACGGACCTTAAATGTCAGGAGAATATTTGGTTTGAGAGCTAGCAGAAGTTTATAAAAGCAGAGATACATACTGGAATAGGTTATATGGGAAGGGGTTATAAATATATGTCACTGGAGATACCTAAAATAGGTAATCAGGTTGGACATGGATGTCAGAGGGTAAAGCCTTGAAGGCAGTAGTAGAGGGACTAGGTAAGTACTGCTCATCTTTTACAGCTCTTGAGATGCTTGGACTTAAAATTTCAAGTTTGTGAAATGAATGGTACTATGACAAAATGTATTTAACTCCCCGTTTCTGTGCCCTAGAACACAGAAATGCTCGTGGAACATTTCGTGTGCTTTCAATTTAAGCCTGTTGGGTGGAGAAGCTGTCCCAGTCAGTCCCGGGGGAGACGCCGCGCTGTGTGCCCCGCTGGCGGCACTGGGTGGCGCTGTTCCCCTTCCGCAGCGATCCTGCTCGCCTTGTGCTCCTGTGGCACCTGCTTATCTGTCAGGCTTTTTTATCTGTCAGACGTTCGGGAGCGTCGGAGGGCTTGGTACTTGTTCTTAGTTTCTTTCCCAGCCTTTATTCCCGTGTTATTTTGAGTGGCAGAGGATGGATGTGTTCACACACATCCGAGAGTGCACATACGTACCCCATGTGCATCTGTCAGCCAGGAGCTACGGTCAGGTGAATTCGCTGAGAGTACCTGGAGGTGATGATAAGACTTGCAGTCATTCCAGAAACAGTCCTTATAAACTGAAGGAACTTGTACCTTTTTTTTTAAAGGTATGTAAGCTACAAAACTGATAGTAAATGTATCCATATGGCTCAAACCACAGCCCTGTGATGATACCACGTGCTAACATTTATTGTGTGTTAACTTTTAAGAGTTTTTTGTTGTTCAAAAGTGAATTTTGAAGACGTTCAATAGTTTCTACTTCTTACTTTTGCAAAGGTGAGATGAGTAGCCAGGTGGTCTGCAAGGGCCCATTAGGTGAGTCATGGTTGACTCTGTGTGCTGAGAATTAAGATGATGTTGACAGTATTTCCGCACATAAGAGGGTTTCTGAGCCTGGGAGGTTGGTTACCTCTACTGTTAATTAGAGTAGTTTCTGTCATGCTTTTGGTCTATATTTGCTGAAGTTTTACCAGTTGGCATAGGCCAAGGACTGTTCTGAAAAAGAAAGGTGAAATGCAGCCACCCCATTCTGGGTGCTGGGGTGAACATGGCCAGATTTACACTAATGGATCTTGATCTCTGTGCCAGTGCTGCTTTTTGGGTCGCTGGGGTGGCTACAGCTGCTGAGTTTCAGGTTAAACTGAAGGACAGAAAGTGTTGTCATGGCTTAATTTCCCCACTGTTCTCCTCCATGCCTGCCTTGTGTCTACTGTGTGGGACCTGAGTTGTGTGTAACTTCAATAAATCCAGGCAGGTAGAGGTCTGAGAGGTGGAAGTGTGCCAGGGTTTTGGGGTAGAAGTCATACATAAACAGGTGAGGAAAGGTGTGGAGTGACACGAGTGAACAGTCTCTGACTTCAGACTGAAAAATGGAGAGAGCAGCTTCTTGGAAGGAGACAAGTTCTCTGAGTGGGCCTCTGATTTCAGCCTCTGATGAGCTTAAATTTATGGAGAAAATTTGAAGGGTCTGGGGAGTGTTTTGGAAAGTTTTTGCATCAGATCTACTGGATGGATTTTTCTGTGATCTTAAGGTGCTACTGTGATGTATTGGGACAAGCTGTTTATCTTGATGCAGTGTGATACATTTTCAGAATTAACCTCTATATTTTTCATTCATGATTTATTGGAATAACTGGTAAATAATCAAAGAGTAGTTCTCTTCTAGTTAAAGATGAATGGTTTAAATGTTGGTTTAGAACATGTAAATAATATTTGTCATGAATGGACCCTTGTTTTGACATTCTAGTCTTAGTTTCATCTTGCCAATAGTGTTCTGGTGGTTCCTGAAGGCTTCTAGGTATGGACAGGTAGACAGTTCTCTCCAGGAAGGGAAGAAATTTATAAATTATTGATGGTTTGATAGGGATTAAGGTAATAAACTAGTGGTGTGGTAGGTAGAGCTGGAAAAAATTTTGGTATAATCTCTATATGCCTACTTTCTACATTAATATTGCAGAGGGGCTACTTCAGAATGGTTTTAAAGAGCTAGTGAGGCATATCCCTATTTTTTGAGCACTTTTTGGAAGACTGAGGGAAATATTTTTGTCAAATATGGAAATTTATTAAATGTTGTAAATGCACCTTCTCGTGTATGGTAATTACCTCTTTACTTGACAAAGGGGAGGTCTGTTTACATACTGAGTCTGTAGTGTCTCAGTTGCAGAGAAACGCATTTGTCAGACTCAATGTTTTTGGTTGCTACTTAGTGACTCTGTGGTGATTAAGTGCCAGATGCTCTTTTCTTCCTTGCCGTTTGTCTTAGGTGGTATATTTAAACTGATTAATATGTAATCTGAGTACTTACTGTCATGTATTTTATGCTATTAAATATGGATTACGAAATGCAGGTTGAGATGTGATCAGATACATAAACTAGGAAGTTAGATTATTGACTTTACAGGAAAAGTTCACTGTTGCCTCTTGTCTTTAAGTACAAATAAAGAAAACATTCAGTGTAATTACTGAAATGCAATGTATTTGTGTCTTATGCATAACAGTTATGGTGGTTTTACAACTTTTTATCCATTGGAACAATGTGTCTGGAAATTATTTCACTGTAATAAAGAAGTGGATGGATAATATTTCACTGTCTAGATAAAAAACAATGGGAGTTAATTTATGGCATTTCTCTTGAAGTAGTGTCCATAAATGAGATCTCCAATGGCTTCAAACAGCCATTTCTTATTCTTTTGGGACTCTTGCCCTGCTGGGGTCTTGCCAAGAGTTGTTTCTGTTGCTGTAGAAAAGAAGGGTGAGGACCATATAAATAAAAGCCGAGTGCTCACTCGCATAAATTGTGTGGGAGTTTTTGGGCTTCCCGAGTTTGAGATAACTCTGGGGGTAACTCACTTCTGCCTGACATAACTGTAAATGGGCTCTTTGCTGGAGAGGTACTGCCTTTAAAATATTCTGGTGCTTTCCAGACAATAATGAGGGAGCTCAGCTGGTATCTCATCAAGCAGCCAGGCGTGCCTGTTGGCTCCTGCTGTCCGCAGGAATCTGGTGCTTAGAAAGAGCTGAGATGGACTTTTAGCATTTGTTTGGTATGAGGTGTAAAATTCTGTGTTTTCAAATGTATCACCCAGAGATGTTGTAGGGTCATAGTAGAGTTTAAAGTTTTCTATAAGTTTTTCCTTTGTAAGTAAATACTACTTTTACTGTATTTAGCCATCCTAATTATTTTATCTTTATTTGCCAGTGTAGCATGAGAAGGGACAGTGAAAATGCAAATGCAGCTAACAAAGACTCTATATGCTACTTGATTAAAGAATTACTGAATGTGTTAGTGTAGACAATAAAAACAGCATATTTCCCAAAAGTATTTGCAACCTGGAGAGGACTTGGAGAGGCAATTGTAACCCATTACTGTGGGATGGAGCAACTGAATACAGTCATTCTTATGCAAATGAACTGTAGAAAATATTCAAAACAGAATATTTATTTTTTAAATACACAAATAAAATTATAGTTTTACCAAAATAAACTAATTCTTATTAAAAAAGAAAATACCAAAAAAAAAAGTAAAAAACTTTCAAATCATTGCAAGTGGTATATGATGGAAAGCCAGCTCAGTACATCATGGACAATAAGTTGAAAATCATAAAAGTATAGATAAGTATAGTTATTATGAATGGGTTGCTAAGAAAAATGTAAGAAGGGTAAGGTCTCTGTTCTCTGAAGTGCTTTTTCTGGCTATATTTTCACACCCCTCCATTTAGAAACAAAAATGAAAGTATTAAAAAGATAACAGAAATGCTTAAGGCACCATTTAATATAAACCAAAAATAAGAGTATGCTTCCCTGTCTGGGTATACCACTGAGGATGAATAGTAAAATAAAGATCTGTTTTCCTTTCTGCATGATGAAAAGGGATCCATACTTCTTAAGAATCATTTCCTGGGGTGGGTTATGGGTTACTGTATTCCTTTATCCACATCTGGTCAGCAAATTTCCTTTTCCTTGCTCACTGTTATGTAAAGGTTGAGTACTTGTGAGAGGGAGAGGTCTGAAGATTGTGTTTAAGGACACAGCCCTCTACATTTTTCCCCAGGGCAGTTGTAGTGTGATACTCCTCATCAAAGGAAAAAGAATTATGTTCCTACACTACAGTCGTACCATTTGCTCATTAGTGGATGTTTCTTCCTATCTGTGCTCTCATTTACAATGTGTGAGCAGTGTTCTTCTTCACACAACCTCTGCAGCCGTGCAGCAAATGAGGAGCTGTCAGGCTTACTTTTAACAATGCATAGCTCAAATTTTTGTTTTCTTAAAATAGGCTTCATATTTTTCCTCAAATCCCTGGTAATTCCTTGCAGATGTTTTTTGTATTTTGCCACATTTTTAAATGGAAACATTTGATCCTTGCAAAGAGATAATGAAAGTTAAACCAAAAAACTCACACTAACAAACTAATGCCTACGTGTGATAACCTGTGTAGATGAAAAAGAAGATAAAAACTCTTCACATGCTCTGAGTTTGTGTTCAGAACCCTGGAGCTAATTTGGTCCAAATGATGAGATGGGTACATGGTTGGAGAAGTATTCAAAGATTCAATGTTTGTTTCATTTTTGTTTGTTTGTTTGGGTTTTTTTGTGGATTGTTTAGTTCAGTGGTTTTTTTTCAGAGGGGGGTTTGTTTGTTTTGTTTTGTTAGCAATTTCAGCATCTGTGACAGTCATGGTTTCCTGTCTTTTCAAGAACTGATATGAAAACTGAGAATGGTGATCCTCGTTAGCAGTGTAACACAGAACTGATTTGATTGAGTTGATGGAGGGACCTGAGTTTATACTTTATTGCAGTTGCATTTCAATTTGACATAAATTATTTTCTGTTGAAGCTGAACAGGAATAAATGATGGCAAAGCTGAGATAAATATTGGCACAGGGCTTTTTAATGTTTTAGAATAACATGTTTTACAGTAGTGCGAGTGCATGCCTACAGTGGGGGAAAATGTGGTGTTTTTCTTCCATAAAGGTACAACAGTTCTAGTGTGGTACTTGCATGTGGTTTTGCTCCTTTCAGTGTATATTGTTTTTTATATAAGCACAGTTCTTAAGAACGAGACCATGGGAGTGTTTGAGATGCATTGTAAGATACTTTCCATGCTCACAGCTAATTCCATTAGTAATCCATTACCTCAGATTTGACAAGTGTTTTTACATATAAGCACTATTTTAAGTGGCTGTCAGACTTTGCTGCTACCAGTTATGCAGATGGGTGTCTGCAAAAGATGAAGCATTCCTAACAGTCCTGTGAGAACGCTGGGTAGAAGGCACACCTGTATGGTGTGTTCCTGTACAGTGTAGTGTCTTTCAGCAGAGTGTTTCTGGGTTCGGACGGTGATCCCTGAGCAGTGTGCTGAAGAATTTGGATGGAGTCCTCCTGCCTCTAGGGAAGGATGCTGCAGTATCTCTGTGGAAGTCTCCTGCTCCTGATTAGTACTGATCAGCAGCTGAACAGTTTTGTCGGGATAGATAAACTCTGAGCTGATGTTAGAGTTGCTGTGTTGAGAGGTCATGGGTGGCACAGGTCATAAAAATAGGAAGCTGGAACAAAGAAGTAAGCCTTTCCTCTACACCTTTCTGTGGATCAGTAAAGACTGTCAGCAATGTGTCTGGTTGATCAGTGAAAGATTCACAAGTGATAGAGGGATGTTGTCCTCCACATCTGTGGTCCTGGGTTGTGAAGGAAAACAGCCTTGTTTCATATGGTGGAAACAACTTCTTTCTGATCCTTGGTTGCAGTGTGACTATCACAGAATATGCCAAGTTGGAAAGGACCCACAAGGATCATCAAGTCCAGCTCCTGGCCCTGCACAGGACCATCCCCAGGAGTCACACCCTGTGCCTGAGAGCATTGTCCAAACCCTTCTTGAACTCTGTCAGGCTGCGTGCTGTGACCACTTCCCTGGGTTCCAGTGCCCAGCCACCCTCTCGATGAAGAACCTTTTTCCTATATCCCATCCCTGACACAACTGCAGTTCATTCCCTCAGGTCCTGTCACTGGTCACCGCAGAGAAGAGATCAGTGCCTGCCTCTCCTCTTCCCCTCACAAGGAAGTTGTATCTGCAGTGAGGTCTCCCCTCAGTCTCCTCCAGGCTGAACAGACCAAGTGCCCTCAGCTGCTCCTCATACAGCTTCCCCTCAAGGCCCTTCATCTTTATTGCCCTCCTTTGGACACGCCTTCTCATATTTCGAAGGCCTTAACTAATCTCCTGAATAGGCACAAAAAGCTGCTCGGCTGTACCTTGGTGAGCTGCAGAGCAATAGAGTGTGGAAGGTGGTGTTGTGTCATCTTCATTGTTCGGCAGATAAACTGACCAAACTGCTTTGTCAAGGAACAAAAACATGACAGGGTAGCCTTGATTAGCTGCACGTTGCTATACTAAGTACTTTGATACACTAAAGAATGTGAAGGTCTGTGGACTTCTGTCGTCATTGCTAGTGGACATTTGCTTAGGGCAGGCTTTGAAGTTACAGGCCTTAGTTACCTGGAACCTGTTACTAAAAACAAAGCAAACCAACTGACCAACAATAAAAGCGAACCTAAAACCAACTAAAACTCACCACAAACATCATCGCCTTTGTCACTCCACAGCCTTATAGGTGTCAGGGAAGTTCTCAGTTATCACAGCTCACAGCTGCTGGTTCAGTTCATCCTTGCTTTCCCTTGGAGCTTCTCTTTCCATGATGAGTGCCATATCCTGGTAATTCCCTTCTGGTTTGTTGCGTTCTGTAATTATGTTGTGCAGCTGCTTGAAGTTGCAACAGGTATTCTTAGAGAGTCATTCTGGGGTGGCAACCAGCACAGCTTGTTGTCTTGTGATCAGAGATGAGCAGAGTTCCTGTAGCTTCTGCCCTGTAGCCTTACCTTTCTTGAATGTCACTCTTGTGCAGGGTTGTCTGCTGGGTGTACGGAATCTTGGGAAGTTTTCTGCTCCTGACATGTTTGAAAGACAGTTTAATAATAAATTAATAATAGTATCTTGGTGGTTAAAGCACTTGCTGAGGTTGCAGAAAATCTGTACTCAGTATCTTCATCTTAAAGGGAAGATTGATTTCCTATTTCCTAACACAGTGACTTAGTCATTGAACCATTTTGAGTAGGTGTACTTAATAATTTCATTTAATTTTCACAGACTTGAAGTTAGCTCATATGAAGTTTTTTTTTTTTTTAGGAAATGAGTGAATCAGTTGCTGTCTGTGCAGGTATCAGTGGAAGAAATAGAGGGGAAACCCCTTTTTAGAATGATTTTGTAATCTAGAATTAAAGAGACAATTGTGAGAGGCCTTGGTTAACTTTTTGATCAGTGGTTGATACACTAAATTTAAAATGAGATCACTTTTTCAGTATGAGTTAGGTTTTTCAGGCTATTGTATTGCCAATATTTAAATAATTCTGTAAAGCTTCAACAACACCCTGCACTACATATTCTCAGTTATGGTGGTGGGAACATTTTCCTGGAAGGTGAAAGAATTGGATTTTAGTTTCCTTCAACAGAAAACCTAGAGCCTTGACCTTGTACTTCTTGAGTTTTATAACCCTCATCTTTATAAACAAAATGGTGATAAATGTCTGCCTCAGAACTGTGAATCTTGCATTTGCTTTTTCATGTTTTACTTTAAAAATATTTGAAGACTGAACCTCACAGGCTTGAGATTAATCATGTTTATTTCACTTTTACTGTCAAACAAAAAAAAAAACCACCAACAAACAAAAAGTTGAAACCCCAGCCTAATCCTAAGCAGAACTTGCTTAGCAAGTGCTTGAAAGGTGCATTGGTGTCTGAGCTGGAGTTTGAGCAGTGGCCTTTTGCAGGAGGACAAGTGGAAGGATAATTTCTAAAATGACTGCAGGCTGGTTCATCAGAATTCCTATGCTGGAGACCTCTGAATTACCCAAAGACTCCTTATGACCACATGAGCCAAACCCAACACCTTAAAGCCAAACCATAAGTCATTTGGCCACTGGTTTAGGTCAGGAAGTACAGAAGTAACAGTCCGTAGTTGAGAAATAACCACTTGTACACAAACTGCTGCTGTTTTATTTTGCAGCTGTGTGATGATGTAGCCAACTCGAAAATAAGTGTGAACAAAAGTAGTGAGGTCCATCTGGAGTTAAAGCTTGCAGTAAGTGATAAAAGGAATGCACTGAGAAATATTTGCTATGCTAATGGCAAGAGAAGCAGTTCTTTTTAAGTTAATTAGATTCAGCTTTTCTTTTAAAACCATTCGGTGTACAGAGCAGGTTACCTAAAGGTGTAATTCAGAATCTCAGTGTAGAGGTTCTCATGGGGAGCAGGTGACCTTGTGGAAATTACATGTAATTCATCATAGTTAATGTGGGTTTGGACTAGTTTGACTGGAGAGGTCTCGCTCATATGCAATTTCATAACAAGTTCCCATTGTTGGTAATAATTTATTCAAAAAGGGGAAGTTATGATATGCTTATTAGCTCTCTTCCACATATAAAGCAGGTAATTTCTTTAATCAAATGTCTAACATGTCATTTACAAGCATCTTGAAAACGCATTTGAAAAGTGCATGCAGTTCCTGATTATTCATGGTAATCTTAATATATTAAACTAAGATTTTGGAAATAATTTGTAATGTATTTGTAGTACATCAACATCTGTTTTAGAATTAAATCTCTCTTGTTCTGTGTTCTTTATCTTATTTTTTATTTCCTTTAGTTCAAACCTCAAAATTGAGCAGTTTTAACTACATTATAAACATTTGGGTTCTGAGGCAGTTGGGATGATGACAAGTGGTTAGACTTGTATTTAAACAAACTTCTCCTGTGCTGCTCTGCTTCTGTTTGTATTATTAAAAGGATCTTGGTCTTAATTTATTGGATCTTTGAGATTCTCATGTAGCCTTAAATCACATGATTTCGTGTTATTTTTCCATCCTACATTCTGTATGGAGCACCAAAGGAGTGTTTACTTAATGTTACGCTTTGTCCTTTCTTCAGTAGAAGGCTCCATATTTTCTCTATTGTAATTTTTGTTATGCTGATGTAATTGTCACAGCTGCAGGAGATGGGGAGGGGATCTTTTTTCCCAGTTTAAAGGTGAGAAACTGAGGCAAGGAAAAGGTGTAGACAGAAATACACGGAAGTACCTGATAACTTAAGGAATTCAGCATGAAACATTTGGGTTCTGATTTTTCAGAATATTTAGCATTTTCCATGTTGAAAACAAATTCACTGTAGTTGCAAGTCGAGCAGTAGAGATTGGATAGATCTGGGTGATGCTCTTAAAGGTACTTGAAGCTGTTTTAGTGGCTCTTTTAGTCTTTTACTCGCTGTGGAACTGTTAAAGGGCTAGAGATAACCAGCATAAAATAAGGGATGAGAGAAGCCTCCACTGTGAATAATGTGGGTTATTCTACTCTAAAAGTAAAAAAAAAAAATCTGATGATATCTGGAGAAATGTTTTACCACTCACTTCCTCTTCTCCAATTTTCAAATGTATTTCCCTAGCATCTCATAGAACCTCTGCAATACAGATGGGAGGTTGATCCAGTATAATGCTGAAACCTCTTTCTTTGCCTGAATTCGTGAGCTAATTCTTCCTTCTGCTGTTTTTAACTGTCTCATGCCTCATACGCTGTGCACGTTACAGATGATGCAATAAATCAGGCAGGGACAGGTCAGACTGTTATCCTTGATTGCGTAATCCTGGTTGGTCCATTCATCCATGATTTGAATGAGGCATAGATTTATTTTTTTTAGGGAAAAGATGACACATGGTATTATCATACTCTAAGGTGTATGCACAGAGAGGCCAAGCTGAAGATTTTAGGCAACCTTCTGTGTCACTTTCTAAATTTAATGCTAGATTATTTTAACCTTAATGCTCTTTTAACTTTGAGATTTCTTCTATGCCTATAATAACTTTCACTTTCTAAAAAAGTAAACTGCAGTTGAAATTTGGGGTCTTGGTTTTGTGTGTAATTCAGTGTAACTCTGCTTGTAGATGAGTCTTAAAACCATTTACCATCTCTGTCAAGGGTTTGTGCCTTATGCTGCCTCCATGTTCCAGGGGCAGAACTGCAGGGATTCTCTCTGCTTCCTCTTACCCCTACACCAGTGGCACTTAGCCTGGCATGCTCTTAGGGTGCTTAACATGCTTGTGCTGTTTTCAAGTGTGCAGGTAGTCAAATGTGGGTAGGAAAACAAAACTGATGAAGTGCTTGATTTCCAGATCTTCAGCAATAAGCTTCAGAATAATTTTTCCTGTCCAGGGATTTTCTGAACCTATTTCAGTTTGTGTTTGCTATCCTGCAGTGAGTCTTTGTTCAATCTCTTCTGGAGTTCATGTGAAATCCTTGCATACTCATCCTTTAGGAGGAATTCAGTGCATCTGCTCACTATTGCAATAGAAAAATATTTTTTATCTTATTATTTTAAACCAGATGCTGAGTAGATTGGCCATGTAAGTCCCTACTCCCCGAATTCAGGTTTATCACAGTTTCTTTCCATGTTGTCTCTCTTCCTGCCCAAGTGTTTTTTTTGTTTTCGCATTTCCCCAATTCCCTTTGCAGCTTGTCATGTGACATATCTCCTCCAACCCTCTGCATTCCCACCATTTTGCTCAGTGGTTGCATCACAGTTTGAATTTCTGTGTCCAGTAAGTCCTAAATTCTCTTGAATCTCTCCCCATGCTCCCCAGTGCTTGTAATGGGCATGATGAGTGGTCTCAGTTCTGACTTGTGATCCCTCTGCATCGGATTCAGGCAGTTTCTTCTGCTGTGCTGAACAGGACATGGGCTTCATTCTCTCTCGTATGTGGAACTACTTCTTGTGTGAATACTCACCTTCTGTAGGGAAACAGCTCTTACTGATTTAGTTGAGTACGTGTGAGATCTCTGATGCTGCAATGAGTGGGACTGGGGCCTCCTTGGAAGGACAGGAAAGATTCTCCATTCTCCTGGGAGAAGTGTATTGGCCACAGACAAAGGGTTTGACTAGGGAGAAGCAGTGTGGGCAACCAAGTGGCAGCCTTCTGAATGGACAGAGATTGAGAGGCTGCTGATTAAGAAAAGGAAATAGTGACTTTGCAGGCAGCTCTGCATGGTCCCTTCTAGTTCCAAGGAGGCCTTTGGTCCTCCTCTGGGGTCCTCAGTGTGTCACCTGAAACACAGCAAATCCTTACATCCAGACATTAAGAGTACAATGTGAAGTGGGAGCTTTATTTAATAAAGCCTTACTTTGTGCTTTCTCACCTAGCTGTGAATTTTTTTTTCTCTAGAATTAACTATCCTCCATGGTAGTCTGATGGAATCCTGAATTTTTTCTTTAAAGAAATTCTGAAATTTCTCCCCCCCCAACCCCCCCTTCCCAAGTAAATCCAGACAAGTGCATATTCTAGCTGTCATTTTTGTGGATGCTGAAATACTGTGGATGGATTTTCATGGGTGGCAAAATGTATATGCCTGGCACAAAGGTATTCCAAATTTTTTATTTTTGCTCCCAAAGTATGGAGCTGTAAAAAAAATCTGCAAAACAAGCTTTCCAGAATTTTGTTACCCATGAGCTAAGCCATTTTGGCTGTTAGCAGAGAGAAATTAAGGGGAAAAAAATGATCTGAGGCAGATAGTTGGCTTGGAAAATTGCATTCAGAAGCCCTGAAATTTCACAAGATTGTAAGAGGAGAAAGCAGCAATCTTTTACAGTGAAGATCCATAGTCTGCAGTGCCAAAAGCAGCATACAAGTCAATTTGAATAATATGCATTTTTTGCATAATAGGATGTATGTCTGGGATGCAGCCTTTTGAAGAAGGCAATGTGTGAGGTGTACATGTTCCCAGTTCCCGGCTCTGCCACGGTTCAGCACTGATACATAGGCAGGACTCTGCCATTGGGTGGGCAGTGGTGTCTGCTCCAAGTTTCCACAAGTATCTAATTTGAGACACACAAGTACAGGCTGGTGCTCTGCCTGTTCCAGACTGACCACAGACAGGGAAATGTCAGGCAGCTTTGATAAGGGGTTTGCTCCTGGTTTTGCATATTGCTCCTTTCTGTGTTCTGAATCTCCAGGCAAGTTTTTAACCTGTGTGTTTAGTACCTTCAGCTAATTGTGAAATAGATGGTGAGGCTGCTTTTAGATTGGGTCTGGTGTTTATGTCAAGAGCTGCATTAAACGTGTGGGTATAATGAAAAATACAGCCCAGTTTTTGTAATATAATGACTTTTACCAAGAAAGGGAAATAAAACTAGTTTAATTTACAGTGTATTGGCTGTTGTCACTGTATTAAAGGTTATACCACTCTTTCTGAAAAGTTGCTATCTCTAATTTAATCATCTTAACAACTTAAGCCAATGCAGGGGTACAAAGTTCATTATTGTTTGTCTTTAAGAGAGCAAGTTCTGGTTTTGAAACTATTTAAAATGCTATTCTAATGAGAGCAGTTAGAAACAGGAATGCTAAAATTAACAATTTAGGCATGCTAATTGATTGTATTGTGCAGGTAGGTTGTGAACTCTTAATTACATGGTTTTTAACAAACTGTCTGCTATTGGTTTTGTGTAGATCATCCTTTGCAGGCTGGAAGTGCCAAGTGCAGGAAAATTCAATGAATGATGTGGACTATTTCAGCTTCTTGTTTTCAACCCTTATAGGTAATCCATATGAATGCAATTATTCAGAATTAACAAAATGGAAATTGTTTTGATGGTAAATTACTGAATTTAATTCAGCATAAATGATGTAGTAAATACTTCTGAAAGTAATCTTGTTACATTTTTTTGGTATGAGATGTCCTTTTTTCTCTTGGTTTGATTTTTGATACCCTATATTCACACTCTTCCATTTGGGCTGAATATTTGCATATCTTTGCTTCATTCAAGCAACTTCCTTTGGAAAGTAGGAGGAAAACCTAAATTCAGCATATGACATGAACAAGATTTTTTTTTCCTAGCTTGAAGTAAATGCCTTTTATTGGCTCCTAACAATATAAATTAATGCCTTTGGGATTTCCTGTGAACATACTTATGCTATTAAAACATTTTATCAGAATAAAGTAATCAAAGTGAGCTGCCCAAGGTCAGCATGTGAGCAGAATTAATTCTGCTCCTCTGTTCTTACTCAGCTATAAAAATAGTTGTATTCTGTGGTGATGCAACCTTGGGAAATAACAGTGGTTAAAATGGTGTAATATCACTAAGAAATAATTTCCAGTAACTTGTGCTGTGGTAGAAAATAAAGTGGCTTTTCTTCATCACCTCTGTTATTTATAATGTTCAACCACTTCGTTTTCAGAAATTACCATTTTGTTCCTAAAACAGTGAAAAGAATGCTGTATTAGTAACAGAGAAAATGGAAGAAAAACCAAAGTGACTGTTGTGGCAGTCATCCTGTTTTACTAAAAGATCTAATACATGGTTAGAAGTAATAAGCCAAATGATTTTATTATTTTTTACCCTGAGGTTGCGTTAGGTTACTAAGTTATTGTGAACACATGTAAAGTATTTTGCATTATATGTGGGTTTGGTTTTTTTAAGATAAAAAAGCATAACTTGAGCCTCTTAGAGTTATTTATTTATATTACATTTTAGTTTAAATGGGTATGCCATTGATTTTTAGTTATTTCTGTTTTCTTTCAGAAGTCAAAATTTTTCCTTTGATATACTTAAAATACCAAGCAAGGGCTTTCAATACAAATATTGTTGTGCTGAGATAATTTAGAAGACAGTGTTTTTCAGTGATGCTGTTGAAGTAGAACACTACTTGGCTTGTTTTGTGATACTGTTTTCCTGCTTCTTTTTCCCTAGGGTTTTCCAGGGAGGAGCTGACGAGTCTCCAGGGCATTAGAGGAAAACCACACATTAGCCAGACACAGCTTTCACCTATCCGTCTCTACCTAACTGATCTGGACCAGTTTTTACACCACTGGGCTGTGACAGAGGTAATTCATCAACACTAATTCCAAATGACAGCATACAATCTCAGAGTGCTCTCCATCCCTTTTCCACAGATGCCTAAATCTTGTTGTGATTTGAGTTGAAAAAAAGGAATGAAAAACATAATAGCTGTCAAACAGCCAACATCTTTCTGCAGCCATCAGATAGTATTTTGAAGGAAGCTGCTTTAAAAGTTGAATGTTCAGACATATGTAGTATGCAAAGTGATACTCATGGAAAAAATTGGTAGAAGCTTTGGTGGAAATTCTTAAACACTTAATAAGATCAGGACTAGCAATATGTTTCAGCTTTCAAATGCAAATTAATTGTAAAAATACTAATATAAGGAGGGGTTTTGGAGAGTAAATGCCACTGTTAATTAAAAAGTACTTGCATTAAATAAGATTTCCACATGGAAGTAATATTAAGTTGGCATTGGTGATTATTCAGAATAACTTCTGATGGTTAGTTAATCAAAATTTACTGGCATTAGAAACTTCACTGTGAATTCTGTACCTGTGTCTGAGATTGTAAAACCTGAAAGCTTAATTTTATTGTTAGTTCAAAGGGGATTTGAGCCACCAGATTTTATTTAAAACAGATGCATTAATCATCTTTCTGAATCAAGTCTTTTTTATTGTTTAGCTCAATAGAAACCACTTTAAGGTGTGAAATCATGTTTTAATGACATGACAGTTTGACAGTATTTATCAAATTATAGTCATGAATGCTGAAAGAAGAGGGAAACAATGTTTTATCTGTTTGGGGGTTTTGGTTCAAGGAAGCAGAACAGTAGATGTTCTCTATTTCATAATGTTTAAGTGATACTGTACTGAAACCAGTGATAGCCCAAGACATGCACTGAATCTGTGCTGCTTTGTACTGAGAAGGATTTTACGCAAGGTGGTCATTGTTTGGTACCACGACTGACACACATTTTTTCATTTCTTGCCTTTCCAGTCATTTGGCCTGTGTGAGCATTTAAACTTTCTGATTTGTTTTGCTTTGTCTCTCCTGCGCAGTAATGAAGCATTTTCTTGCCAAAATACCTTTCACCAATATTGAAATCAGTCCAGAAGGCTCTCTCTCCCTGTACTTATTTGTCAAAGAGTTGACATAATCCCATACAGCATCTGACAGATTTATATATACACCATACCCGTTTCTGAAAATGTCACCTCTTGTGTCTTCTTCCTCTTTTTGCTTCTACTCCACAACTGTGTCAAAGTTGGTTGGGAAACTGGGCCATAGGACTGTTTTCACATAGGGAAGGGGGAAATAGTTTGATTTCTTTTTGTGCCTTTGGGTTCCTGGTTATGAGTTTGAGTTACTACTTCTGCCACACTCTTTTCAGTGTTTTAGTGCCATCAAGGAGAGTTGATATTTTCAGAAACTTGAGATTTTCTTTTGTTAAAGTGCCTTTTCTTAAGAAAGTTACAGGGTGCTCTCTCAGTTTCTCAGAAGTGGATGGCAGTCATTAAACAAGGAGCTGGATATCCTTGGTTAGTAATGAAAATGATTTGGACATCCTGTGGAGCACTGTGCTACTTCTGCAGTTATGAACTGGCCTGAAATCTTTTCTGGAGACTTAATCTGTGAAAAAGAGAATAGGAACAAAAATCCCACACATCAAAAACCCGTGTGAAGAAGGATGAGACCTTCTAGACCCACCTGGTTCTGTAGGCTCTTGACCAAAGGGGGTTCTGAACTGTCACTTTTTCCCAGTGAGGATGGTCAGACACTGGAATAAGTAGCCCGGAGACATCATGGCTCCTGTCTATGGACATGCTCAAAACCAGGCTGGGCACGTGGAGTGACCTCCTCTAGCAGCCTGTGCTTGAGCAGAAGCCTTGGATTAGAGAAACTCAAGGATTTTCCTTCCAACTTCAGTCATCCAGTGATTGTTTGAAAACTCCTCCCCTTGGAAAAAACCCAGAACTTTTGTTTCACCATCAACAAATCTGTTCATTATTTTTGCTTTTAGAGCATAATGAAATTCACAATATGGGGAGGGGTTGTTGTTTTCTTTTATTAAGTAGTTTTGTTGCCCTTATATTTGATCTGAAAGTTAAACTGTTACTGTTAAATGCTTGCCAGCTTTGCAATGCTGTTTGAGGTGTTCCCCCTACATTTGCTATTTTTTCTCCACATTTTTTTAAACAAAAATGTAGGGGCACCTCCTCAGTAGCTTGCTTTCTTACTGGACAAAAATTAAGATATTCTTTCCTCTTGCCTCTTACCTGGTAATAATGCTCTCTGGTATATCTGTTTGTGTTACAATGAGAAGTGATCATTAGTATTAAGACAATCATTTCCTTTTACAAATCACAAAATTCCATTCACTTTTCTCTTGTCTACTTTTGATTTCAGAGGCAGTCATAGATATGGATACACAAACAAAGCTATGCTGAAGTTACCACTTGAGTTTTTAGATTACTTTTTTCTCTGTGTTCAAATATATAATACAGCACTGTGTTCTTTAAGTTTTTGGGGTTTTCATCTTTTCCAACCTCAAACATGTTGACCAATATTGTATTTAGTGCTCAGTTTGTGAAGAAAATACTCTGGGGACTGTAGTCCATAAATACTTTGGGATTTGGAGGCTGGACAATTTTTAAAACCAAGGAAGGGAAGGAAAAGAGAAAAAAAAAAGAAAGAAAAAGGCCAGGCTTGGGAAAAACTTTTCAGTTCAAGATTTGCCACAAGCTGTACAGGTGTATGTTTTGTTCACTGGGTAGTGAACAAGCTACTCTGCTCTCAAAATAAACTAAACAACAACAAAAGAAACAAACCCCGGAGAACTGGGGGAAGAAACTGGGGAGAAGAAAATTGCCAGCAAATCATGAGGCTCTTCTGGGGTGTCTTGAAAGACAGTGCAGTATGATGGTTCTGTGTGCATCCAGTTTGAGGGAGATAGGTTTGGAGACTTCTTTCTTTCAAGTGGTCATAGTTCAACTGATACAATTTCAGAATCAAAATATTTTAGCTGTGACAGAAAACAAATGTATTTAGATAAAACAGTTCTACAGGAAATAACAAACCCCAGCTTGAATTAGTCATGGTTTTTGTGGACCTGGGTAGAGTGCACAGCTTCTGAATGCTGAATCTTTCATGCCTTCCCTTGCTGGAGAAGGAAGCTTGTGGTGATGCTGTAATGTTAAGCAAAGTGTTTCTAGTAATTTGAGATACCTGGTAAATGAGGACAGTGCTCGTTGGCTGCAGGGCAGGGAGCATCCAGGCTGCTGCTCTGGGCTCGTAACTGTTCATTTAAGGGTTCTCACTGTGTAGTGGTAATTCAGGGTTTCCTTGTAATGGAAGAGGATTTTATTGTGCATGAAAATAAATAAGAAACTCTCGTGGAAGTAGGATTTGGTGGCCTCATTTCCTATCAATAAATGAGACTAGCAATCAGATTCCTGTTAGTCCTTCCATCTTCCTCTTTCTTCTCTTCCACCTCTTGTTTTGTCGAAAACACTATATAGTTTTTGGCTCTCTCCTTTAAAAAGAATAAAGTTGGAAATACCAATTACCCGTAACTTTTATTGAATGAAAAAACCCCCTCTAGATTAGCACAAGGCAGTTTGAGCATCGTGCTTGGTGGCAGCCAAGCTGCCAACCTGCAGGAGCATCTCTCCAGCCCGGGGTCAGCAGGGGCTGTTGCTTGGCCCCCAGGAGCATCAGGGGGTTGTGATGCAGGTTCTGCTGCTGAGGAAAGGTCTCGGGTGGGAGGCTGCAAGAGGCTTCTTGGCTTTATTGCTCACTACTCCACTTTGTTCCCAAATCCAGAGGAAGGCAGTCCCACTTTCTGTCTCTAGCTGTGCAGTGAGTGGTCTGTGTTTCTCATGGTAAAGAACTGTAAGAGGGAATTTAATGTGTAAGATATGCATGCTAGAAATGTGGAAGAGGAAAAGGTGGAGAAAGAGCAAGTTCTGTAAAGGAAAAGAATAACTTGAGGCATTTTCAAACAGCAGTTTGGACTTATTGGAGTGTTGTTGTGGCAAGTGCACTTCATAGCATGTGGATAACAGTAATTGGTAAAAGGGCCAAACAAATGCACTTCTGATAGGAACTAATGCTTTTAAGTGGTTTGTAACAAAATCTGTTTTGAGATGGATACTGTTTGTAACTTTTTTTTTTTGTCTTGAGAGTGATAATTGATACAGAGGAAATCTGAAGCCACATTACTTTTTGTGGAAGCTTTTAAGTAGTGGTAATTTTCACTTAAGGAGCAATGCTTAACAAAAGCATCCCTTTAAATGCTGTTCTGCGTAACTGTAAAGGTGAGTCTTTGTGATTTGTCTAAAAGATATGTTAAATGGGAGGACTTTGGTTCCTTTTCTGGAGCAACTTCTACTTAAAATTACTTCTGTCTCGTTAAAGCCAATTATTTAAAAGCATACCACCACAGCTGAAATAAATGGGACTCCAGAATAAATGGTTGGAGCCTGAGGGAAGAGACTTTCAGTCTTAGCTCATTTTAACTGTGCCCACAGTGTTTGTCAGTGATGTTGTTCACTCCCCTGTAATTGAATTGCTCTGCCAGTATCAAATGAAATAGTGCCCACAGAAATGAAGAGTTTAACAAAAGAACCGTGTGTACATGGTAATTTCTGTTGTAATATTTGATGTTTGTGATGGCTGAACATTTTGGAAGGGTAAAGCAAATGATAATTTGAAGGTTTGCTTGAAGGGGAGATTCTAGAGCTGTATTGAGCACAGAGCTGACTTGAAATAAAATATTCCACCAAATGTTTAAAACGTTTAAGAGCAAACACTAGGGAATGTCAGCTGCTTTTAAAAGCAATCTGGAATTCAAAACCTTGGGATGCATGTAGTGTATATACTAATCCATGTCAGAAATGGCCCAGTCTTGTGAAATACAGTTGGGAAGGCTCTGTCTGCACTGACATGCTATGAAAAATTACAGCAAATCAATAATGATAGCAAGTCAATGCATGTAAATTAAAAGTCCTGCAAGCATATTTGTCTTGAAGTGAATGGTGGTGTTGCAGTGCTGTAGCTTGACTTCCAAGCAGAGATTAATGCCTCAAAAAACCCACTTAAAATTGTTAGATGTCGAGATGAAGTTCATGAAAGATTTCAGCTTGTTGTCTTTATTGAGATTTCCAGGTTAGAGTTATGTTTGGAGGGGGTAAGCAGCTGAGGGCAAATACATAAATAATAATAATAATCCTTCTAAATAAAATTCCTTCTAAACTAGGAATATGCTATAATTTTCAACCTCCTTAAGGAGGATAAAAAAATTCTGTATAAGGCTGCTAGTATTTTCTAAAAGCTACATCCTATCCCAAGTTTATTGTTTATAAATGAAAATAATTTTTTCTTGAAAAGTAATGCGAACTCCAAAGAAACAGAAAAGCAATTATTTAAGTAAAAGTAAAAATTAATAAATTAAATTAATAAAGCTCTTTTTCAAAGGTGTGTTCCATAGTTTCCTTAAGACATAAAACTTAAACCAAAAGCAAACAAAAAAACACCAATAAAACCCAAACAGTAAAAGACAAACTCCCAGAAAATCTCACTCGATCTTCAGGCCAGTGCTGCAGTGCAGCTGCATCTCATACATCCAACATACCCTGTAGTATCTTAGAGCTGGGAGCTCACATGTTACTGCATGTAACTGATGTGAATTAACATCTGCAGAGTTACTGTGCACTGTGTTTTGTATGCACATCCTGGCTTGTGATACCTAAAGTAAATCGGCTCAAAAAGGCTCTGTGGGACAAGAGCCAAGTGTAGGGTTTCCATGTTCTTGAGCCCTTTTGTTTGGAGAAGGGGCAGGTACGTGAATTTGGAGACTTGTACATCAGATGTCCCTTTGACTGGTCTGACAAGGAGGAATCCAGAGGAGAAACACGGTGACATTTAATAGCTGTGAGGAAGCTGCAGAGCTGTGAAAGAAGAGCTGATTATGGCTGATGTTTTGTGGTGTCCTTTCTTTGAGTTTTGTTGGGAAGATGGCTCTGAGAAGAGAACCAGACCTGTGTTGTTTTTCAGGAATGGCTTTGTCTCTACTCCTGGATAGCACATTAGCTGTTGAGCATAAAACCTGGGTTTGCTGATAACAGTATTTTCAGGAATGCCCCTTACTTCATGATCCTGTGGGATTGTCTCTAGCCCACAGTGCTCTGCTCCTGGCACCAAATCCTCCTGGGTCCCAGATTTAAACACGTGATCAAACTGTTGCACAAGAGGCGAGCAGTGGTGATTGCAACTCATGTATTTGTGTCCAGTGGCAAACAAAGGTGACTTCACTTGGTGTAATTGACTCTTAAATACAGATTTGACATCAGACCATGTGCTACAGGCAAGCACACTGTTCAACAGATGCAAGACGAGTTTGAGTGCCACACTTACCCTGTTTCTGAGCCAGCAGTAGGACATGAACTGTGTCTCATAATCCTTCTAAGTCTTTGGAAATAAGTATTTATCAACATGAGGGGTGCCATACATATTCTTAAGCATTTGTAATCCTTAAGTAAGCTTTTGTATTCCCTTTTGCTGCCCTGAATGTAAAATTAGCACCGTAGTGTTTGGGGTTTTTTTCCTGTTGCTCACCTGTGTAATGTTCTCCTGCAGACTCGGTTCCTTCTTTTTGGCTTTTTCTTTTTTTAACTCAGGTTTTGTTTTGTTTTATTGTGAATGTTTGGGGCTTTCATGTGGAGTTTTGTTTTTTTTTTTTTTACTTCTTTTTTCTGGAGTCAGTGAATCAGGAATACCTTTCACATCCGCCCCTATGAGCTTACCCAAGGCAGATGAACAAAGATCTCTTGTTGTACGCAGCTTTCTCAACAACTCAGGGCACTGTTAATATTGCCCTGTCAAATCAATTTATTTCAAAAAGAGAAGCAGCACCTGTCAAGGGAGTACACTGTCTGATAAGCTGGGGTGCTTCGGGGGAAGCAGGCCAAGCTTCAGACAACAAGCTTCATTGCCTGCCCCATCACCTGAAAACTTCTCGTTTTCCACGCTCCGCAGTAACATGTTACACTGGATCGAGTCCTGCTCCAAACAGGCATTTCACAAGGGCTTGGGAATTCACTGAAGAACAGCCTGTTACATTTTACTTACCCATGTTGGAGGTGCATGTCAGAGTGAATTGAAAAATATATTTTAAAGTTCATGTTAGGTTATAGTGTCTGCTATGTGCTAACTTTCTTCTTTAATAAAATCCCTTCTCTGTGAGTCTGAACTGTCTTTGGTCTGACTCTACACTTTGGCTGGCTAAAATACTTGATCCAGTATCTTTCCTGCTTGCTTGGGTTCCACTCTGTGCTCATTGTGTCTGTCTTCAGAGGAAAGTGAGTAATTTTCTTTGAAAAAAACAGTACTTTGCAGCATGATTAAGCTGAAATAATAGACAGATTTTCCCTGGAGAGTTACTGATAAATAGTTCTCTTGAGACTTTATGAATCAAGATTCTGTCATGTTAGAGGAAGCACTGAAGGAATGGGAACAGTTCAACAATGAACAAAACATTAGCCTTGGTTCATCAGCCCTGTTGCGTGAGGGCTCCAATTGAGACTGGGATTCCTTGGGTCATCCCAACTCTGTCTGTTGGAGTTGAGAGCATCTTACTGATGAACTCCTCTGATTTGACATTACAGCTATGAACAGGATTAACAGTCAGTTAAGGTGGCTGCAAGTGGCAGAAATCATAGTTAGAACCTCCAAGAAGCTCAGGGCATGCTGTGCTCCTGGGCTGCCTTTCCAGCTTGGATTTTTTTTTAAATTCCCTATTTGAGTTGGCTGCTGTTGGAGTATGTCTCTGGTGTGGCAGGCAAGGAGGCCCCTGTAGTGATGATTGCCCAAAGCACTGGTAGGGAACAGGCTGTTGTAGCTGAGTGGCTCACAAGGGTGCTGGGTAGTTGGGCCTGTCTGATCAATAGTGTTGGGTTGAAAACCTGCCAGTGGATTATGGAGCCTGTAGCATTTGCTGCATAATGCTGACAGATAATCCCTGTATTTAAGAGATGCTTTACTTTGGGTTAATCTATTCAAGTGGATATTCAAACAAAATTAAAAAGAAAAAACCAACAACAACAAAAAACCAAACAAAAACCCCCAAACCAACAAAATGTCTAAACCTAAGCCAAACCTGTTACAAAGTACTTGCCTCAAAGAGCAATAACCCACCTTTCCCTGATCAGAAAGCCTCATTCTCGGTTCATTCAATTCAGCAATGCTCTGAAATAAAACTACTCTGGCTTTGGTCCAAAACCAATCTATGCATGCACCAAAAATGTGATAAATGCTAATCAAATATATTATAATGAATCAGCTGTGACATTTTATTATGGAGATTAAACATCATGCAAATCCTTGCCTAAGGAAAATAAATTGTCAAGGAAAATACTAATTTTCATGTGATAATTAAGTTTTATTTTCATTTCCATGTCTAAAAATGTTTCAGTTTCACTTTTATACAAGGCATTTAGTGTGAAAGCCATTTCAAGCAGGATTTAATTTATGGAATTGAAAAGAATTGCCACTCCCATGTAATCACAGGAAAACAGAGCTGGATGTAGGGAATGGTGGTACTAGTTTGAGGGTCAGAAAGTTATAAAAGGTTGAAAACTAACTTGCACTTTACCACAGTCCTAAGCAAGTATGCTGCTCTTTAGTGGTATGATGCCCATTTTCCTTGCCAACTCCAGAATAATCTTCAGTGTTAGTGAATATTACCTGTAATGAAAGGCTCCTACAATTTGTCATCTCAGGGACAACCTCAGTGGATTGGTAGGATTGTTCTAGGGATGTAGTCCTAAGGGTGAAATATTACTAATGGTTTTATTAATAGTGAAACTGTAGTTTGCTTGGGTGAGCCTGGTGCATTTGTCTTCAAGGTCTTTAGTTTGTTGACCTCCTACGGGTTTGTCTTGAACTAAAAGGGATCTCTCCAGCATACTGTGTCTAGTGTGACATGCCTAATGTGGCAAACTCTGTAAACTGCCTAAGCTCTGTCTTAGGAGCAACAAATGCCTCCTGCATTTTCCCCTTTCATAACCATTCCTCCCCAGTTTCCATCTCATCTGCATTCCCAGCCAGCTATGATCGTTATGTTTGCTACTGTTTGGTTATGTTTGTTTTAGTTTTCCTGCAGTGGTTTTCACCACTTTGTTGTACTTGTAAGTGACAACAGTATCTCTTCTTGGATATAATTTTGCCAGCCTAGGCAGGTCAAGTTCTTCCTATCCACACTTCTAAGACAGAATCTCTTTTTGTGCAACTTTTCTGTCTGTTTGGTTTGAATTTGCTTTTCTTGAAAGTGAGTGACACCTGTTTTGCACAGTAGTCAGAAATTGTCTAATTCGAAGTAAGATGTTACAGAGTGATATTGAACAGATGGTCCTTATTCTGCCTGATCACTTCTGTTGGGGTTATCTTTATTTTTACCTTTATCTTTATTTCACCTTTGCTCATTTCATAGTTGTATGGCAATCACCTTGTGGTCAGTTGTTACAGATTTTTCTCCTCTCTTCCAGGGGTTAAAACTCAGAGCTGCATGCAGAAGTTTTTATTGGTTTCCAAGCACATGATCCCCCCACTTTTGTTTCAGTGAATTTTTTTCTGTAGCTGTTACTCTTCAAGCCCCTATGATCTCTTCTGTAGGTTAGTGCAGTGCTCCTGCCTGGGCAGGGTTTCTCAGCTCAGAGCTGTCAGCTGACAGGTGCATCAGTGCAGCCCTCCCTTTTGTGTAAGTGTTGCTCATTGAAGTGCTAGGTCAGATTGTCATCAGAGATTGTCCTTGACACAACAATCCCCAATAGTCACCTCTGTCACAGCTTGACTTTATTCCTTGATGTGGTTAATACACAGATGTTTTGAGTGCATTTCTTGGGAATATTTCAGGGTACTTAATATTTTTCACTTTCAGATTGCAGTGTACAGAAGCCCGACTATATTTAGAATGGATACTCAGTTTTAGTAATACTATTTCATTATAAAATAAAAGTATAGCAAGGGTATTCAGTGCAAGAGTATCTATAAAACTGTCTTTTGAATAGTCCTACTAGTCAAACAAAACAGTTGCACTACACCTTTAATAGTCACCAATCTGAGTAATGTCCTGACAGCCCTACAGTTCCACCATGCAGATGTGCTGAGGATCTCTTGATCTGCCAGCTTAAGCAGGGCTAAAAGCAGATTTGGCATGTCATTTTGAAAAACAGCTGAGTGCATTTTTCTGTCACCACAAATGCTGCTGCTTGGCCATTTCTGATTAAACCACCACTGGCATCCACATTATTGCAGGACCTTGAGCTAATGGTTCTTTCCCTAACCTTTCCTTTCCTTCAGCTGGAAATGTTGTGGACTATTATTTTGACACAACATGGGTGATGTTTGTTGTTTTGTCATCATCTCTTGCTTCAGTGTCTTGACCTGTCCTAGCTCAACTTAAGCCTGAAAACCAGGATGCTATCACGGAATTTAATCTCTTGGGTCAGATAATGTTGTGAAAGTTCTTGGGATTTTCCTTCAGTCAGTGAGGTGTCCAACAGGAATGCGTTTTGCTTAGTCCAGATATTTGTAAAACTCATGGACTTAAATTCTTCCATCCTTCAAACATCTGATCTTGCCATTTTCTGTCAGATTCCCATAAGCACAAACAGAAGGTTCCATTCCTCATGTGTTGGCTCTTCCATCTCCCTTGTCCTTAGCAGGACATCCTGATTGCTGATGGCCCAGTAACCCCCTCGTGCTGTGCCCCTTGGCTCTCTGGAGGCTGCAGTTGACACTGTGGGATAAGCAGTGAGTGTGGACAGAGGGAGGGCATCCAAGCTCTCTGCCTAATTTGCAAAGTTTTGGAATAGAGGGGACAGAAAAGAGGAACAGCAAAAACTGCCAAGAACTGCAATACAACTTAATAGTAGTTCTGCTAGAGCTCTGATTTCCTTACCCTGTCCAGAGACAGACAGCATTTTATGGTAGATGCTAATACCTGATTATATAAGCACTAGAAAGTTGCTGGCAGTTTATAAAACAAGATTTCCTTTTGTAGTGTTACATTTTGTATCCTTTTCTGAACGTGACATTTTTGGCAGTGTAGTGGATAATAAGTTGGAAATGGATCTCTGCTACATTCTTCTTTGTTATATCATTTCTTTTGTCCTGTTTCACTGTGATTCCTGTAAAATGCATCACAGTTACTTGGGAAGTTGTTTTCAAATTCTTCAGCTCCAAGGAAAGGCATTTGGAGGCTTTGTGTGGTACTGTAGCTGGATGGAATTTTTTTTGCCTTCTGTCCCATAGGTAAAATTTAAAAAGCCTCTCCCAAAAATAATGACAGATCTCTTTAAACAATTGATGCTGACAATGCTACTCTTACACACTAAAGAATCGGTGCTTTGAGACAAAGCTGCTGTGTGTCCCTGTAGGTACTTTGGATTTAGGTCTGTTAACCAAGTATTACTGCACAGTGAATGATTGCTTGTTGCATTTAGTGCTTAAATATAACTTTGTTTTATTAAAACAGATGGTCTGCCACAGCTTGTCCACTATACCTTCACAAAGTCAGTGTTTTGACATTCTCCAGACTGGCATCTGTAAATATCTGGTAAGTACCATTTTGTCTTCTAGGTTAAAACTTCCTTGTGATGAATTTGCTAACAGTCTCTTCAGCCCTTCAGTCTGCTTATTCCATGTATTTCGTGTTGCATTTCAGCATTTTCAAAGTTTTCAACAGGATTAGGGGGAGTTGAAAAATATCTGGTAACTGTTTGTATCCAAACTTATATGGATGTTTTCGCTCACATTTCTGAATACTTCAGCTTGTTTTCAAGGCAGTTCAGTCATAAATTAAATGCTGCTTCATTTGGTTTGCTTGTCAAGAGATCAACTAGCAGCTTTAGATGAGTTGTTTTACCTCATTGATGTATATAAGTATCTAAAGGGGAGGTGCCAAGGGGATGGAGCCAGGCTCCTTTTGGTGGTGCAGCGCAACAGGACAAGAGGCAACAGGCAGAAACTGATGCATAGGGATTGCCACCAGAACATGAGGAAAAACGTCTTTACTGTGCAGGTGACCATGCCCTGGAACAGATTGCCCAGAGAGGTTGGGGAGTCTCCTCACTGGAGATATTCAAGAACCATCTGGGCTCAATCCTTGTGCCACTTGCTTAAGGTTGACTCCACTTGAGCAGGCAGGCTGGACCAGATGACCCAGTGTGGTTCTTCCCAACCTGACCTAGTCTGTGAATTTTACAGTCTCTCTTCTCCTAATCCCGACACTCCCTGAGCTCAGGATGGGATGGCAAAACTGGGTGACAGCATTTGCAGTTCCCTGTGATGCTGCCTGACGAGAGGGAGGACCACAGGGACTGCCTCTGCCCTCCTGCCAGGGTGGTGCTGTGACCCAAGAAGTGTCTGCGCTTCCCTATGTGGAGCCCTACTGGGAAGTAATTAGACCAAAGCTTCCACAGGGAGTGGTTTACCTATTTGAGGGGTTTAAAATCAACTTTTAAATAGACTTATGTTCTACTGCTCTGTCCCTTTGAGAGCAGTGGGTTTTCATAGTTGACAAGAGTGCTGCCCAAGGTCTCTTAACTGGCTGCTGACACCTACCAGGGAGGAAAGGCACCATGTAGGCAACATCCTCTATGAGAACTTACTTGAGCAACCCCCTGTACTGAATTTGTATAAATTGAAACATCATCTTTCAGACTGGCTGCCTAACACATTTCATCAGCAGTGTTGGCTCTTTGGATCTTCAGGGTGCTGCTTTACATGCAGACAATTGGTCTAGTTCACTGTCATTATTTCCCATTTGTGGTTGGCCAGGAACATTGTTACTAGTTTTTATTGTTTAGTGTCTCAATGTCCTGTAGTATTTAGCAGGGTCTTGGTGACAGCTGTGGTCCACCTTCTCTCACTCAGACATACCATCCTTCTCCTGTCTCTGTGCCTGGCTGGAGCAGGGTCAGGTTGGCACAGTCACCTGCACTCATGGCCTTGAAATATACCCAGTGTCTTATGTTGGATGGATTTAAAACTTTGAACCCGTAGTTGTTCTTTATCTTTTACCTCTTACAAGTATTTGTATGACTGAAATACATGTCACATTTCTATAGCTTGTACTTTGATCTTTTTCCTAAACATTTCTAAAAGAAACAGCTGACCTTGTTAAGTGAACCAACTGCCTCTGTCAGCTTAAAATGGTGTACTTGCAGGTGAGCAAATAAACTACTCTAAAATTCCTTAAATAGTTTTTTAAAGGAAACTGATGCCACATTAGCAGTACGTGAATTTTTTTTATGGCTTTACAGGACAAAACCAAAGGATACTTCAAAATTTAAACTGCTAATTCACTGCCTGTACCTAAAAAAGATTTTTTCTAAATTGTTATTTCTAAATTATTACCATGCCTATGAAATCCTTACTTAAGATGATGTTCTCTTTTTAACCACAGAAGAGCATCACCCCAGCCGTGTGCTCACCATGTATTTCAGTAGCTTTAATTTACCTCTGCTCATAACGCTCCTGTTGGATTTCAAAGGAGACTCACCCACAATCTGGTAGAAGCTTTTCTTTCTTTCTGTAGCATCAATCAGTTTCCTTCTACCTGAGTGGCTGCTCGCTGCCATTTCAAGACACAGAAGGGCTGCCCTGTCCCAAGATATGTGCTTAAAAGGAAAGACCTGTTCTGCCCAGGAGATTGTTTGTGCCTGCACTGTCATTCAGAGCAAGGCTCAAAGCAATGTTGTGTTTTTGAAATATGTTTGAGATGTTTGTTTAGAGGGGATGCAATGAGGATGTCAATTTAACCTTCTGCTGGTGTGGGTGGCAATTTCTTGGGGAAACAGGGATTTGAATAAATGGAATGGTATGTACAACTTGAACAGAAACCAAGTAATACACGTCATGATAGGAAAGAGGTTCATTCAGCTTGTTTGTATCCCTGCAAAAAAAAGTGATGAACTTGGGGTTGTTTTTTTGTTTAATACAGGTTGGATTGGTTGTAATACCCGATAGCACAGCTGGATCTGTCCTGTGTGCCATTAATAAGCTCTTGGATCAAGCCTGCATTATAAGTGAAAATCTGCACAAGTTCTTGGCCTCTTGTTGTTACAGTCTTCTGTACTTTCTGCTGACTTTAGACAAAGAGGATGCAGAACATCTACAGAAAAGGTAAAGCTGCTCTTGTTACCGTGTTAATTCTCTGTCTTTGCAGCCACAAGTACTTAAAGATGTAAGTGAAAGGATACTGCCCACCACCCACCAGTCTATTTTCCTGTGATTTTGCTGACTTCAAAACAGTACTTAGATTTAAGAAAAACAGCTGCAAATTAGCTGGAATTACTTAAAACCATAACTGAAGAAGGTTTAATCTCAAATTCTTCTGTTTAGATGTCAGAATATCCTGACTTTAGAAGGTTGGACATTTATACCTTTATCTTTAGCCTTAGTTTCATTTTAAATACATTGAAAAGCACCATGCAAAGGATCTGGCTTTATAAGCTCGGACTCTTTAACTGACCTGATGTTTCAGCTTTAACAAAACTTCTCAGGCATCATTACATAGACTGCAAATCCATTTGACTTAAAAAACCCCCAAAAGCTATAGATAACAGATTGAAGTGAGTTTACCTGAAAAGCAGTTATGTCTTTAAAGTTCAGGTTTTTTCCATATGCAGGAAAATTGTTTAATGTTTCCTGAAAATTTAAGGCTTGTTTTTAAAGCCAGAGTCCTCCTTCACTTTCTGTATTTAATGACTTGCATATCACAGAAAGCTGGTTCCTTTGTTTAATTTATGAGTCTTAAACAAAGATTCAAGTGTACCTGAACTATGACTGAAACAAAAACCTCTTCCCAGCTGCATCAACCAGAAATTACACTGTGGAAGAGCTTCAGCAACATCTGTAGCTCTGGGGCCAGACCTTATTTTTTTCCAGTGCTCCACATAATTTTGGAATATTTTCACGTTTACCATTTTGTGGTACAAATTTTCTGCTTTGCCACTAATTATGGTGAGGGCAGCTGGCATGATGGAGCTCACAGTGGCACATTTCCTTGTACAGCCACGCGGCCAGTTCACAGCAGCATCCTTGGAATATGTGTCCTCAATCATTTCAGTGTTTGTTGTGTTTTCCTCTCAGGGATATGCTGTGGGGATCCTGTATTTCTGCATTAGCACTCCTGCCACGGTTACTGAGGCTGATGCTGCAGAGCCTGCAAGTGAGCAGGATCTGTCGGGAAGAGCTGCCCGTTGTTGCTCAGTTGCTTCGCCTACTGATGCAGCACGGCCAGCTCAGGAGCCATATGATCACAAACGAGTTTCTGGTGCATCAGATCATCAAGGACATCATGGTATGAAACTTCTCATTTCCCAGAGACCACATATACATCATGTTTATTTTTTGAAATTACTGCAGACTTTGAAGAGGAAACGTTTAGCAAAGCAGTGGTGGTAAAAGCAGATGTTACAGATTATGGTGCAAGTTCTCTAACTTGCAGGTTAGGAGGTGGTTGGTGTCCTTTAGTGTTGAAAATGCCACAGCCAGTTGTTGTGATGTTCCACCACATGTGGGTTAGGTTTGCTCTTGGGTATTTTTAACCACCTACAAATGCTGAGAAGAATCATTACCTGGGCCATGGGCTGTGTTGGTCTGTGGGTAGTAGTTCTGCTGTAGGCTGGGTTAGTGAGCTCTCTGCTTCAGTAGATCGTGCTTATTTGCATTTTAATTGCCCATAACTTACGGAATGGGTGGGAAGGTAAGGGAGTCACTCCAATCAAGAGTAAGGAAAGCACGTCTGGTGTAATTCACACACTTGATAATGTAACAGTGACTTAGTGTACCCAGTTGTCACACTTTATTATTTGGGCTTTAACAGATGTACCGTGTTGGAATGTTTAAATGAGAACAGTGTCACTGTTTGCAGGGGAACAAGGCTGTCTTGTACCTTTAGCAGTGCACCTGATTAACTGTAAAAACAAACGTGTGCAAGTGCTGCTGTGGAAATTGAGCTTTCCTTTTTTTCTCCTCCTTTCCAGACACTGAAGAGCGGTGAAGTCCAAGAGCAGTGGCTCACAGACCTCCATTACTGTTTCAACATCTACCTTGCCTCTCACCCCCAGGCACCCGGCCCTATGAACGCCGTGTATTAGAGGTCGAACTGCATTTATTGTAAAGCATTTACTTCTATTTAGTTTTGAATGGAAGATGTTGGAACAAAGCTTGTCAATTTTTTTGTAAGTGAAACAATAAAAATTTTACAGAGAACTGCATCCCTCTCTTGCCTGTCTTTTCAAGCAAGTAGATGTTACTGAAAGGTGTTTTAATAGATGTGGTGACCACAGTGAGGGGTGTAAAAGAAAATCCAGTCTCCTTGAAGCTATAAGAGCTTGCAGAGAAACAGACTTATGTTGAATCTGCTCATCTGTTATTTTGAAGCATCATATTAAAAGAAATCAAGGTTAGGTAATACTAACTAGAAGAAAAAATAGAAAACAATATACTTTGAAACTAGAGTAAAATTTTTTATTTGTGCAAGGTAAATACTGTACACTGTGGCAGCTCCAAAACTATTAAAGGAACTGGTTTTTCCTAGAACAGGCTGGCTTTGCTTTCTGTAGAAACTCTTTTCATACATGTAGAAAAATAGTTATTAAAAAATTGGTGATAATCTCAAACAGTAGAAAACACACCCTAATAGTTTCCATAGGTTATGAAAGCAATTTATGTACTTTTTTTGTCAACATCTCTACTTTTCCTTCCAAATTCATAGTTAGCAAAAACAATTGTTTCTTTAGTACAGAAGTGGAGCACAAAGGCTGTTCTTCCATTCTTGTTTGGATTTTGAAATTAATTTAATAAATTTGATATGCAGTAATACAGCAGTCTTTCAGAACTGCTACATCATCAGCACATTTGCCCTCTCCTTTGAAACTGTTTGAACATATTCAACATTCCTACTTTTTTACAAGGGAAAGCTTTGGTAGCCCCTGCAATGCTATTGTAATGCTGGGCTTAGTGCTTCATTTTCTGTTTCCAAATGCAATTCAGATTTCATCCGGTGTTGGTAAAGAAATTAACAGTTGCATTTAAAAACTAATTTGTACACAAAATGAGTCCAGCTCCTTAGAAGTCCACTTGGCATGTAATACTGAGATAATACAAAAGTGAAAATGTGTTCAAGTTTATTATGTCATAGATGGCTTATACATTATGAAAGGTAACAGTTGCACTGGAATGGTTTTTAATTCCAAACATTTGGTTTTGCTTAGTGCTTGAGTCTTGTACTTTTTGATTTTGCAGCAGTGGTTGATATCATGTTGTATGAAAATTGCTTTGATTTTTCCATGTTCTCCAGCAAATTAACACACTGTAGGTTGTTTACTGTAAAAGAACAAAACGGTTTTGATGAGTGACTCCAGTGGATGAAAAGCTTCATCTAACCTGCATTTTAGATTTCATAAACAATGACTCTACTGAACATGCCTTTTTCCCTGGATCTCACTGCTGATTACCTGTAACTGGTTTGGTTTCTGTGGCACAGGGTACAGCTTGCACAGGACTCTCCTGCTGCATGTGTTGGACTTCAGCAGCCTGTAGTGGTTTTTACCCTCAAACGAATGAAGGTTTTCAGCTCTTGGCTGAGTTTGCTGAAGAGCAGCAAGAGATTCTGTTGAGCAATATTCAGCAACATTAGGTGGCCATTTGTAGAATGCAGGGCAAACTAGGCCGGGGTTAAAGTGAGTACTCTCTGAATTGTTAGAAAGCAAGAGTGAGTATCAGCTGACCATTCTCCTCAGGTTTGAGTCTGGCTGAATGTCTGGGCTCATGCAATATTTTTATTTCCTGTAATCTGCTTCAAATAATATGCATGTTTTCCTTTTCCCAGTTTTGTAAAGATTAGCCACAAACATTTCAGTGCTTTATCCCCTTCTAGTCCTGGTCCTTGCAAATCTGAGTGTTTCATTAAGGGTGTGAACCCAGCACAATTTAAGGACTTCTTTCTAATGCCAAGAGTTGTGAAATGTCCTCCTTTACAACTCTGAACATGCTTTAATTTCCACAGTGAAACAAAAAAACCCAGGCTGTCCGGTGTGCTGTGAGAGCCTCCTGAAATACCATTTACTGAATTGACAAAAACCGCATCTGTTTAATAAATTTAAAAAAAAAATAAAAAGGGAACAAATTGTAGTTCTGAAATGTTTTAATGGTAACAATCTAAAAGGCCTTAGTGGCCAGAAGAGTCTGAAGCACCCATCCAACCTCTGTATATGCCATTGCATGTTCCCTTTCCCCCTCATCACCTGCCGCCTGCCTTACTTATTTGTACATTTCCTCTGAATACCTTTGCATATTCCCCCTTCCAAAATGTTGGACTGAGTCTGTTGTCAGTCCCCATTGCAGATTTGTCACTGCACACTTTTTCCACTACTTCTATGAACATTAAAACTGGGGCTGACAGTCAGTCTTCACCTTCCCAGATGTACCTTCTGCAAGAGAATCAAACTGAACAGTCCATTCTGACCTACTCCAGGCACCTACGTCAGAAACGGAGTATCTGGCATTAGCCACTGACAGCTCTGAACTTTTCCAACAAACGTAATGTTGTCATGCACAAAGGCAGTCAGATGAAAAACATGTTATTGTCTTTTAAGTAAGGGCTAAAGTTCCCTGAGCTCCTGTTAGGTGAATAAAAGTAGATAGTGTTCTAAAGAAGCTGGGCAGAGTTCCTATCACTATCCTACTCGTCACCAAGTTATGAAAGCAAAGGACACTCAAACCTCAAAAGAAAGCCTTTTTATTTCAGGAGACAGGGAGATCTGTTGTCCTGAAAAGGTAGACGAAAAGAAGCATTATTTGCTAAAGCTCTTTTAAAATTTAGATTCATATCAGCACAAAGAGGTGGCAATCAAACACCTGTCTGGTCATGCCTCTTAATTAAAACAGTTCTCAGACAGTGAAAGAAAAAAGCCTCTGTCTCTTAGTCAGTCAGAAACTCACCTGCAATTCTACAAACTCAAGGATAGGTCCACTGTTGGATTTCCTTCTGACTTCAGAGTTTTGTTAAACTAGTTGGAAAATGTATTATACTTCTCTTTGCAAGTCCCCTGAACTACTGTGCCCTTGAAGCAGTTGCTTAGTTCCTGTCTAGCTGTGTCCTGCCTGTGAGCCACGTGGAGTACAGCCCTGAGACCAAGTGCCCAACGAGGCACTGAACCCTCACCTGGTGAAGTGCTAACATGACTACAGCTCCCAACCCGAAGTAAGCACATGGAAAAAGTCTTAAAAATGGTATTTAGTAAAGAAGTAGTAGGATAGAGGGCCATGTAACTTAAGTTTTAAGCTAGCCATCAGTTAATGCTACATGCGTGAAGTTCAAGCCTTTAATGACCCCAATAATACCTTTACAGTCTCAATTCTTTGACACTGTTCTGTTTTGCACAGTGAGCCCCAACTATCTTGTCTGCCTGACTGTGCCTGATACCAGTTCCAGACATGAATAATATTTCAGTTGCAAACAGACCTGGTAACAACAACACGGCCTCTGAATTAAAAAGAAAAATAAATGCATGATTTTTTTTAGAGCCTTAAAACTTACTGCAAGCAAAATGCTATGAAAAGACCGAGGCACCATGCCCAGCGCTAACACCCCATTACGTGATTTTAAAAGAAGGGGCAGAGATCAGATGAGTAAATTCAGATTTTCAAGGTGTCATCTCTGCAATAAAGTGTGTATTTGTAACAAAGAGGTGTGCAAATCCTTGGTACATGTAGCAATCCTTAGTTCTACAGGACTAGTACATATTTGTGCTGCTGAACCCAAGCATAAACATCTATCAGCATTTTTAACCACAGGTGAATATTATCTGCCTTAGCACTGTACAAGTCCATTATTTTAACGTCTTTCCTAGTAACAGCCCAATGAAAATTCATCTCAGTGTTTCACCATAAGGATGAAAGTGCAGTGCTCAAGTAAGTCCAAAAGCAGTGAAGGAAAGAGCATGCAATCACAACAGAGTGGTTGTATTTTGATAGGAGAATCCAGTCCTTGAATAGACTTTTCTAAGGAGAAACCAATCTTGTGTATGCAAGCATTAAAGTATCAAAATGTCCTACCTGAGACCAGCGGCACATCAGAAAATTTCAGCTTAGAAGGAGATCTTGTTGACTGACACACTTGGCCTTCCTGAGAACGCCCTTTAACAAAGAATATGAACAACTCTGTGTTTATTCATATAATGGTTACGTATAGCTACAAACCAATTAGCTACAGCAATCTTTTGTCCTAGAAATTATTTTTATGAGAAAACTCATGAGACATTTTATATAATACACAGTTGTGACAACCACAACTGAAATTTAACTAAAGTCACAATACATCTTGGGGTTGCTATTAAAACAAAAAAGAAGGAAAATGAATTTATTAGCTTTATTTATTTTACCATTTTTGGTTATCTAAGCAACAGAGCTATGATAGAAGTGACTTAACACCTGGTAAAGTACCAATAGTTACCCTAATCTTTACTCCATCAGTCATCCACACTGTAAAGGAACTGCAGGGCTAAAAGCAATGCTTTTCCTCTACCCTTTCTCCAAGAGGCATTCCCTGCGCCATGCACATTCAGGCACAGTGCAAAGCAGTGCAGAGTTATTATAAAAGATGATCTTGCTCTTTCCATGAAGAACACTTACCTTCCAACGAAAAAGTTATTAACATGGAACATATTGCTCAAATGAAAATACTTTAGAATACAAAAGTTTAAAACAACACTTAAAAAAATTTAAACCAGCATCCAGATAGCCACTCTGCATGAATACAGCCAGCTATCCTGTTTAACTGCTCTGTTCTCTTTCCACACTGATAGATGTGAGCAGCTCTGGCAACAGAATTATTTGGTTGCTCAAGACCCGTGCTGGAATAATGCTATGTGGGAATCCACATATAAATAGCTGCTTCAGGAGCAGTCATTTTAAATCACAGACTTCTTGTTTCAATTTTAACCTGAAATAGGAACAAAATTATCCAGAACTCCTGAGATTGATTTTTCTAAATAGTTGAAAACCCTAACAATTAGGTAAGAAGCGAGTAGATGAATATATTGTCACAAAAATAAAAGTTCAGTTATTTAAAATGAAGTATAGTGAAGAGAAAATTACCATATATCTGCTTTAGGACAGACTGCTTGCTGGGTTTTATGGCTGAGTTGGTTTTGTTTACAGATTTCAGATTTTTACATGAAGGGACTGATTTTGGAGGGCCATGGTTCAGCTGTTTCTTCCAAGCAACCTGAATGAAGAAGGCAGCTGCCTCTTGTCTCCATTTGTCTTCATCTTCCTTGCACTGCCGCTTAGCACCAAGGAGCTGAAACAACTCCTGTCTTAGCTGGTAACTAGAGAGCAGAAAAGAGAAGAGCACTTGTTTTAGGTGACCTGCTTTAACTTCCGTGGTTTCCACGCATCAGTTCACATGGTGGATTACACGAGTAACTGGGAAAACAGAACTCCCACTGATGTGCTAAGTCATTTGGATGAGAAATGTTTGCTCAGAAGAAAAAGTAGGAGTTGGGTTCAATTTTGGATGCATCCATTATTTCACACAGTTCATAAAGATCTGGCATTACAGGGAGGAAAAGTTACAATGCTTCAACATAAGCTTATTAACTGCTTTATAAATAGAAAATCAGCAGAAGAGAAAACTATACATGTTTATGATAACACTACAATCAAACCAGCTTGCTCATTTTCACTATCTTCATAGCTCAATAATGCCAGACTTTCTTATGTGCCTTACCACTTTGTGTTCTCAGTCAACCAGTGCAAGAGACAAACCAAATCTACCTCCAATGGGTTCAACTGCACATTTCCTTCACAGAAAACTGAGCTGCTTTCCATCCCCCCCTCTGAAGATGCTCCCCTCACCTTGTTTTCAGCAATCTGTGTTTTTAACCTTCGCTTCAAAGGCTCCCTGTCCTCTGACCTGCACTGCCTCTGAACCCTGCAGGCTGCTTTGATCTCACACACAGTCACAGCCCTCTGCCAAGTGGCAGTGGCAGATGATCTGTCCTTCTTCACACTCCCCTCACACCCTGGTGGCAAATGGCACCAGCAATAAGGAGTTGTTGGACATAAGTATTCAATCGGATATTGGCATTTCACACTCACAAATCAATAAACTGCCCTAGCAGTTAACTCTGAATCTTCCCAGTACAAATGAATATTGAGTAACACTTGTAAAATATTAATTGTAAGTGTTTGGTATCAGGCCAAACCATATGGATCATCATCCACTCTGCCATTCAGAAAGGCTTCTACTGGATGCCCCAGTAAAGAAAATGAGGAAGGAGAGATAACAAGCTGATTTTGTTCTGTTGCTCCATCTGCAACAAGTTTTAAATTAAAGCAAAAGACAATAGAACTAAATAAAAGTTATTTAAATATATGTTATAAGCCAGTGAACTATGTAATTCAAACAAAACAGCAGCCATATACAAAAAATGAGTATATAAAAGCACAATAGAATGCCAAAGGAGGATGATATGCTCAGTTACTGTCCAAATAATTTTAAACCTTCAATAAGCTTAGTAAATTACCTCTGTGAAATTTGCTGGGTGAGGCAAACATATTTAATCTCAATTTAGTGAAGCCTCAGAATTCAGGCCTGTACTGTTACGCAGCTCATTAAAGTACATAACAAATGCAGGCAGCAACTGCACCTCAGCAGTGCCTGCACATTACAAGGCACTGTATGAATTCAGAACAGGAGCATTACTGAGACACAGAAGGAAAAAAATGATCCAGTTTTGTTAGGTAATATGTCACTTCTAACTTTTCAGTGGGGGTAAGAGAGGCAGAGAAAGTGAAGGGGGAGCACAGTCACAGTGACTTGCTAACATAACTGGAGCTAAGGATGGGTTAAGTGAATACCACTGCAGGAAAAACAACTAGGGAACTGCTTTATACTTGAGCAGAAAAGAATACTAAGCTACTCTCTTGGAATTCAGTAATTACTGCCAGAAGCCTTTGCTGATACGGGAAATGACCCACTCACAGGCAGTCCACCTTTGCACCCAGCTGTGATTTTGTGTCTGTAGAGAACTGCTGGCAGTTTTTAGCAAGGAGACAAAAGGAAGGCACTGACACTGGGAAGATGTGGGTAGGTATCTTTAGAGCAAGCGCACAGTTTTTTAATTCTGCTCTCCCGTAACAGATCATTCTGATCCTACTGAGAAAAAAATGAAGAATGGGACTAAGTTTGCTGCAATATGAATCTGACAAGTTGCCTTAAAAAGTGCCCAGTGCTCAGTCAACAAAACTACTGCACACAAAAGAAAGATGGAATATACCTGCAGAGTGACAAAGCTGGCAAGTGGTATTCACAGTCACTATTACAGAAGCTCAGAAAAACTATTGCTGGTCAGAGTATGCACATGGCAATAATATATAAAAAAGTACAACTCGACTTCAGCGGGAGAACAACAGTGACAACAACCAACTTATTTCCAGCTTCTGTCGACTCACTGAGGACCCTGGAGAATGGCAGAGGCCCCAGTGCCTCCCAGGAGAGAGCAAGACAGACACAGGATCTGTAAGCCTCAATGAGCAGGACAGGCAATTAACCTTTGGCAAGCCACACACCTTGGAATACACTTCTGAGTACTGTATTTGTGAAGTTTGCAGATATGGGAATTGAAACATTCTCCTAAGAATGGCAAGCTAATATACTTAAGTAGACCACTACCACTAAGTTGTGTTTATTTTCAATAAGTAAATCGAGACTATAAAATTTAGAGTGAGACAAATGCACTTGATTTTAGAGAAATTCCAGCACTCAAGGATGTTCTTCTTATGTTTCTAATGTAGAATTACACATTGACAACAAGTAATTCTCTTGCTGTTTACACGTACATGTTACAGTGCAAGTTTGGACCAAGAGAAAAAACACAGGACTGAGTGGGAGCCACAGCCATGCAGTAGGCACTTGATTACAAAGTGGAATTTGATGTGCAGTGAACAGGATATTGGGAATTTCCAAATAATGGCATAATAGAAGTCAGCACATACAGCTGCGGAGTATAAGCTGGCAGGAAATGCTAACCATGAGTCCTTTGCAAGCATGTGTCACCATTTGACTGGGGATCCACATCCTGAAATGCTCACACTGCCTCTTTTTTGATACATATGAACTCTGCTTACATTATTAATTCTTTAAATAACAAAATTAATTTAAACAATCTTTAATTCCCACAATTTCCAAAATACAATGTGTTAGTAAAGTGCATGCACTTCTTGGAAAGGCAGCACTGTTTGGGCACGTGGACTAGTTAAGAAAGATACATGCAAAATCTTTACAGTCGAAAGTGTAAATGCAATACAGATTTCTGTGCACGTAATTCAGCTTAATGCAAGGCTTCAGATCCCAGCTGTGAGGAAATTTGCACAGGCACTCACTACACACCATTTTGCTTTGACTAAAAGCTATGGCATGTGCCTACCCCTTTAAAACAGTGTTAAGTGGAAACAGCAGAGCCTCCAGTAGCAGCAAGTATCACTTGCAGATACACTCTCCCAACCTACTCCTGACTTACTTTAGCTTTTTGCACCTAAAGGATTTGAGCACATAAGACAAGAAGTCAGGATCTACATCAGAGAGGAAGGACAAGGTGGGCATTGCCAACGCTGAGCTGCTTAAACAGTGTCTGGAAGCAGCAGAGAGAGCAAATGGGCAGGAGTGGGGAAACACTGGGACAAGAAGTGGCTGTTTTACTTTGCAGTTTAGAGTGGGCGTCAGGAATGTGGCACAGAATCACAGAACCATAGAATGGTTTGTTTTGGGAGGGACTTAGAAAGATCATCTCCCACCCTTTCTGCCATGGGCAGGGACACCTTTAACTCAGAGTCCTGTCTAACCAGACTTGAACATTTCCAGGGATGGGGCATCCACCACTTCTCTGGGCAACCTGTTCCAGTGCCTCACCATCCCCATCATAAAAAACTTCCTCCTCATGTTCAATCTAATCCTAACCTCTCTGTCAGTTTAGAAATTTTGCCCCTTGTCCTGTCACTACAAGTCTTGGTTAAAAAGTCTTTGTCTTTCTTTCAAGCCCCCTTTACTTATTCAAAGGCTGCAATCAAGTGTCCCAGGAGTCTTCTCCAGACTGAACAACCGAAACTCTCTTAGCCTGTCTTCATAGGAGAAGTGTTTGTTTCATCCCTCTGACCATTTTTGCAGCCCTGCTCTGGACCTGCTCCAACAGGCCCACGTCTTTCTTGTACTGGGGATACCAGAACTGGATGAATAAATAACAGAGAGTAAAGATGACAGAAGTGCAGAAATAGGTGATATTGTGCAAGTCAGAATTGTCACCAAAAAAAAGTCATCCACCAAAAGTTCATTCAAAAATGAATTAAAAATACTATGTTTCAAAACCTTCCCTTTTCACTGGAATCAGCATGTACTCATAAAAGCCAGTGTAACTTGTATATTCCAAAAACAGTGAAGAGATAACTTTGAATATTCCTGGACACTAAATCCAGCCTTATGCTTGAAAATACTTGGACTGATCAATAAAAGAGCTGGAGCAAACACAAATATTGCTGAGCCAACACAAATCTCTGAAGGGCCACATTTCAGTTTAGGAACAAATGGACTGCCAGCTCAGATCACGGGGTCTGGTCTGGTCTGGTCTGGTCTGGTGTCCCCTCCCTAGTAGTGGCAGCGTCAGCTCTTTCTGAGAAACACAAGACTTCTTCAGACTTTGTAAGTTAACTGGAAAAAGCAATGGGAGAGATACCAGTTCTCAAAACCCTTCAGACAAGTGGCTAGCAATGCTTGTCTCTTCACTCCCTGGTGTTTCTTAAAATGGGGAAGCACAGGTAACACTTCACTTTGCAAAATAAGAAATGGGACTTTTTTAAGCCTGGAAGCACTACTGAAAGGAGGCAGCACAATCCCATGACTCTTTCATAGTTTTTCAGAGCTATGTAGTACTTGGCAAAAAAAGTCTTTCCTTTTCAAAACAGCAGGCTGGTACAATGAGTATTCAGAACTTTTCTCTCCTAATTTTTGGTGCTGGGCCTGTTCAATGAGGCCCAGAGGACACTTACTGAGTGGCTGAAAAGCCCAGGCTGGCTGAGGTGACAAAGAGAGCAGGCCCTGATGCTCCAGCTGCTGAGTGTTTCCCTTCTACTCCATGCTGTTGGATACTGATGCTGTCCTGAACTGGGAAGACAGCCAGTACTGAACAGCCCCTCTGAACTCCTCTGCAAGGGAAGCAAAGCTTCCAGCATGACCCAGAAGGGAGGTCTCCCAGTAATCAGGATTCATTCTGCAGGCAGTTGGGCATTAAGACCTGATTCCACTATTGCAGTACACTTGCAGGTTTCCCAGGGACTGGGATAAAAGGTGTTATTACCCTCTATATGCTCCCAGACACCCAACAGCTGCTCCCCTTGATACAGTTTGTGTTGGCAGAACAAATTTTGCATCACTGCTGAACTACATCATAGGGTGTCACAATTAAGCTCTGAAAGCAACTTACCTGTTATTTTTTCTTTAATTGAATACTAAGAAATATTATAGTATATAAGAAACTGTACAATCAGTGAGAGACTTGGAAAGAATATTAGTAAACATCAGTAATTTATGTTTTTCTGCATCCAATAAAAACTGAAGTAAGTTTCAACAAAAACAGGAAATATAAATTACATACATATTATATGCTTCATCTACAGCTGCCATACTCTGCCTGACCATTTTGATAGGAAATTAAGTATTAAGGAGTGTGCACATTAAGAATGACTGTATTTCTAAGACGGAAACTCACACATCCATGAAAGCAGGACAATGCCATGAAAAGCAAACACTGGGACATCTCACTCTTTCGTGTCTGCCTCTTCTGTACAGCAGTTATTCCTCTTTAATCAACGTAATCAAGCTAGCTTCAAGTTTTGGCAATTGATGTTCTAAGCTTCCAAACATCTTGTGGTTTGGTTATCCAGTTAAAAGTCAGGTCAGAGTACAGTTTCAAGTAACTGGTGGTAAAGCATCTGGTTCCTTTTCAGGAAAACCCCTGTACCCCTACATGTGTAAGTTTGCTAATGAACACAACAGCAGTGTGAAAGAAATAAATATCAGTGATGAAAACAAGTTTAATAACTTTTCCAATTATTAAAAGTCATCACTTACCTTGCACTTTCTATGAACTTACTAATGTAATTCTAGGCAACTGGAACCCACTTCCCTTTGTTTGGTGAAAAATTATTAAATGTCTCATTTAGTGCTACCAACTATGTAAGTAAAAGGCCCAAATAAAGGGCATTGCCAACAAGCCTAATTTAATTTACATTTACTTGTGTATCACCCCTCTGTAGCTGTTGAAACAGCAGCCTTACC
The DNA here is from genome assembly GCA_013396695.1 of Sakesphorus luctuosus. Classification (NCBI taxonomy): domain Eukaryota; kingdom Metazoa; phylum Chordata; class Aves; order Passeriformes; family Thamnophilidae; genus Sakesphorus; species Sakesphorus luctuosus. The sequence goes on along the minus strand of VWZD01000913.1, from coordinate 778,595 downwards.
TTCTCCACGTCCTCTGTATGACAGTAGCAGCATAGTTCTTCTTCCGAAAGAGCTCTTTCCTTTTTCTTTCTTTTTCAATGACCTGCATTCGAATCTCTAAAGGGATCAGTTCAATATTTGTACTGTGCCATGAGACAGAACATAACTGATCATCTGCATTCCTGGATCCAATCACACCCGTTTTTTCCAAGTTCAAACTGTCACCAGGAGCAGAACATGCTGTGGGGTTTCTTGCCACAGTTCTGGAAGGTTCTGTCCCAGCAAACAGTGAGGAAGTCTTTAATTCACTATTTCCCACTTTGTCAGTTTGTTCCACAGCATGCAGGCTGTCACTTCTGGTGTGTACAAATACTGTTTTGGCACTTCCTGGTCTACTAGAACCAGCTGGTGAACATCGCTTATCATTTACCTCTTTACTCCTGGATTTCTGCTGATGCCTTTTGCCTTTGGAAGAAGCTTCACACTGTTTTGAGTTTCTCACAGTTCCACCAGCACAACTGACATCACAGAAGAACACAGCCGTTCCCTCACAATGCTCCCTCTTGCCAGATGAAGGCTGACTTGGATCCTTTAATTTTTCCCCAACACTGGCAGTCCTACAAGTAGAAGTAGTAACCCTCCTACTCCTCCGGGCACAGGTACCTGTTGTGTCCACAGTGTGTTCCTTGTGCTTTTCTCCATTCAGTTCTGTAGCAGCTGCAATCTGATGTTTCACTTTTGTTCCCTCTTTTGCTTTGTCACAGTGGAAATGGACACAACTTGACTTGCTTTTGATATGTTTCCTCGATGAATCTTTAGACAGAGAAATGGAAGCCAAGTTTTAGTCTCTGATCCAGCAAAATGTAGTTTATATCTCTAATTCTTTTGCTCAGTTACCTCTGAGATACAGAAGGATTTACTTAAATGAAGAAAAAAAATTAAGCAGGAAGAATCAGAAGAGGACATGATTGCCTGTAACACCAGTCCCAAACTTCTTCACTTGCTTACTGTTTTTCAAATGGTTTTCTTTCTCACATTACACTGGAGCTAAAAAAGTGTTCATAGGGAGAACAACCTGATTATACAGGTGTTTCCCCAAGAAACCAGTTTACCATATGACACAGGAATGCAGCCCCATGAACTCACCTGCTCATTTCAGTGAAGATACCATAACTGACTGACACTTTCAACCTTTTTTGCTAAATTCCTGCTCTAGCCACCCTGTGTTTTGGCACATGATGACAACACAGGGAACCCAAAGCACTGGGTTTCTCAGTACTTCCCTTGCTATCCTGAATGAAACCATGAAGTCCTTCCAATTCCTCCCTCACTGCTGTGTGACAACTTCTAAACACTCTCACGAGGAGGACTTGGAAGACAGAGTGGAGTGTAAAACTGAAACTCTCCTATGGTCCATCCACCTTCCATTCTGTTTGAAAACTTAACAGGAGAATGAGAAAATAGACCAGACAGGACGAAATGTAACAAACAGACAGGACGTTACAGAGTGGATAGGAGGGGGGAAAGAAAAGAAACAGGTCTTCGAGACACTGGAATACCAGAATATCTTCTGGGTCATCCAAAACCTGGTGAAATCATGCTATACTTCTTCACATTGTAATGCCTTTACAGGATACTGTTTTGACTGGATACCCGAGTATGGCACACTAAAGAGATTAACCCTGAACTCTCCAAAACCCACTACCTGGTTTGCACATACAGCATGTAGAACATTTCTTTCCTTCAACTGTAAAACATTCATAAGTGCAAAACTTCCCCATCTGAACAACCGGGTATCCAGATAATGGAAAAAACTCCAAAACTTAGCTATTTAACTATTCTAGCTCATAATTTGGTATTGAAATAAACTTTCTTAGGAAGACCAAGCAGTAACAAGTACAGAGCACAAACCCCAAACTTAACTGCTTATACGACAGTTAAGGCAAAGGAGGTAACATACACAGGAAGGAGGATTTATCTGTGGAGAACAAATCAAAAAAGACCCACCAACTTAATCACAGTTTTCACAGCCCAAAGGGTCTAAATTTGTATTTCATTCCAATAAAATGACCAGTGAAGTCCATTAAAGTCTTGGTCACACAAGAATTGATTAAAACACCTAATAGGAACTGATTACAGGACTGCATGAGTTGATCCTTGTTGCATCAACTTTCCTGGAATCACTTCAATAACAAAAGGAGAACTCATAACTAAAAAAGACATAGCATTATTTCAAGCACGATCTGGATTGGGCAAGAGGGGGTTTTCTTTAAAATCTCTGAAGGTAAAACAGTCCTGCTATATCAAGAAGTACATGTCACAGATTTTCAGAAGAACCTTGAGTGAAGACTTTTATTCTCTTAATGTTCAACACTCATGGTAAAGAAAGGTGATCAACGATAGCAGGGAATTTTCCAATTAAAATTCTATCTTTTGCAGAAATTAGATTCTGCTTTTAAAGATATATTAAAGAGAAAAAAATATTTAGGCAATAGCCTAATTGGTTTTAAAACTTTACTTGTATAACCATTAACATGGAAAAAATATCCATGAGTGTTCTCAACAAGAGGACTTCAGAGACAAATCATAGGAGTCATGGAGAATAAAGCTGACTGAACAGCTCCCTGTGTTTACTTCAAATGTCACTTCAAACAACTTTAACCTCATTTTAACCTAGTTTAAAATCAAAAGGTACCATTTCTCCATTAACATTCTTCAAGTATAGCACAGATATGTCAAATAGCTTTAATTTTATTTTCTCCAAAGAGTGTAACTAATTGAACAACTGCTAACAACTTGTTCTAACATACTTTAGGTATTTTTACAGACATTGTATATGCTGATGTTTTAGACTACTTCACATAGACTAAAAGAATCTGTATCTAACTCTATCCTGCATGAATTATTTAAGTAATGAAAGAATAAGAAATTATAGAAAGACAATACAGGTCCTATATATAAAACACCACCAGATGTGGACAAAATGGATAATCAGGACAACTAAAAAAAGTTCACAAACCTTGCCCAATTTTATGACCTTCACTCTGAGGCTCCACTGGTGGGCAACTCTCCTTTGGGGTCCCTTTGTTGTGACAAGCCTTAGGTGAACCTCTGCTGTTTCTCCCTGGTTGAACTTGTGAAGCATTGAGTGGCAGGAGTCTCTTACTCTGTGTATCAGCTGGTTTGCTGGGTGACTGTGGGACACTGGTGGTCTTCTCTCGATTTGCAGGATTCTGTTGTGCTCGAAACTTGTTTTGTTCCACGTTCTCCATCGCTTTCTGTAGCTTGGCTTCTTTTCTCTTACTTTCCTCTTCACGTTTCCTGTAATTATAATCAGCACCATAAGAACTTCAAAGACAAAATCTTGGGATCATATATTTAACTTGAACACATTCCTCTCAAAATCTCTGACACTGCCCCAATAAAACCTTGACTGTAACACCTTTCTCATGAGAAAAGCACCTCTATTGCACTGAAATGGCTTTGGTTGATCCCAAACAACTGACTTGCAGCTACAGCCTAATGCAGGTTAAGTCCTTGTCAGCCATCTGCCCATTCGGTTCACAGTGGTTTTAACTGATTTTAAAACAGTCACTTGTTGAAAACAAGTAAATTGAGGGGTTTTTACAAATATACAAAAATTAAAAGTGGGATTTTGAAAAGAATTATGATACTAATAACTATGTTTTTAATTAGGAATGAACAATGTTTTCATGTAAGTAGTAAAGCAATGCACTGTATTTGAAAATAAAAGACAACCTCTTTCAAAATTATTTTTTCACACTTAACTGTCACAATTAATACAGACAATTTTAAACCAACTTCTAACTAGCTACTAGTACTAACTTGCTGCTATATATTTATAATTAGTGGATAATTAATTTATTTTACATAAACATATGTCATACCAATGATAAACACCAAAAATACGAGATCTGAATTGAAAACTTGTGAGCACACAGTATGCCATTTATGACATTTGTATTTCAAAAATGAAATAAATCACACATCTCTTAAAAAGTGTAGACATAAAATAGAATTTTGGACAAAGTAACAAAAGACACATCTTTTGAATAAAATTTTGCAGCTTATTTTGACAAGTGGGTCATCATTGCACTTCATCTCTTAAATTCTTTTTCCTACCAGCAGAATAAACCCAACAGCACACAGCAAAGGTTACACACCCACATACCACTGAATTTGTTTTTATAAATTAAGCACTGGTTGTTGGAGGAAGTGACACTTTCCCTGTCGGAACGGACAGGCAGTAAATGTCGTATCATGTAGCTGCCTGATACTCTAACTTGCTTCTGATGCTCCGACACAGCCTGCAGAGTTGCCACGTTCTCTCTGGGCAGGGCGTGTGACAGGTGAGTTATGCCGCGTGCCAGCCCCGGTTCCCGGGAGCCGCGTCAATGCCAGCGCGTGTCACCACAGCCCAGCTGCCAGGAGAACACTTAACTTCATCTGTCAGCACCAGCTTATCAAGGATGCTCTGCAGAAGCAGCTGATTGAACTCTGCACCTGAAGAGCTGCTAATTGATCTAAAAGGATACACTCCTAGCAGCCTGAGGTTCAGTATTCCCTCTGGCACAGAAAAAAAAGTGGCTGGTTTCAGATATTGGCATTCCACACCCGGACTATGTGGGGATGTTGGGATTGTGCACAGTATAGATCCCACTGCCATTACGGTGCTATTGGAGCGGATAAATCAGATCTTACTATTCACAGAATAGTAATTTTCTTTTCTTCACAAGAATGAATCTGTCTGTTACCAACGTCCTCCATACATGCCATTGGAAAAGGAAGTGTGAAATGGGTTGTATGACACACAACCAAGCCAGAGTGGCCTGCACTCCTCTGATGAGCAGATTAACTCAAAACAATAACTTCAGCAACACACCAATCATAAAGTCATTGAAATGACAGAGGACCAGAAACTGGGAAGAAATAAAAGGGGATTTTTTTAAAAGGTTCTGTTTGTGTGCTAACATTTTTCAGATTAAACTGAAGAATAATAAAGGGAAGGGATTTCAAAGCTCTGTATTCATAGGCCATCATCCTAATTGTCACAGTAGAGCTTAGTAGATTAACAGACTCCTGAATACATAAGATCCTCCCCTTGTGTTTTGCTTTATTTAATCAAAAATTCAGTTTGTATTACAATGAACGATATATTTGCAATTAAAATATCTGTGGTCTAAGTTGACAGACTACATTTCATAAATAAGTAAGGGAAGTAGACAAGTTCCTAATTTAAGGGCTCTCAGTTATTGTCAGGAGGTTCTGGTGATTCAGCAGGATCCAAATTTGGGCTCTAAAGTTAGACATCTACAGCTCAATAGTGATAGCAGAGGTGGCAGGCAAACATTTTGCACTGTAAATGCAACAGAATTTTGTCCTGAATGGCCATAAATTTGTATTTTGTTGCAAAAGTAAAAGAATGAAAACTGAGCCCTTAGCAGACGGAAAGGAACAGTTTCAGCCTTACATTTGTGAAGTCATAGAGACACTTTGAATTTTTGATCCTGCTAACATGAAATCAACCATTTCTATTCCATTACGAACACTTCACTTTTTTATTTACCCACTGGAGGATGTTTTAAATGTAGAACACGTCCACATACATGGAGAGCATTTTTAAAGTTACCCTTGCCAAAAAAAAAGTTACTTAAAAAGTCACAACTGAAAATAGATCTCTAGGTACGTTCCTACTACTGGTGAAGCTTTATCCGAACCAAGAGAAGTTGTGTTTCTTGTATCAACAGCCACCTCCTGCTACACAACCTATAAAGATGATTGTTTTTAAAAGCATGACACTGCTGACTCATGACATGTTCATCTTCTGATCTACTGCAATCTTTTAAAGAAATAGTGCTTAATAAACATGTTAAGACAACAGTTTATTTCCATCCAGCATTCCTACATTGACTGGTCTTCCCAAATGTGTAGAGTAGTCCATTTGTCCGTACCTGACTACTTCTTTTTCCTTCAGACATTTCTCAAATGTATTTTAACACCATTCTGATTTCAAATTTAAGTCTTAAATGTGCTTATAGTCTTCTGCATCTTGATGCTATTCTCAAAATTTTACATTTTACTTTTTAAATGGAAATACAGATTTGCGATGCATTTATGTGAAATTCTCATCAATATACACTCCAGTTTAAGGGTGAGAAATAAAAAATTTTCCAAGAGAAAGCATGAAAACTTCAGGCAAGTCTGAATGACAGCTACTGTTTTTCCATGGCCACAAAACTTGTTATTCTGGCACAAACAAAAATTGAGCTGATCTGGTATTATTTTTTTTCTTCAAAAAAAAAAAAGAAACACTTTAGCCTTCTTAGCATCACTTGTGGACCAATTCTTTCTTTGCTCTTCCTTTTACAATGAGTATGTTTACAATGGTTTATTGTGATAACTCACATCCCTTGCTGGTCCTTCTTATTTTGCACCTCAGCTTGTTTAACTTTATCACTGTATGTTCTTATAACCCTCAATTTTAGTAATTACATCAAATTTCCACTATGTGCTTTTCCTTTTCAGGTCACTGAAGAGCTCATTATTTTCTCTGTTGTTACATTCCCCTATCTTTTCTCAGCATTCAGGCCTTATTCCCCCATTTTTGAAAAACCTCATAACCAATTTGTTCTCCTTTAGTTCTTGAACATTTTTCTAAATCTAGTGAAGGCTGTTTATTTGAACTGTTTATTTTCTTACTGTTCATCTCTTCCTTAATATCAGGAGTTATTTACTCTTAATCACTTTCATCCATTTCCCTTTCACATCCACATTCTTAATCAGTTTCCTCTAATTGGTCAGAATGAGAAACAGAAATCTAGTATTAGGAACTCCTTCTAAGAAATTGAATGGGAAGGGGAACAAGCAAGGAATGAGTTCTGCAGCCCTTTCAAAACCCAAGATATTGGGCACCAGTTTTCTCTGAATATTCATTAAACCCTTAAATATTATTTTCCTAAATATCTGGGTTTGCAATAAGTAAACCAAAATCCTCTTTGTAGGATTTACCTCTATGTAGCTTTGGCTGTTTCTTGAATGCCTTTGTGCCAGACTGATTCTGTGCTGCTCTCCCAAAGCACTGCCCCCCTTCTGCTGGGTTCTCCCTCCCACCTATGAATAAGCAGTTACTTTCACTCTTACTGAAGAAGAGCACCTATTACATTGACACATTTATGGTTGTCAAAATGTTTAATGCTCATACGTCCCATGAACATTGCCTTCTTTTGAAGGACCATAAGATCACAAGGTAACATATTGAAGGGATCTCAGGAAGTCATCAAGACTAACATGATGCTCAGAAAAGGGTCAGATTATGTGGCTCAGGTTTTTATCTAGTTGTGTCTTGAAACTTTTACGGATAGAGATCATACAACCTCTTTGGGCTACCCATTTCACTGCTCAGTTGTCCCAAGGGCGGAAGAATTTCTCTTTATTTCCAGACAAAATTTCTCATTTCAACTTTTGCCTGTCCTAAGTTTCCAAGGGACCAAAGTGACATTAGCCAGACTACAGGTTCCTAGATTGTTCTTTTGGCCCTTTTTAAAGATGGGAGCAACGTCAGCTCTCCCACAGTCATAAGGAACCTTCCCATGTCTCTGTGACCTTTCAAAGATGTTGGAAAGTGGCCTTTTAAGGGCATCAGTTAGTTCTTGTGGTAGCCCTGGATGCAGCCAATCTGGTCCCATGGACTTGTCTAGGCTGAGGCACTGCTGCTTTAATTGTCATTCAGATCTAGTAGTTCTCTTCCTCCTTGAACCACTTCTCTAAGAACAAAGGCCTGGGAGACCTTCTTCTGGAAGACTGAGGAGAAGGTGGCATTGAATACTTCTGCCACACTGGGGTCTGTTGGCACTAAATGCACCATTCAGCAACAGCCCCCCTGCTCAGCCTTTTAGTAATGTATTACTACTTTTATTAATGTAGAAGCAGAAATTCACCTCATTACCTGCAATGCCCCTGTAAAGCCTCCACTCAATTTGAGTTCTAGTGTTTATGACGCCATCTCTGCATGCCCAAGCAATGCTTTTACACTCTTCCTTTGCAGCTTGTCCCTGCTTCTACCTCCTGTATGCTGCCTTTTTGCTTTTGAGCTCTGCCATGGCTTCCCTGCTAATCCAAATTGGTCTCCTGGTATGTCTCTTTGCTCAATGATGTAATAGTGTGCATGTTGTTTTGGTCTGCATCTTCATTTTCTACATTACTATTTCTTTGACAAAGGAGAGAACAGGGGAGAGGATGTTTGTGTAGAAGTAATTCACAGGCTTTGAATAGAGTGAATGTAACTTAACCAGAAATAATATAGGTATGAGATGCTGGATGACTTTTAGTTAGGCTAAAAAAGGAGAAGAAAAATGGACTGATTAAAAACATGCAGATTTAGGAGTGATTTATCTTAGTGAGACTCTCTAAAATAACATATTACAAAGCAAGTTTTAAATACATACACTGAAATATCTGGGGGAAGGGGGTTCAGTCTGGGAGTTCACCATCATTCTGGATTCCCACATAATGTCTACTTTTATTTAGAGAGCAGATTTTTGAACATCAGTAAGGATATTAGTTTTTTGTATGCAGCAACATCCCGGCCAATTGTAGCTGTGGAATGCACAGATGGGTACGCAGAATGATGACAACATAATGTCCCCTTCAGTTTATTACAGATCATAAAACTGCGATTAAATAAAATTTGTTATGTGACAACCTGATTTGCTTGTACAGTCCAATTGTATTGTAATTCTGGTTTTATGGTATTTGGTACACAGACTTTGTTTCTATTGTTTTCAAACAAATCAACAACAGCTAAGTAAGTCTCAGAAAGTACATCAGAAACTCACGAAGGAAAACTATCATAAAAATACCCCCAAATTTCCATGAGGCAATTCTTTTCCATTTGATCTTCTAGACAGGGTATCATAGATTCTTCTGAAAATGATTGTAATCACAAAGGATTAAACGATCTCATTTGGTAAAGTCAGTTGTGACCACACAGCAATACAAACAGTTCTCCACTTTAAAAAAAATATGTAAGATGTTTGGTATATTTTTAAAGGCAGCTTCTCCATGCAGGTTTTGACTTCTACTGACTTCAGCAGAAAAGGCAAGTAGTAGGAGGGCTACTTGTTACAACTTGAGGCTCTAAAGAAGTGAGCAAGAGATTAGTTATCTGGTATTTCTAGCTTTAGTTCTTGCTGGGGAGTAACAATTGTTGTCCAGTACAGGAGTAGCAATCAAACCCAGCGAAGGTCAGACTGGCCAGTTATGCAGAACATCAAACTACTAAATCTGAGACAGAGCAGAGTGCAGCTGAATTTGTCTGTAGTCCACAGATGGAGTAAAAATACCTCTAAGTGCAGTAACTATGTTGTCTGATTTCTTCATGTAACCTCTCTTTACAGAAATAATACCACAAAATCATGCAGAAATCTTTTCAGATTGTTATTTTTTTCATTTGAGAATCAGATTTCTTCACAAGAAACCAGGTGCTAATTTGTTTTATTTCATACTATGGATCTTAAGGATAAAGGCCAAGCAAGCAAAGCAGTTTGATAACCACTTATGTACCTTCTGATTTTTGAATTTCAGTACTTTGTTACCATTACCTCTTCTAAGTGGTAGAAACTCAGTCAGAACATACACATCTCGCTGATAACTATTTGAATTGTGTATGTTGGTTATCTATAATCCAATATAACCAATTCACAGGAACTCTAATTCAAGACCAGAAAATGTAAGTGCAGAAAATGACACTGCCAAAACTTAAATTGCAAATAAATTCAGGAGTTCAGTTTGCTAGAAAAGCACAACCTCCCCTGTGACACATTGTTAAGCTTTACCATACCAGGCTTTCCCTGGTTTGTTTTTAACTTTCCTTCAGTAACATATTAATTTCTTTCCATAACTGATATCGAGACTTGATGGCTCAATAATTATGTTCATTACATTAAACTGATAAATGTTTTCCAAGCCTTTTAATCGTCATACAGAATATCAGGCAAAGATTCATGGATGCTAACATGATAGTTTCTCAAATTCTGGCATTTTGCCTTCTTCTTGTACGTGAGATAAAGTTTGTTATTTAAATTTGGATTATATGGAAGATCATTTCCATCTGTCTATCAGGATATGGAAGTTAGACGCTTCCTTCGGTTTTATGAATTTTACTAAGAGGAACAATAAATGAGGATGAATAACAGATAAAATCATACACTTATAAATACAAACTTACAACAAATACCTATTTGCTGGAGTAGATTTCAAGTCTCAGACTTACTTGGCAGCAGCATCTTTCCTCAGCTGTTCATGTTTCATTAGAAGGTTCTTCCTCTCTTGAAAAGCCTTTCTAACTTTGTATCCTTTGTAGACAGCCTGGATTTTGAAAGCAGCAATATCCTGAATGGCAGCAATAGACAGAGCCCCATGTTCTAACATGAACTGAATCACTTCATGGTGTTCACCAAGCAAAGCATAATCAAGTGGAGTGTACCTAAAAAAAAACCCAAACCACAACGATTATTATTGATTCTAACTATAATGTACATTTACTTAACCTCATTTCATAATAAGGCAACCTCTATAAAGACAGGTTAAACACTGTTCTCAGTAGGCTGTTCTACTCATTTGTAGGTATTGTTTTCTTATCTTAGTGATTCTACACACTGGGACTATGTTTAAGGCTTATTTTATTCTCCTCATATGGAAATGTGGGGGGACCAGACTATATGAAGTGCTTGGCCAAAATGTCCCAAAGCCCCATCCACAGAATTAACTGTTTTAGGCAAGCAGTCTTTAGAAGGTGTTATTGAAGTTTTCATACAGAAATCTATAAAGAAAAAGTAATTTAAAACATTTTTGAGTTATTTCCATATGAATTTAAATTTTAGAGATTTACTGTCAAATCTGCCTTAACTTCTATAACAACAAGTGAGGACAGTATGACTGAGCAAGCAGCAGGATTAAACCAGTATCAAGGGATAATATCCCTTTCTAAAGTACTAGGAAGACTTAGGTCTGTTTTCAAATGGACACAGGTGTTAAAAATATTAAATTGCTTTGGTTTTTAATGGTGTCAAAGATGCCTAAGCCCTTTTAAAAATAATTCCCAAATTTCCCACTGTCAACACAGGATAAAAATGTACATATCTCCTTCACCAACACTGGCAAAAACATTTAGTGACTGAAAATTATCAGTCACAAACCATAATCAAGACCATATAACATAAGACTATCAAATAACAAGTGTCAACACATGTGCTTGTGAAAATTAGAGCTCTTCTTGATGGTAAATTGCTCGGACGCAGTGCTGGTGTGCAAAGAAAAACAGACAGAAAGCACAATTGGACTTGCCACACAGCAATGACTTGATGGAAGGATTAACAGTATCTGAACTGAAGTGTCTGCAGGAATAAAGGCAATGACATAACATGAAAATTTGTATGTCAAGGTGTGTTGCTGATAGCATTTAAAGAAATACAGATTTGTGATAATCCAGAAATGGGAACTTCAGAAGGAATATAATTTCAGAAAAATACACTTTTAAAGTATGCCTAATTTTGAGATTTTAAAGACACAAAAGATATTAAAGTAAACTTGATGCTACTGCCATGTGTCTACCAAGACAATGTATTCTATTACAGATCTCAGTGATGAAGACCCGTTCTTTTGTACATGGATTCTCTAACTCCCTTGGAGCTACCTTTGGAAGTAACAAAATCACTAAAATTGAATTGAACAGGGGTTTGTATGACTGGACACTACCCATTCAAGGCTGCTCACATACACTCTTCAGTTATGTCAATTCAAAGCCTGTTACAATTTTTTTTTCCCCTACTGGTTCTTTCTAAAACAGAGAACTTTTAAGTCAAGCTGGCTTCACAGGAAAACCCACAAAGAGGACATCAGCCATCAGCTTTTATATGTAATTTAGCATGAAAGTGGTCAAGCAGCAGCCAGACCTGCATAACATGATGCACCCAGGATGGTCAGTTGGGTTACAAAAGGAATTTGCAAAGAACAAGGCCAGCACCCTCCAGACTAGCACTTGATCACGTACCTAGCAAGCAAGTGGGCAGCTTAAAATCCTAGATGCCATCTCAGCTTCCTCTTTTCACTAATCTAATCAGCTTTAACCACTATGTTTGAATTTTTAACTGTTATCTCATATTACAGTCTAAGAAAGTAAAGATGGGAAGCCTCTTTCTACAGGTATATTGGAAAAAAATTACAAATTAACCAGATCCCTGAAGTTTTTACTCTCTCTTACAACACTCAGTTTGACTTTTTTACTTTCCAAACTTCCAATCTCTTAGAATCACAGAATCGATTGGGTTGGAAAAGACCTCCAAGATCATCAAGTCCAACCCTTGGTCCAACTCCAGTCCATTTACCAGATCATGGCAATCAGTGCCACGGCCAATCTCAGTTTAAAAACCTCCAGGGATGGTGAATCCACCACCTCTCTGGGCAGGCCATTCCAATGCCTGATTACTCTCTCTGGAAAGAATTTTTTTCTGATCTCCAACTTAAATTTCCCCTGGCAGAGCTTGAGCCCATTCCCCCTTGTCCTATTGCTGAGTGCCTGGGAGAAGAGCCCAACCCCTGCCTGGCTAGACCTTCCCTTCAGGTAGTTCTGGACAGTGCTGAGGTCACCTCTGAGCCTCCTCTTCTCCAGGCTAAACAACCCCAGCTCCCTCAGCCTCTCCCCATAGGACTTGTGCTCCAGTCCCTTCATCAGCCTTGTTGCTCTGCCCTGGACCTGCTCCAGCACCTCAATATCCTTCCTGAACTTGTTTAACAATTAAACAAGATTTGTAGATGTTTATTAAGACACAATTGTGCAATTTTTATATACTACATATATATTAGGAGAATTATATTAAAAGTCTGATTGATCTAGAAATACCGGAGATCTCCTTTGTTCCACACATGAACTAGTGCTTAATGCCAGACTTTTGGAATACTGCTAGTTATATTACGGTTTATACCTAAGAACATGTATTAGTGCTAGAAGGGAAACAAAAATAACTAACTGAATGACTGTGGTAAAGCACAACTAAGGTCTTTTCCTGACATTTGAGCATTTGTACAAAGTAAGGATAACAGTAGTCTCCTTTCTGGCAAAATACTGACTTTTTATCTTGATTATTAAACAGTAATTTAATTACAAGTGTTTATTTAATTTTCCATCAAAAATTACTAAAGAGAGCATTGGCACTACTTAATTAGAAACGAGTTATACTTTCATTTGTGTTCCTCAATAAAAAATAAGAATAGAAAAGGAAGAGAGATCTGAGTAGTTTAGAGAACAAAAGAGAAATCATGGAGTAAAAAAGCAATTAAAAACTGGGATAAGTATGGAAGTATCAAATTTAGCACTGAAATATGGGGTTTCAAACCTCTTCAGTTACGTAAAATGTTTAAATATTCAAATTTATATTGCATACTGTTCATAATTTTATTGATAATTATGAGGAGGTCATCTACTCTAAAAAAAGGCCTTATAAATTTCTGCTAATAGTAATTATCTTCACGGTCAGGTAACTAATCCAAACTCCACAACCCAAATCATTTTTAAAAAACTATTATTTATATGTCAATGAAAGACAAAGAAAAGAGATGCAAATGTGCTGTCTCGTTACCATTATAAGAGACTTTTTTTAAACTAGGCCTTTAGAACACAGTTAACCACCAGGTACTTTGTAGCCACTATTCTAAAACACAAAATTACATTTCTCCCATTTCTTTCTTCTCACTGTATTACTAGAAAATAGAAAAGAAAAATTCCAGTCTACTCCAACAACATCAGAAATGCTTCTTCCTTTTTTGTCCATACATACCTACTATGAACTTGATAAAAATAAGAAAGATCTTTAATATTTCAAGCAAGACTAGGCTGAGTAAATACTGACAGAAATCTCTAAGTTCAAGGTTCAAAATTATAAACCGCTGAAGTTGCAATGACTTAGTTAAAGAAATTTCACATTAGAAAAGCTGCTGACACTGGAGCCCAAGGTTAGAGCACTCCTTTGAGATCCAAGATTAGGATTCTCTTGCAGTATCTGAACACTTAGCATTTAAATCATAGGAAGCGCTCCTGCTAAATTACAGAGTAACACATTCAGAGAAGCGATACCTCTCCTCACTGTTCTCCATGTGATTGGGAAAAGCATCAAAACCGAGCAGCAACTTTATAGCATCAAGGTAGCCATTGTTACAGAGCCAGTGCAAGGCAGTTCTTCCCTGTAAACAACGGAATGGAACAAAAATAAGCATTATCCTCAAACTTTATCACCCCACAATAAAAGTCATAAATCATAGTGTAATTCAATACTTTTCTGGACATGAAGGACTAACTAGTTCTTCTAAATAAACTTCCTTGTTAAAATAAGAAGAATACAGCACTTACAAGTGAATTATGGTTTTTTTTAAAACAAGATTAAAACATGAGTGCTTTTTCACCTAAAGCAGCTGAAAAACAGTACTAGGAGATCAGCTCTAGAGCTGCTTTCTTTGCAAAAGATCTACAGCATGCTCTGTAGAACTCCTAATAAAAAACACTCTTCCATTACTTGGAATTATCTGTGCTTTACAACAAATACCTACAGAGAAGTTTAACAAATTGGGTAAGACTCTTTTGACTGATGAGGTTCTACCAAATTCTGAGAAATTATGTCATATATGAAAGAAATCTGCTGGAGGTTGCACAATTACTCTGGCTCCTAATTTCACTTACTGCTCAGACTATGACACAAAATAGCACATACCCTACTCAGTGTTCCTGGTTTTTTTTTCACCTGGAAGAGTGACACATATATGGATACTTATGTGAATAAGTAATTGAAGCAGTTCTTGCGCCATCTCACTTGCAATATCTTACTTTCTTACTTGCTTTGTCTCTATGCTGAAGAAACTCATTACAGATTAGATTATAAAATCACATTCCTATGTCAGCTGTTAATAAGGAATAAGATAAGAAATAGGATTCTTAATATGACTACTCATATAATCACAGTTTGATAAAGAAAAATCAAAAGTTATATGGAAAAATACAACTTCAATCATGCTGCATATTGAAATACTACTTTTCATTCAAGATTTCAGAAATGAAGGCAGCAAAGATCCTTCTATGTCTCGGAAAAAAGAATGACCTTGAATAAAAGGAATATGTTTGGATTTATGGTTATTCTAAAGTTAATTAGATACCTCAGTGAAGAGCAAATACCTCTTTATCCTGGATATTTGGATCTGCATTGTTTTCCAGTAACACCACCATGCAGTTAATGTACCCTCCGTAGGCAGCACACTGCAGAGGAGTTCTGCCTGCGTAATCCTGCACGTTGGGGTTGATTTTATTTTCTATCAGGATTTGACACACGTCAGCATTTCCTCCCAGGGCTGCCCAGTGAAGGGGAGAATGGCCATCTTGGTCAACCAAATCTACTCTTGCTCCTCCTGAAACAACAAATACATTTTTGAGCATAAAAAGAAAATACTTTGGGTGTTAAGAAAAGAGTAAGCTCATGTCCAACTGGAACTGGTAAACTGATAATTCAGACAAGTATTTCTGAAAGAAACTTCAATTTTGTTAGTCAAATCCTAAAACTTAAACCAAAATTACATGGGAATTAAAAGGTTTCAACGAGGGTCAGGAATCTAATTTTTTACAAGCTTCTGAGTAACCTCTCAGATGCTTTAGAATCTCCAGATTTATCAAATGGCCTTGCAAAACCTAGTCTTTACTTGTTTCAGGTCTATTAATTATCAGTAAAACCTTTATTTCTTAACAAGAAAATAACTTTTAAAAACTAGACTTGAATTAAATCTGTTTTTAAATCTAATGCAGACAAGACAAGATATTCACAAGTGTAAGAATAACTTTTGAAAAAAGCTTATTTTTTTAAATTCAAGTATAAGACTTTAATTCAGATAATTATTTTCTCTATGTGTTCTTGCAAGATGTAAAAATTCTGTACAAAAATAATACTCCATAAATACAAGAACATGAAGCAAACAACGACTGTCTATATCATAAAATACACAATTACACATAACTCGGACTCTGATAGCCAAGCTTCTTGCATCTAAGAAGCTAAATGGCATAGGGAGTGGGAGGAAGAGTTTAACAGGAGGTTAAAATACACCCAGCAGATCACAAGGGGAAGCACACTTTTAGGAAAGGCTGGTTGATGTAAAACTTGCAACATTTTGGCCTGGATACTTCATCTGTCCATAAATGGGATCATGCCTGAAGGAGGAGGGAGATGCTTCTCAGAAGCCAAAATGACAAAATTTTGCATCTAAGATACCACTGTTCTTTCACCATACTTCTTACACTTCAGCAGACGTTTTACAATTATCTAACACTGTGTACATTGTTAAATCCTATTTCTGTCTACAAATAAAATACTGCTTATAAAAACCAACCAGAGGAAAATATTAATGATGTAGGATTTTGATAGCTGTCTGCATTAAAAAATAAAGATTCATTTACACAGTCAAAAAATCTTCTAAGAAGCCTAAAAATCCTCTCTCACAGAAGTGAAGAAAGCTTAATTTGGTCTTATTTACTGGTTAAAAAAAAAAAGAAAGAAAGAAAAACAATGGCATGCTGGGGAAAGTGCTGGTTTGAGAGACTAGAATGTACTTGCAAAGGCCTGAGTAGAAATGAGCTGTGAAAAGAACTATCCCAAATTTGAAAGTTTTATATTTAACACTTATTTTGCACAACAATCTGATAATCCTTTACATTTACTAGTGCTGTTTCACAAAGGGCAGTTACAGACAAAACCTGCTTTAAGGAAGCAATTTCCTACCCCATCATCTGCTTATCTCCCAGTCTCCCAGAAAGCAGCACCAGAACTCTGGGCAGGTTTGTAAAGTTGTAAGAGCTGACCTTTGATGAGTGTCTGTATCACTTCTTTGTGTCCCATCTCACAGGCTCGAAAAAGTGGGGTGTGTTTCATGACATCCAAAGCATCTACCTGTGCATGATGCTCCAACAGCAATTTCACTGTGCTGACATGGCCAGAAAGGGCAGCAGCATGTAACGCTGGAAGAATTAACAAGTAGGAAGAAGAAACAACAATACCATGAGCTTTGAGGGTTCACAGTTAGAACAGTCAAAATAAAGATTAATTTCAACCATTTTGGTGGAAAAGGTACTTTTCAACCACAAGAAACTGAAGAATCCTAGCAAGTGATTATATAACAACATTTTCTTGGCACACAAGCAATAAGCAGAGTAACTGTTAGCCCTGAAACATGTTTTTAAATTGCACAAATAGGAATATTAAGCTTAACACTACCAAGATTGGCTTATACTGAGGATTTGTGGAAGTTCAGCAGTTTCTGATTAAGAGACTATTACATTATTTACTTCTGCCTCTGTTTTGTGGCATTTCTGAGACTGCCCATCACCAGTGGAAGAGACTTCCCTTATTCCTTTAATGTTTTCCTGAAAATACCTTTTTTCCCCTTTCAGATAAATGAAGTTGTCTCAATCAAAACTAACTCCAGATAACTACCCAGCTGTTCCTGTTCCTCATCCCTCAGCTATTTTTTTTTCAGTCTTACTTGGAAAAAATTTTACACAAAATTATGTACCAAGGCCATCACATCTCCCACAGTACCTCCAGCTCCCTGGTTTCTTCAGGAAAAAGAAAAATATTACAGACCAGATACTGCATTTTGTCTCATCCCTACAATTTATGATGTTCAGCTGTATGAAAACTATGCTACTTCAGATACTTTAGAACTCAGAGTTAAAGATGGTATCCTGTAACTGGTGTTGCTATTGCCATCCTGCAGGCACTTTTAGCTGGAGTTGAGGAAAACATTGGAATACCAGTCTGACCAGTTCATTATTCTTTTTGAAGGAAAGGAGAACTATCCAGAGCAGTTAAGATTTCAAACCAATGGAAGATACATATATTGGTGATTTCACTTACAATTTGACTTCAAAATGCTTTGGACTATTTCCTATAGTCAGCAATTAAATCAGACAATCTACATTCTCATACTGCCTTACATGTGGGATCTTTTACAGGTGACAAAAATCAAAATAATTTAGAATAAAACCACAAAACAATGCGGAGCATAAATGTGCATTTATTAAAATGAATTTATATTTCCCCATGAAATTTCAGAAATACTCAGTGAGAATTGAGTCTGCTCAAGAAAGCAAAATGTGGGGCTGTGAACAGTACCTTCATGTCTGTATTTGTTTAACGTTAAAACAGACAGGATCAGCAAAGGCATTATACAGAAATGCACACCATGAAGAGCAATGTGAGAAGGAACTGCTTCTTGAACCACAGGCAGAATATCAAAACAGTTGGGCCTTTTGTATTTGCCAGCTCCTGTTTAGCACCAGTAGCAGCTCCACACACCTTTGTTGAACAGCAGCCCAGCACACTCTGTCACACAGGCACTACTGAAATGCTCAGGCTGCTCACATCACCCATGACCATAATCCAGCTGAAGTGTGTTGCCTTAAGACAGTCTCAGAACTTGTGATAGTAACCGGAACTGTGATACAGACAAACGGGGCGCTGGGGTCACAGCCAGACACACCATGAGAGGTGCTGCCTTAGTAATCACACTCACGCCTTTGGGCTGACACTGATGCTGAACTGCGGTGGCCCAAAGGCAGAGCCATGCTCCTGGCACCCATGAAACACCACTGCATCTGCAGAAGCCATGAGAGTGGGGGCTGTCAGTAGGAATTCAATGGGAATGAGTTCCCTGCCACTTCGTACTTTGGGAAGGGCCTGGTTTTCATGGTCTGACCTCACAGTAAACTCTAGGTTCTGTTTTTTGTCCTGAATTTCTGATGAAACCAAAGGCAGTAAACCACTCCATCAGATGACACATGGGGTGTGTGTAACAATACAATAGAAAAAGAGCTGCTGTGTCAGCTTGGCCAGCTTTTCCCTCCTATCACTCATTCTGACGCAGGCATCTTGTTTCGCACTTTGTGCTCAATATTTTCTTGTAAGCCGAATTTTCTGTGATGGAGTCACGGTGACTGAAGAGATTCTTCAGCCAGCTGGTCACAATAGCGCCTTTGTTCGGCCGACAGACAGAGCCCTCTCCATTGTGCGCAGTGACGGCAGAGCTATAAAGCTGCCCCTGTAATGCTCCTGCAGCGCTGATCTCTGCGAAGAGGGAAATTCCTTTCCCTTGGTGTCATTCCCCTACACAATACTGAGAGTCTCGATGTTCTAGCAAAGCTGAATGGAGAGCTTGCTCTTTTTTAAGTAAATGCAAAAAGGCTGCGTTAATGCAACACTATAACTGAGCTTAACTGAGCTCGCACACAAAAGTCGGAAAAACACAACCTTGAACTCTGCTCAGCAACTGCATCCTGGGCACGGTGGCATGTGCACGATTTCCTACAGGAGCATAGTCTCCTGCCCGAATGCAACACTACTTTTCCCTGCCCAAAACTTGGCAATGGTTAAGAAATAAAAAACCGACAGTGATTTACTGGGGGGCTTCCTTTTAAGTTTACAGCCTGCTATAATAAAACCCTTGCTAGTGCACTTCTTTGCACAATGGTTTAGTTCAGACTGTTCCACAGCAAGCGATGGACAGCGAGTTCCCCACTTTAATGCTATTTGTGTGTTCTACACAATGGCACCTTCAAGTAAATGGAAAATCCATTAATTTCCTTGGATTAAAAGCCCTACAAAAAATCAAAATTAAAAGGTGATTACATATCTCTGCTATGAAAGGTTTAAGACTGAAAGATAATAAACCCAACCACCTGAATTATTCAAGCATCAAACCCACACTTGAGTAATTCAGAGCACAGCACGTGATTAGCGTCTGCAAAGAAGAAAACCCTTTGTAAGGAGGTTTGCACAGGAACTACAACATGACTCCACCTTTAAGTCTGAAACAAGCACTGTAAGGTACTTAAAAGGGAACTGTCAGGAAGTAGCAAATGTAGGTGAGACTGATAAAAGATGAAACAAGAGTACAACTGTGCAGTACGTAGTTTGTAAAGTCAACAAACATAAAGCCTGATCTTTTATTTGTTGCACTATTTCTTAAACTCAAGTTACAAAGTACCACAACTTGGAAAGACTGATTTTTTTCTATAAATGCCAAATTGTGTGTGCTAAATTGTAACAAAAGCAAGACTTCATATATCTAAACAGAATGTTATGTTAACTGTATTTTGCTTTTTGTTGAGACCCAGCATACTGCCAAAGAAAGTTTAAAAAATTCAAATTTTAGTATGAAAATAATACTCAAATCCTGAACCACATAACCCTGACATTGCATTTATTTAC
Source organism: Sakesphorus luctuosus (assembly GCA_013396695.1). Taxonomy (NCBI): domain Eukaryota; kingdom Metazoa; phylum Chordata; class Aves; order Passeriformes; family Thamnophilidae; genus Sakesphorus; species Sakesphorus luctuosus. Next base: position 758,301 of record VWZD01000913.1, on the reverse strand, counting down.
CATTTGTATGTCATGCAAAGTGTGCTCTGAAAAGAGAAAAGCTCTTCAAGTCATATCTTTGTTTCTTGGTTGGGATAAATCTGCACTGCAAGTTCCCTAAATCTGATCACGAAGCTTAGGCTGGTTTGCATGTAAGTGCAGCCAAAAGATAATGCTTCAGCATACTGTAAAACAAATGCATTAAAATTTATATGAACAAACATTGCAATATACTTTCTTGTCTGTTTAAAACAACACAGTTTTCAGGAGAAATGCCCCTTAGTGTATTATTCATGGGTGTGTGGTCTGCCTATCAGCTTGGCTGTCATTGAACTACTATAGGTAGGTATACACCTTTGCACTTAATTTCTAACTTAGTGACCTGGCTGTGTGTGGCTCTGGTAGTTCCTGACCTCTTCCCACACAGCTCACTGTTTCAAGACTCTTCACCATCCACCTCCCATCAAACCCCTCCAATTTACACCCAATATACCCCTATTCTCCTCTTTTTTTTATTCAGCTGCCATCAGCACACTGTACAATTCGACTGCTTTTACCCACCTTACCAACACTGTTGAATACATAAACATTTCAACACCTATCTGTTAGAACCATTTTCCTGTTTTTGTTGAAAGCACTACAGAAATACAGTATTTCTTCCACAATTCTTCTACTTTTTCATTAAAGTAGATAAATTCATAGATTATATAGGGCATTCTGAATTTCATGACTCGCAAGCTTGAATGCTGAATCATGGTGTTGCACACCTACATTTTGCTCTGGGCACATAACGGGAGGATAAACCTGGAGGATATCAAGTTTGACTTATTGTTTGGACAACAGATGTGCAGTAGCTCTAATCTTTATTACACTATCTTTAAAAATAACCATGGAACTTCGATTTTCATTATGATAATTTAGCCACTTCAGTCCTTAGTTTGCTGTATATTGTTTCAAAGTAGGTATTTACAGACACATTTTTTTAACAGGCTTTTTCAGGAAGGCTTTTTATGAAATTGTATTTATTCTTCAAAACACAGAACAGCTCTTCTTTTCCCAGGATTCCAGATCTAACTAACCAACATAATAACAGTACATTTCCTCTTCTCACTATATTTGAAATGAACTGATCCAATCCTTGCAGAAAAGGTTGGTTTCTTTCCCACAATAAGGCAAAGAATAGACTCACACACGTAATTAAACTATTGCAGAAATATTTTTCAAGATTAAAGCACACATCCCAGAAAAGACTAAAGACTAACAGTGTTTTTATTTTATGGAAATCACACTGACTGGAAATCTCCAGTGGCTCTTTACTGTAAAGCATCTTACCTGTGCCAGCATACTTGTCTGTCATATTGATATCAATATCCAATTTTAAAGTCAGCATAGTCCTAATGACATCATCACTGCCTTTGCCAGCTGCCCACATGAAGGATGTTCTTCCCTCAAGATCTGAGTCATCTTTTACAGAAGGATGTTTCAAAAATACTTCAACTGTTTCCTGAAAAGAAATACTGTTGAAATTAACATTAAAAGGAATCTGTAACAACAAGAAACTACTGTTTCTCTCATTTCGCTGTTTATAAAGCAAAACAAAGTTTCCTTTTCATGTTTATAAAGAGTAATAGCTCAACAGGAGCACTGCATATTCTGCTATGCCTTTTTCCTCACCAATGACAGTAGTGCATCCTTAACTAGGAGTTTAACATCATGTGCTCATCCTAAGGAAGCAAAGCCACTGCAGTCACTGAGCAGAAAGCAATGGGAAAAACACTATTGGCTTATCGAAACATTACTGTAATACAGTGATGACAAAATCACAGAATCAAGTAAGTTGGAAAAGACCTCCAAGATCCTCAAGTCCAACCTGTGACCAAACACCACTCTCTCGACTGGACCACGGCACTGAGTGTCACGTCCAATCCTTCCTTAAACACCTTCAGGGATGGTGACTCCAACACCTCCCTGGGCAGCCCATTGCAATGTTTAATCATCTTAATTACTGCTGAAATACTATAAATCATAAAAGATTAAGAAAATATTTACACCTGGGTCCAGTCTTTCCACTGCAACTGTTACACTAAAATCTCTATTTAAATCAAAGCAAAGAAGTGTATTTCTTCAAACGCTACTACGTTTGTGTTAAGCTCTCAGCAAACAAGTCTGCTTGTTTAACCTGCTGGTAGATTCTTAATACGTCACACAGGAAGGCAAGGGAGAGAAAAGCACAACTGATAGAACAAGGATAACGGCAATTTTCCCCTTTTCTATCTAATGCCTTTAAAGGCTGTGGGTTTAACAGCTGGAAAATACCTTTTAAGAGTCAGTGATAGGCTAGCCAATAAACACTGAAAAACAACACAGGTTTCATGATTTTATTTTATATCTATATTTTAGTACTAACACTATTTTAGCTTTTCCCCTCTGTGGCCCCTTTATCACTGCTCTCAATAGGATGAGAATTTCTTGGCTATAAAGAATTAAATGCTTATAATCAAAGAGGTGTTTAAATGCCTCGATACTATTGATTACTTTGGATTTTTTTCACTACTACTTATTATTTTATCTTTTTAAAGAAATAGGAAATGTCTCAATTATCTTACATTAATATGATCTAAGATCCTTACAGCTTTGTGAATTTAGGTCTGAGCTATCAGTTTATTGTGAAAAGGTCCAGCCAAGAACAACGAGAAATGGAAGCACTAAGCCTTCCACACAAACCAGCATGTGCTCATAGCTCTGTGCACTCACACTGCCCACCCCTACACCTCAGACACAAACGGCTTCTCATTAGGGCAGCAACTCAACCCCCTGCCAACACTCTGCACTGCTTGAAACCCTGCCAGGCAAAAAGCACCACGGAGGCTGCACTGCTTCAATACTAAGGCATACGTTTGAAAAAATACAAATAAGTGATTTTGTTTTTCCATTAAGTTTTAGCAGTGCAGCATTTCTTTCAACCACTTTTTCTTTTCTACAGTTTTTAATTGAAAACAGTGGAAGAAAATCTCATAGTGCTGTAAGCGCTGTTTTCCAAATTGAAGTTTACACAACTTGAAAACAAAATGAAATTAAACAGGATGATTAAGAAATCAGAAGTTTCGACCTGTTTTGACATGTATTTTGTTATGAGAGATCACATGTATTTTAAGACTATTTAAAAAAGTGGGCAAAAACAATATAAAAAACAACTAAGCTGAAAAGTAACAGTAAAGGAGAAAGGTAAACATGGATCATTTCATTCTGCACTATCAAGAAACCCAGAAAAATATTAAATGTTTCTTTTGAATATTTAAAAATAAGATGGGGTATCCACATTTCATTTACTAGATCTATCTATATGAGTATGTGAAGGTACATTGTTTTGGACATCTCTGGAAAAATTTAAAAAAATTAGTCCTGCATTCTGCATATTACAATCAATACAAATAGAGCATCTTCCTTCACATATAAATTTAAAAAAGAGATGTTTTTTTGGGCCTTCAGTTGGATACCTACACCACCTAAATTTCAGGCAACCTATTTGTGTGGTTGTAGTAGGTAACCTTTCTTCTTCTACAACTTTTCCTGTCTATCCTAAGTGGGGATAAGTTAATCTTAGAGAACAAATTCTTTAAATAAATTAACAGCTGGCTAAATCCCATGTTTTTTAAAAAAACGAAAATGTCATACTATAATATGTAACTTGCACAAAAAACACACAAAGAACAAGATATGAAAGTAAGTAAAACTAAAAGCCATGCAAATATTTACCATAAACACAAAAGAACAAACTGTCTTCTTGTTAGGGCCTAAGAAACATAACATTTTAACTGAAAAACATACCACACGTATCCAAACTTGGGCAAACTGAACAGAATAGCAATGAGAATCTCAAACTGTAAATATAGAGATGCCACTGCCAGAACAACCGTGGATGTGTCCCCACTCAGCTGTGTGACAATGTACATGGAATGCAGTGGTGGGAATTACTCAATGATATGTATGTAATGGAATAAAAAAAGCAAATAATGGTGCTCAGGAACAACCTGCACTGGTAAAAACAGACACAATTTAGGCAGGGGCTCCTGCATGCATCTCCAGTTAAAAGAGGCTTACAGATCTTACTGAAATTCTCCTGTTTGATTCTTCATGTAAGATGGGAAACAGTACATTCATTTTAAATACACAAAATTATAAAAGGATGTCTGATTCCACCACATAGTCTAATTCCCCATAAAAAGTCTAAATGATATTAGAGTTTGGCTGGCTGATGGCAGCAACATAATGAAGATGTTTCATTCAACTGCATCAGGCCCAGAGAAATAAAGCCAATACAAAAATCATTTTTAGGAATGTATCAATATAGAAAAGAAAAAAAAAGAATACAGAGATAATAACCAGATGGTAAATAAAAACATTCTATTCTATGAGTCTAAGTCAAACTTTAAAGAAAGGCTTTTACGACACAAATATTTTAGGCATGTGAGTTAGACCCAAATTGTACACACCCCATAACAGACAATAACAAGCATCAACAAACAATTTTCTAAAAAAGTAAAAATTATACACAGAGGTATGCTTCAACAAAAGTCTGAAAATAAAAAATATCTAGATGGTCTACTGAAGACCATGTCCAAAAATACCCCACCAAAACCCACTCTCACAAGGAAGCATGAGGTGTCAGCTGTAACATTAACAGACATTGGTCAGTTCCCTCTTTCAATAGTACTTCTGGATTTATTAACTTGTTCTCGAGTGCATTGAAATTTTCCTTGTTTTATGAAAATTAACATGCAGGTATGCAAGAAAGATCCAAATTAATATCCCTGTTATGAATATGTTGCAATATGGACTACGTGACTGTACTTATTAGACACTAAATAACCCTTTTTATAAAGGAAGGTTATGAAAACTATGACAGGCAGAGGAGCTTGAGAAAAGCTTTAAGTTCCAGCACTTGAGAACTACTTCTGTAGCATCTATGACCAGCAAACATTAAACTGCTGAGTTTTGTACTTGGCTGTACTTATTTAGCTCTGGGAAAAAAATAACTATTATACCAAAGGAAGAGTTAGGTTGTCTGAGAAAGCAATGTTTTTGTTGTCTGAATTAAAAAAAATGTTTTAAAAATCTTTAAAAATATAATGTTCTGAAGAATTATGACAAAATTTACTCAACTCTTCAGCCATACTTTATGAGACAAGGGCTTATTCATAATACCAAATATTCATAAGATAATCACCTTCTTGAATGCAAAGACTGGTCTGACTGGTACTGCAGCAGCTGTGCTAATACTCATACAGGTCATCCTACTCTAGATACCTTATAACTGCTTACATGTTGCTATAATGAGCCTTAAAAAGTGAAAGCACTGTAGAATAGTATGTGCCATTCTGCTTTCTCTTGAAGTACCTGAATGACTCTTGTGTATTCTGACGCAAACATACAGCTCAAAGGGCCTTTCTCTGGACAGCAAATTCGTTCTTAAAATATATTTTTAACAGTTTGAAATTAAGCACATTTATATCACATAACATAGGAAAAGTCTGAATTAAACTCATGCCAACAACACTGTGTTTATATCATTTCAAAACCAACTCAAACTCTTTGTTAAACTAAACATTTCGGCAAAATACATTTACCTCACATTTAGGGTATGTGCTACTTACAGCAAAGTTGCTCTGTGCTGCATAATGTAGGGGTGTTGCACCTTGACTATCAGATGGGATGGTTCCAAACTTATTTCTTTCTAATAGGAGATGGACAATCTGTGCATGACCTGAGAAAAATAGTATAATAAAACCAGGTAAGCATCAAATCCTCAATATGAAAGAAACAAACAAATAAACAACAAAACAAGCCCAAACAAAACAGAGGAAAATTAACAGACCTCAACAAATAACAGTATGTTTGTGTTGTAGCCATTATAGTCCAAACACATAAGAGAAACATAACATTTGATATCTGAACTAGTAAGCCTGGCAGGCACTTTCTTCCCAATAGTGCCATGCTCTGTATTCTCATCTCTGGGGGCATCTGGAAATAAGAAACCAGCAGCAACTGGCCACACAACTATGATATTAACTTTGCAGTTAGTTAGTTTAGTTTTTCCATTTGAGACACTGTATTTGGGTGACAGGTCAATCAGAAACAGCAAAGAGAGGATAGACTGATCATGATGGGCATTTGTCCATCTGCATTACAAGACAAGGGCAGTCCTGTGGCGTAGTGGAGAGCACTCTGGTCTCCGACTCCCTAGGTCACGAGTTGGAGTCTCAGTACGGACCGCCCCAGCAGTTCAATGCCTCCCTGCCATCCGATCCCGTCACATCTCGGATGCTCAACAGGGTCAGCCCCGGTTAGTACCGGGTGCTGTAGATACTCCTAAGGACTTCACTGTCACTGTCCAAGCTTGCTCGGCCGTGGCAAATGAACCTTAGGACTTAAACGGTGGGGCCAATTCTGTGCACGCTGTGCCTCACCTAAAAAATCCACTGCGCAGGCTCGGAGGGCACAGCCACGTGGGGAGAGTCCTTCCCAAATCTTCGTTTGCGAAGATTGGCTGTCATTACAAGACAAGCTAAACTAACATTGACAACTTGATTGCAGGTCACACTGTTTTACAGACATCAAGTGTAAATTCTTTACTTAGGTTTTGTCTAAACAAAATTTCAACTGAAAATACATATCAGAATCTGGAGATGAGTCTACTACCAGCTACCATAAAACAACAAACTCACACGCACAACTCCTTCCTTCAAAACAGATTGGAATACTTTCAGATTAAAATCACAACATTTTTTTGGGGATAGGTAAAATTTATATTCCCTTCACAGACAGAAAACAAAGACATAATATAGTATATTGCCACTAAAGTCAACTGATCTACTCATATGCTTGTTTGAAAACATAAAAAGAAGAGATGCAATGTTGGTATGCTCTTCCCACCTCAAGACTGTAAGAATTAAATTGAGGTGCACTGAGAGAAGTTGGTTTGGAATGCAATTCTAGCAGGAAAACCATAGGAGTACTGGGCCTGAAACAAAAAAAGTTGCCTGAACTTTCAGGCCACACAACTGGAAAAAGGGAACTTAACTCTGTCACTGTGGCAGGAGGCCCAGTTAAGTTATCTATGAGAAAGAAGACTTGAAGTAGTTCAAAAAAATTTTGTATTGGGTGCAACAGTAAATAAATTGGTGCAAAGATAGATCTTACTTGGACATTACTGCAAGCATTAAAACTCATTTCTTGAGGTGAAGAATTGTTGTTTATGTAGCACTTTTATTTAGAAGAGATGTAACTTGGCTGAAACTTTTATCTACACATAAGAAAAGCTAACAGGAGTAACCATGCCCCAAGATGCAGCCACATGAAATCCATCACCTCTTCAGAATATTTGTGGCTGCAACCCTGCATTACTTTAGACTTCCTATCGTTAACCCATATAGTAACATCTTAGTCTCTCTGAGATCTACATACAACATTTAGTATTCAGCTTAAAACCAGAAAGCTAAAAATTAATAGATTTACCAACCAAAAGTTCCCCAAGGGCACATGCCACCTAGAGACCTCATCAAGTTCACAAAGTACTCTGGAGGTCTTGGCACATCATCTCCTTTTATTCTTCATTGATTAGACAATCCATTTTTCCAACAAAAACTTCTCTCTTAAATACAATCAATTTCAAAACACAATAAATTTTGCTTCTTGAGGAGATCCAAGTGATAATGACTAATTCTCTGGGAAACTGATCCTATGACACTTAAAATGCTTCAAAATTTCTCTGTAAAACACCAATGTCCCTTCTTAAATGTAAATTTGAGAACATCCTTTATTTTTTTCCTAAATAAACATAACCAAACTAAGGGTATATTGTCACTGGAGTTGCAGTATCTTGCTCCAGTGAGCAACCTGATTCTTTTATTGGCATTCTTTGTCTGCAGTGTCCCAAAGGGTCATTGGGATGAAGCCTGTTAAAAGGGGAGAGAGACTGTCTGAAGATTCTTTTATCTAGTACACGGTGGTTATATTTTCCTCCTGCACACAGGAGAATGGAAATAGGAGATCAATTTTCTAAATCATATTATTTTTGTGGTTGTCATTTTATGGGTTGTGTTTCCCTGCACTTAGACTATTTATATTTAATCAGGTTTTAGCTTGTTCTGCAAAGATCCAGCTTTGTAACCTGCAAAATCAAACAGTGCAGAATTCACATATGCAAGGTTACAATTTACAGAGCATGTGAGTCTCAGGGTAACAATCTAAACAGAAAAAAAAACCTTTATCTGAATAAAACTTGTTGTTAGATCTGATTAGATTGTCATAACAAGTCTGATGAAGAGTTTGTACTAGGAATAGGACATGTGTCAGCTCTACCATCTTTTTGTTGTTTACTTGTACTGGTATTACCTGATTATCTGTCGTTTCTTTGTGGAAATCTTTTTAAGTCACTTGCTTATTTTGTCAGGGGTAGTTCAATAAAAACTAAATAATATAATCATAAATCCACTTAACTGGGTACACATAAACTGCAATACATCACAATAGGCTGAAAGTGAACATGACCGATGATGCCACTGTTAACCACCCTGCATTGTGGAGAGACTCACCTCCCTCAGGAACCTCACAAACCCCATTTGACTATCTTATATATGGACTAAGTGAGGGCCCCAGCATAAATCTGTACATGAAATATTAGTCAATTTCTATTATTCTTTTTCAGATAAAAAAATAAACAAATTCTGATATTTTCTTCGTGCCATTCATGCTGGGGTGTGCACATCCCATTTTGGACACCACTGTTCCAGAGTATCAGTGTTTTTTTTAACCTACGATCAAAGTCACATATGGAAGAACATCTCAATATGCCCTACGTTGCCTTAAAAGTCTGTAAAAAAGACTTTGAGCCAACTTTTAGTAGGAGATAAGATAAAGGGTAGTTACTTTTAATGAGCACTCTGGCTCATCCAGGAATACATAGACGCGCGCGTGTCCAAGCTTTGATTTCCATAGCTTTTATAATATAATCCATCCAATCACCATTTTACACATGTCCAGTTCCGCCTCTGTCCCCTCCCAGTCCCCACCCCCTGTGGAATTGGGGCCGGGGGGGATGAGACCCCCTTCTTCATCCACCTCCTCTTCTTCAGCGTTCAAAGGGCTTTTGGACACTTTCCAGTGTTCCAGGTCACTCTGCTTCGTGCTCATGTTTTCTTCTGATATTCTCCAATCTTGTACCTTGAGAAAGAGACTAAACAGCTAGGAGATCTTAGCTGCCTGTTCTGGAGCAGGGGTAGAGATAGAAAGACCTTATACTTAAGTGGCTAAATATTAACTCACTAAAAATTTACAGCTACTGCAACTGCGTTCCTAAAATCTACAAAATGTGAAAATCGAAAACCCCTTCGGCATCACCTAACTGTTCTTAAACCATGGGCACATATGGCCTGTTGAAGTAAAGCATTTTACAGTGCTTTGGAGAATCTGAAGCTAAAACAAACAGTTGGCACACAAACATCTACTCCTGGCCTAGCAGAAACTATTATTGTTCTAAGAGATTAGTTTGCATAATGCCATGCTAGAATTCAATAAAAATCAGAGACAAAGACTAAACACTACAGTCAATTAATGAATAAATGATTTCAGCATTGTCCAGTTTACCAAGTAAGGCTGCCCAGTGAAGGGGAGTTCGGAACAAGTTGTCATAAGATGTTACGTTGCAGCCTTCGTAGGAGGTCAGGACATCAACAACTGCGACATTCCCATCCGCAACAGCAAAGTGAAGGGGAGTTCGTCCTTCGTAGTCCTGCCAGTTAAGCAGAGACTCTGTAGGTGCAGCTTCCTTTAAAAAAAAACAAAACAAAAACCCCCCAAATTTAAAAAATATTTAAATTGAAGAGAAGAACTACATACTTTTTACAGATTTTTTTTTTAGTCTTATATTAAGGAGATAAACTATCCTTGTTCCATAGACTACAGCTCTCTACAACCAGATGCTTTTGTTACCATATAGGTTACTTTCATGTATTTCCCAGGGAATTTTTTTTCATCGTAATACTTTTCTAGCACTTAAAACCCTCAAAAGTATTTCTACAGGAGCTGTCAAGGTCTCTAGCAAACAGGATAGAAGTAAGTTAGACAGTACTTCTAATGAATGCACCTACTTTTAATGGGCTTAATTTTGAATTTAAAAAAATCTTTTAAAGTATCATGATTAGTCACTTCATCACAACATGGACATTAATAGATATAACTTGACTTCTCATCATCTTTCCTTTAAAAGTATGCTAAATTACTTTCACATAAAGCTCCTAGATATATGGTTTGTGTTACAATAATTTCCTCTCTCTAACATTTTCCCATACAGATTTCTCTTTGTGACTTTCTCAGGCAGAAGAACAGAACAGGTAGACATTAATATTGTCTTAGCATTGCAGAGATCTCCAAATGGGAAATATCATAAAGGCTCACAAGTTTTAAACTTTGTTTTCCCAAAGAAAAGAGGTATCACTAAAGAAAATGGCAAACAATAATACAATAGAAACATGGGATGCAGGATACTAAACATCTAGAGTAGAAGCAGAATGCCAGCACAAGAGTTTAAATAAAATAGAGAGAGTAAGCCTAACAATTCACTCAAGTCATGGGAGCACTGTGCAAAAGAAAAAAAAGGAGTGCAGTCCTGAGATTTTGAACTTCCAATGCTACAGTGGATTTTAACCCATTATAACTGAGAAAAGCAATCCTCCTGAAAATACAGAGCCACACTATACATTACACTATACTTACAAAAATGAGGAGCAAGAGACTGTGATCAGTGCAGCCTGTTTACAGCTAAAGCAAGTCCCTGATCCCTTTCTCACTAAAATAATTGCAACTGTTTCTATTGACTTCTCTAGGTACACAAATATGCTGTAAAATCACTTGAATTTGCATTACTTGATGTGTAGTAACTATCACATAGCAAACAAATACCTAACATTGAGAACAATAAATCAAGAAGAAGAAAGGAAGCAAATTCCAGAGTTATGGTTTCTATCCAAATATTACTTGACCAAAGTTGTAAATTCTGTATTTTCTATATAATGGGTAAAAACAGGAATATGTTTAAAGGAGATTTCACCATGTTTTCTAAGTGCAATCTGGCAAAGTCAATAATGTGCTAGTATTAACTCTGCAGTGTCCTGGTTCTTTGTGTCTTACTGTTTTCCTTTCTTACAGTGTCAACATAAACCTCCTAACTGATTAATGTAAGTTTTCCACAGCTAAACATTTACATACTTTGCATATTGTATGTAAATCACAGAATGATTTGCTTTGGAATGGACCTCTGGAGAACACCTAGTCCAACTCCCTGCCAAAGCAGGTTCACCTGGAGCAGGTTGCACAGAATCACGTCCAGGCAGGTTTTGAGTATCTCCAGAGAACATGACTCCTCAACCTCACCGGACATCCTGTTCCAATGTTCAGCCATGCCCACTGTAAAGAAGTTTTCCTTTACATTCTGATAGAACCTCCCATGTTTCAGTTTGTGCCTGTTGCCTCTTATCCTGTTGTTGGGCACAACTGAAAAGTGTCTGGCTCTATCCTCTTGTCACCCACACTTAAGATATCTGTATATATTGATAAGATCCCCTCTCAGTCATCTCTTCCCCAGGCTGAACAGTTCCAGCTATTTCAGCCTTTCCTCCTAAAAGAGATGCTACAGTCACCTCATCATCTTCATAGCACTTAGTTGGATCCTCCCCAGTAGCTCCTGGTCTTTCCTGAACTGGGCAGCCCAGAACTGGACACAGGACTCCAGATGCCACCTCATCAGGGCTGAGCAGAGGGGCAGAATCTCCTCCAGCAACCTGCTGGCAATGCTCTTCCTAATGCACCCCAGGATGTCACTGGCCTTCTCAGCCCCCGGGGCATGTTGGCTCACGGACAGCTTGTTTTCTACCAAGACCTCCAGGGCCTTTTCTGCAGAGCTGCTTTCTAGCAGCTCAACCCCTAATCTGTACTGGTGCATGGAGTTCCTCCTCCCCAGGTGCAGGACTCTACACTTGCCTTGGTTGAACCTCAGTGGACTCTTCTATGCCCATCTCTCCAACTGGTCCAGGTCCCACTAAATGGCAGGACAGCCTTCAGGTGTATCAGCCATTCCTCCCAGTTTTGTATCATCAGCAAATATGCTGAGGGTACAGCCTGTCACTGATGAATAAACTGAAGGAGATTGGGCCCAGTCCTGACTCTTGGGGAACATACAGGCCTCTAGCTGGACTCCACATCACTGATCACAACCCTCTGAGCTCTGCCATTCAGCCAGTTCTCAAACCACCTCACTGTCTCCTCACCTAACCCATGCTGCTTGAGCTCACCTGTGAGAATGTTATGTGGACAGTCTCAAAAGCCTTGCTGAAGTCAAGGAAAACAACACCCACAACTCCCCTCATTTACCCTGCCAGTCACGCCATCACAGAAGTCTATCATCTTGGTGAGCATGATTTCCCCTTGGTGAATCCATGTTGATTACTGATAACCTGTTTTTTTCCCTCTACATGCTTAGAGATGACATTCAGAATGAGCTGTTCAATCACCTTTCCAGGGACTGAGGTGATGCTGAATGGCCTGTAGTTTCCTGGGTCTTCCTTCTTGCCCTTTCTGAAGACACTGGAGTGATAGTGGCACTCCTTCAGTCCTCAGGCACCTCTCCTGTTCCCCACAACATTTCCAAGATGATGGAGAGTGGCTTAGCAATAACGTCTGCCAATATTAATTAAATGCTAATTAAGTTGGCTGTCTCACATATTAAAAAAACTTCCTCAGTTAGATTAGCTATCAGTACTGTTAGCCACATTTTCCTAGAGAAAAAAAACTAACATACTTGGAACATACTGGAGTTCATTAATATATCTAGTCACTAGTACAATGACAGATAATCTATTAAAAACATTAAAAAACTGTTAAAAGTGACTCTCAACTAAAAATACACATGAAATCAACATTGTTACGTGCACAAACCACAATAATCAAATCATGTCTAACACTTCTCTTAATAAGCATTCAAATGCATTGACTTGAATCACTACAGTGAAAAGACTATGTTCTTCCAGAGCCTTAATAATTTTCAAGAGAAAGTTAACTGATAATATGCTCACTTTTTGTCTATTCATAGAGATCAGTAGGGGGAGTATAGAGCCCACTGCAAAAACTCTGTTTACGAGAATCACTTTTAAGAATGACTAAATATAAATGATGATACGCACAGAAGTTATTACTGAGAGGAAAACATGTTTGAACAACAGGGACAAACAAGGAAACAAATGCTTCTTCACCTTACCTATAATTTATTGATGTAATCCTCACAGCTAATTTTCAAGCCTTCCAGAAACCGAAAAACATTTTAAATAAATGATTCCTAAAACTCCTTGCTTGAAGTCACTGATACTGCTGAGAATATATCCCCTATTATAAAAAGGGCTACTTTTGCAAAATGCTTAAGAATCTTCTAATGACAGAGCCACTACTATTTATATTCTAGTCTAAAAGTACTTGTGTACTTTGAAGTCTTTGGCCACTTAAATTAATATCTACTAGGCCTCTTTCAGCCTACATTCAAGAGTATAATTTCTTTGGAACTTAAGTGGGTTTGATGTAAAACTAACTGTAATTACACTGTCCTACTGTACCAATATTTTGAGCAAAATACACAGAAGGAACAGAAGCTAAGCATTTTCCTGCAGCATTTAGAACAATTGAATCGTAGGCAATAATGGAAAGTGTGGTATAAATAAATGTCATGTCTCTTACCATGAAGAATAAATAAAGAGAGGAAATACAAAATACACAGAAAGTACTAAGCAGTTGCTTCCATCATATTAATAGAATCTTATTCTGTTCTTTTCTCCTTAAATCTTCCCAACATTTTTCAAGTAATCAAGCACTTCTGAATCTGGAAGGGTGGAAAAGGAAGTTGACCATGGGAGAATCTTTAGATTAGTTACTCTCTACTTCATGTTTACTTTCTACATATACTGAGTTTCATTTTCACTGTATTTCATGGGATTCGATATTAGATATAAACCAAGACAGTATTTTTCATTACCAGAGACTGTGGTCTCAAAACTAAAGCAGCTAAATTTTTGTCAAGTTTTTGTAAAGCAGCACTGCAGAATTCCAAGTAGGACACTAGAGGAAAAAAAATTTCTGAGGAATTTTTTCACAATGTTAAAGATAGCATGAGAGGAACAGCAGCAGTGTTGTTTTCCGTAACTCAGGCAGCAGGCAAGAGGCTGCCAATGCAGGTTGACCAGGAGTAGACATGAATATCTCACTGCTGCCTGTGCAATGCACTGCTGACAGCACTGTATCCTCAAAGCAAAGCCAAAAGGGTTGTGACGGATATCATGAAAAACCGGCAAGTTAACGGTGACACAGACATACTTTTTGTACTGCTATCACTTTAAGAGAACTTAAAAATGCAATTATCTAAGTTAAGACATGAGATGACAGGAATTTTAACCCATCGGTATGTGCAGTAGAAATACATTGCATAAAGAATGTGAAAAATAATGAAGTTAGCTCAGATATGAAGATCTAGACAAGAATGACAATCAATCGTGATGGTTGGACAATAGACATGGAACTGGGTAATATGACAAAAATCAGCTAAGAAAGAGTGAAAAGACTATGAGCTCTGCTGGGTGAATTTCTATCAAGATAAATAAGAAACACACCTTCATTTGGAAAGAAGACAAGATCTTACTAAAAGATGAAAACTCAGAGGTACCAGGACCACCAAAAAAAAGGTATTTATACCCAACAACAGATTCAATCAACAGATTGATTTACCTAGTAGCAATGTTTCTGTATCATCAACTTTCACAGCACAATTAAATTACTTTTCCATTTAATATTGTTACTAATTTACTCCATCCAAAAGCATATATAACTAATTGCAATACAAGCAATTAAGTCGATGCATGAAAAAGCCTAGATGGAATCAAGAACACACTCTTCAGCACAGCTGAAGTGCCTCTTTGCCACTGCACGCAGCATGGGCAACAAACAGGAGCTGGAAGCCTCCACAAGAAAGCTATGACGCATTTGCCACTACTGGAACTTGGTAGGATGAATTCATGACTGGAGTGCGGCTACAGGCAGTTCAGAAGGGACAGGACAGGAAAGAGGTTCAGAGGGGTGGCCCTCTATATCAATAGATGGATAGAGTGCAAAGTGTTATCTCTGAATAACAGCCATGAGCAGGTCAAAAGTCTGTGGGCAAGAATTAGAAGCTGAGGCAACAAAATGAACCTCATGGTCGGTGCCTACTACAGGCTGCCTGATCAAGGGGAGCCTACTAATGAAGGCTTCTTGCTCCAGCTACAGGAGACATCATGCTCGCTGGCTCTTGTCCTACTGGCAGACTTCAGCCACTTTGATGTCTGTCAGAGGAGCAGCATGGTGAGCTGTAGGCATTCCAGGAGACTCCTGGAATTAATTGATGGGTGGACTTTTAGGTGGATAAGGAATTAGTCGTGCAGTTGCATCCAGAGTAGTAGTCACCTTCTCAAAGTCCCAATGGGTATCTGTGAGCAGATGGTGAAGCTCCAAAAATAGGAGCACGGGTTTTCAGCTCCAAGAGGCACTATGGCCAAAGGCTTGAAGTGATATCAGCTCCTTTAGGCTGCCTCTCAAAGCCTGGGATGGCTCCCCCCGCACACAGCCCTGTGCGGCCCCCCAAGGAAGGACCACACTTGAGGCCAGGGGGCAACAGAAGAAGCAAGGTTTATTGGGGTGCCCGGCATATAAAGGGATCGAGGGATGGTTCTAGAACCATGGGAGGAGAAAGGGAAAGGGCGAAGCATCCCATTGGTCCAAGCGCGAACAGAGGGGAGGAACAAAGAAAGGACCAATAGGGAACAGGGATCAGAACATCACCAAATAAGGAAAACTACTGCAATGCACCAAACTAGGGCCAATCAGGGTAGGGTTGGTAGGAAAATCCTAGGGGTTTATGGGAAGAAGAACTTGGATAGGGACTACTATAGAGAAAGTACAGTGGGTAGACATGAGGACATTGCAGTATCAAACTGGGGAAACATCTATATAAGAAACAGAAGGGTTAGAGTCCCCATAAACTTCATGTAGGGTGCCAATATCCACGGCTCCACGCTCCATCACCTCGGCATCTTTGTCGATCCATCCTTTGCAATATTCCTACCATCTTACAGATGGTAAGTCCAGGTCTATCCCAACAGATATCGATGACAAGTGATGTCCCTCAGGAGGCTACAATGGGACCAGTGATATTTAACATATTCATCAATGACACAGCTAAAGGGATTGAGTGCACCCTCAGCAAGTCTGCAGGTGACACTGAGTAGCACAGCTGAAAAACCTGAGGGATGGGATACTACAAAGAGGGATCCAGCCAAGCTCAAGAAGTTTGTGGGAATCTCATGAGGTTTAACAAGACCAAGTGGAAGATGATGCACCTGGGCTGGGGCAATCCCTTGTATCAATATAGGCTGGAGGATGAACCAACCTAGAGCAGCTCTGCCAAGAATTTGAAGGTTCTGGTAGGGTTTTGAGAGACTGGACGTGACCCTAGCAATGTGCACTTTCAGCCCAGAAAGCCAGTCGTGTTCTGGGCTGCATCAAAAGCAATGTGGCCAGCAGGTCAAGGGAGGTGATTCTGCTCCTCTGTTCTCTCCCCTGAGACTCCACGTGGCGTACTTCATCCAGCTCCGGGGTCCCCAGCATAGGAAGGATATCAACTGTTGAAGTGAGTCCCAAGGAAGACCATGAAGATGATCAGAGGGCTGGAGCATCTCTGCGAGGAAAGTCTGAGACAGCTGAGGTTGTTCAGCCTGGAGAAGAAAAGGTTCTGCAGAGACCTTATAGCAGCCTTTCAGTATCTGAAGGAGTCTACAAGAAAGCTGGAGATGGACCTTTTACAAGGGCATGTGGAAATAGCAAAAGGGGGAATGATTCTAAACTGAGAGAGAGTAGGTTTATATTGGATATTAGGAAGAAATTCTTTACTGTGAGGGTGGTCAGGCACTGGACCAGGTTGCTCAGAGAAGCTGTGGATGTCCCATTCCTGGAAGTGTTCAAAGGGTGGGATAAGACCCTGAGCAATGTGATCTAGTTGAAGATGTCCCTGTCCATGGCAGGGAGGTTGGATTAGATGACCTTTAAAAGTTTCCTTCCAACTCAAACTTTTCTATGATTCTTTTAACTGTCAATCCAAAAAACCAAAACACCTGGACATGATCGTGATTCTGTATTACCTAAAGAAAACCTCTGAAAATACCTTCAGTAGGGAGGCAGCTATTTTTGACTTTTTGTAGTTTATCTGGCTGAGAGGGAGTTAATTTTCCTCATGGCGGCAGGTATGGTGTAGGGCTTTATATTTGTGATTAAAACTGTTGATAACACACTCATGTTTTGGCTATTACTGCACAGCGCTTGCACAGCATTAAGGACTTCCCTTTTTTATGCCCTGCCCTATCCTCGTCCTCTGCTTCCCCCAGTGACTGGGCTGGGGTGGGCCAGAGATCGGGACAGGCAATAGATCGGACAGTTGACACAAACTGACCCAAGCAATATTCCATACCATGTAATATGCTCAGAAAAAAGCTCAGGGACAGGGGCAGAGCAGGAAGGGTGATCATGGCTACACCATTTGCCTTCCCAAGTACAATTTAGTGTGCTTCATGAAACTCCTTTTCTACTTTCCTGGGAGTGGCTAATATCTCCCTGCTGATGGGAAGCAGTGAATAAATTTCCTTTTTTGCACACAGCATTTGCTTTCTATACTGAACTGCCATTATCTTCATTCACAATTCTTACTTCTATTTTCTCTGTCTTGCAAGAGAGGAAGTAAGTGAGTGGCTGTGCAGGTGTTAGGCTGTTGGCTGAGGCCAATGCACTACAACTTTTAACATTTGCCTTGATTATTGAACATTTGAAAATGTCTCTATTTGAATACAGAGATCCTTACATACTTTTCAGCAAATTTATTTCTCTAGTGTGGACAAAATGTTGTTCATAACAAATTGTTTCACAACTAAGTACAAATTACAAATATCTTGAATAAAAAGAAGTAATACAGAAATAAAATTGCTTTAACACTGGAAACTTCTCAAAAACTATTTTTATAGCAAGAAAGTATCAGTAACTGTAAGGTTGTCAATGCCATTTGGAGAAAAACAAAGCAAGTTTTCATATGCCACACTTAAGTTCTCAACTTGCAAACTAATCAAGCAGACAGACATGTGAGTCCTTGTAGTTAGTGTACAATCACTATGTGTCTAGTTTGGAAAGATGTTTGAAATACAGGAAGACTGTTGTAATAGGAGAGAAAATTTCAACTGAGACTTCTTTATCTTTCCATGTTAGTTAAGCTCAGAGATTTTCATAGAATAAAAACCAAGGTAAAAATCAAGTTAAGCATATGATTTCATTCTATCCATTTTATCTGTCATAGAAAATGAAACTGAAATACTGAAGAAAGACAAAATAGGCCATCAAGGAAAAAAAGTATTAAAACCATAAACAAAAATATGCAGAAAGTCTCTCAACAAACTGATTGTGGGCTGACTGATAATTGATGAAATATTTCCCAGAATTCGGACTTGAAAGACGAAATTAAACTAGACTTTTCAACACAGTTAACTAGAAATAAACTTTCAAATAATGAAGAAATGACACATAACAAAGAAATCACTGTGCAAGAGGAAACTAAAATGAGCAATATCACTGGCCATTTTAACTATGTCAGTTTGCAAGCCCCTCCTCCCTCCCTTACTCTCCAAATGAATAACTACATATATAGTCCACGAGTTATAGCAAAGACATTCACCCCCAGAACTCAAACCCCTTTGAAGAGTGCAAAAATATTTAAGATTATTTTTTACAAAATTCCACATATTAGGAAAAGCAAATTATTTTATTCTGAAAGAGACGGTGGATTAAAATGCAAAATTTCAAGACAATAAAAAGTATTTCTCTCAAAGGAGTAAATAAAGAGAGTGTTGTATACGTATATAAGAGACTGTCTTACCAGAATACATTTCACTGTGTGAATTGCACTGGGGTCCTTGTTGTTAGCTGCCCAGTGAAGTGGGATTTTTCCTTCAATATCAGGGATTCCGATGTTTGAATCATGTTTTATGAGAAGTTTCACATGCTCTGGGTTGTTGTAGTAGGCACTCCAATGCAATGCAGTTTGCTGGAATACAATTTTCACAAGTATTACTAACACATTGAAATACCATTGTGATATGAAAATTAAAGTTGGTTAGAACCTGAAATATGATGTCATTATATTTTCACAGAACAAAAGAGATCACCTAGTCCAACTTCTCTGCTCAAAGCAAGGCCAACCAGAACAGGTTGATGAGGACACTGTGTAGTCATATTTTTAGCTATCTCCACAGATAGACACTCAACAACCTCTCTGTACCACCCGTTTCAGTGTTTGACCTTCCCTTGAGTAAAAAAGTATTTTCTCAGGTTTAAACAGAATTTATTACCTTTCAACTTGTGCCCATCACATTGCTTGTTCACTGGAGGCCACTCAGAAGAGCTTGGCTCCATCTTCTTCACTGCCTCCCATCAGGTCTTTATACTCATCAGTAAAAGCACCCTGAATTGTCCCTTCCTCAGGCTAAACACTTGCAGATGTCTCTGCCTCTCCTTGATGTTAGGTGCTCCAATCTCCTAATCATCTTTTTGGCTCTCCATTGAACTCGCTCCAGTATGTCTATGCCTTTATTATACCAAAGGAGGCAGAGCGTTCCATTTGTGGTACCACCAGTGCTGAGCAGAGGGCCAAGGCAACAGTAAAACCAGCTTTAAATAACAGATATGTGAAAATCTGTTGGAATAACACAAATTGACGGAGAAGTGTATAACAAGACTACTGTTTGCTCAAGGAAGATGGCACTGAATGCTGACACTGGACTTGGATCCATCCTGAGCAAAGCTTTAGACTTTCTGCACTGTTGGTGATAACTCAGAATTCTGAGGATGAATATTAGTGAGTTTAATGCCCAATGACCCATGCCAGTCCAACAAAACATCAAAAGACAATCCATGCTCATATTGCCAATTCCTGACTGCCAGTGGCTTTTTTATGGGCCTTAT
Source organism: Sakesphorus luctuosus (assembly GCA_013396695.1). Taxonomy (NCBI): domain Eukaryota; kingdom Metazoa; phylum Chordata; class Aves; order Passeriformes; family Thamnophilidae; genus Sakesphorus; species Sakesphorus luctuosus. The sequence goes on along the minus strand of VWZD01000913.1, from coordinate 738,198 downwards.
TGATGTTCATATTTACATAAGCAAACCAATGTGTGTGGATTTCATAAACAGCAAAATATTGGCATATTAACAAGTATTTTATTTATCAGACACACTCCTCCCAACTGCCAAGTAACAGAGAGTTTTAAGATACAGAATTAATTTTATTTGCCATCTCTCTTACCTCCTTCACCCCTGCTAAATATGACACGGCACTTTGGTTTAGAAACTGAGAGAAGTAACTGCCATGGGATATTTGTGTATAGAAGTACAATAACCTGGATTAGCATCCTTAAACAGTGACATAGAATGTGTGAATTCACTATCACATCCTTACTGTCCCCTGTAAAGGAAGAAGGCAAAAAGAAGCCTTTTTTGGTGTGTTTGTTTCTTTAAGCTGTTAGTTTAGTACAATGGTAACAATAGTTGTCTACTTGGTAATTCTCTGAAGAAGAGCTCATTCTAAGACACAACTAGTGGGCCTACAAGGAAACATCTGATAACTGACACCACATACACAGACATACAGCCTAGCACCATAAAGTGCCACCAGGGCCTGTTTGGATTTGAATTGAAAAAACTTGTAGTAGTAGAAATTTGTAATAAATTAATGAATGTTTTTTATTAAGTGGAGCTGATCACTATCTCTAGAAATTGACTGAAAGCAGAAACTTTTGGTTACCAAAAGGCCACTGTAGCCTTGGTTCACTGGCTTCTCTCACTACAACCAGTTACAGCCAGTTGCCTACATAGAAGTAGATGTAACAAAGGTGCCTGTTCTCATGTTCAGGAATTGTATTTGACAATCTTGATGCACACAGTTGCAGCAAGGAAACTGAGTAAGCCATGAGCCCAAAAGGGTCAACCATGCTGGACTCTGTCCCTGAGATGGCCTTTCACTAACCTGAATATTCCATTTTTGCTACTGTGACTACTTATTACATGAATTGGGAGAAAAGTGTTCTACGTTTTGTGGGGAATCTGGCAGTGCTTTCAATACTGCCTTGGAAATCTGCTAAACAACAGGCAAGGTTCCTAAAAGGTTTTGGCTGCTTTTTGTATACCTTTGTGAATTAATTAATATCGTCAGGAAGTCAGCACGATCTCTTTGGAATGAATGCTGTAATTATAGCCAGGGTTTCAATGACACATGTTAGAATATCCTGGAAGGCAAACAGCTGATTGCCAGAACACAGGCTAGTTCAACTCCATTGCCCAGAGGGACCAGAATATTCATTTGTGGGAAATTTGGCTTGCAGCTGCCTTACTCTGCTTCCTAGATGATAAAATCAGAAAAGGATTTCAGGCTTTAATCAGATACATCACTACAAAGTCCAGTCCCCTTCTCATACCATGTCTTCTTGTGGTAGAATGTGAGGTATGGAATGATGATTTCCACTATGCCCAGCCCTGCCAAGCTAGTATGTCATCAGCTGATCCAAAAAACTTGATCTGGGAAATCACATTTGAATCAGTGGCAGATATTCCAAGATCACTTATAAACTCTAAGAAAGGGACTTTCCTGTTCACCATCAGGAACAGTTCCAGTTCTATTCAATACAATGCCCACCCTTCCAATGGTAGTTACATAGTTTGGTTTTAGTCTTTCTTTTGCTATCTACATTCACAGTGTCTCATTTTTTGTTACTATATCCTTGCAGAAAAAGAATGGGCTTAGGGAATACTCATAACTCTGCATTCTTTGAAAGAAGTCTCTTACATTTCAGGATACACAAATTACTCAGGCACATGAAATTTAAACCACAATATTCACAGATTAACACAAGTCCACAATAATTACTAGAAATCTGTCTACTAAAGGCAGTGGATCAAACATGCCAACAAAAATGATGAATCTGCTTTTTTCAAAATATATGTGGAAACACAAGAAATCCTTTACCTAGAATGTCTGTCAGGACTGTGAGAAAGTCTGATGCCTTCTCATACCCTACTATTAGTGCTACTGGAAGCAACCATTTCACATCAGTTTTAAATCAAACATTGCTAAGCACATAGACTTAAGAACCACACTAATCTGAACACCTCAAAAATAAGAGCGACTATATGCTAAATAGCTATTCCTTCTTTTAAAATGAGTTACTATACTATTACTGTGGACTGGCAGTACCTCACTATATGAAGACTAATAGTAAATCTGTTGTTTTAAGAATGGTACCACTTTATTTCTATGACATGTCATCTCTTATGGCTGGTCAGTCTAATGACAGTCCTTTTTAACAAACATCAGTAGATTATTTCTTGAGGCTCTTAGAAGTCAGTGTGGTTCCAAAGCGGGCTGGTAATTTTATTGATGTAGAGCATGACTTGACTTTACAAAGGGACATGACACAACTCATGACACTACAGGCACTATATGATACACCTGGAAAGTCATCTGGAGACTTCCTGGCCTTTCAAGCAACTGTTATCCCTACAGATGCAGAAAATTAGTCTGAAGGGCTTTATTCTAAGGTAGTAATATAAGTAAGATTACACTTTTTCCCAAGGAAGTCTGCAGTTTCACAAAACAAATGTCAAAGTGACTAACTAGTGTTCCACTTCAGTTGTAAGTCTCATGCCAGAATGTCAATCAACTTCATCATCACATCCCTCTCACTAAATGATGCCCTCATGGCAGCAACAGTACACGAGCACTGAAAGCAGACCTTCTGCTGCCAAATGGTCCGGTTTATGATGATAATAATAATAACCACAACAGCCTGATACCTTCAACTAACCCTGCTAGAAAATCTTCTGGACAAAGGGGATCACATTTTATCTCAAGTCAAAAAAAACATGTATGACTAGGAGGCTCTCAAAATTGCCTATTTTTACTTGCAGAGATAGAGAAAAAATGACAGTCAACCAGACAGATTTAGTGTACAGATATTAGTGTTCAACCATTCCTGTGGACAGATGAGAAGGAATGGAAGTGAAGTAGTAAATCTGAGCCAGGAACAAAGGGGCTGGGAGTGGTGGTTTGAAAGTGTTCTAATTTTTTTGTTAGTTTCTCACTATACAAAACAATTTTAATTGCCAACAAATGAAACTGATTTTCTTTATGTTGAGTATTTTGCCCATGAGAGTAACCAGTGATCAATATTCCTGTTTTTATCTCAACTCCTGAGATCCTCAAACTATTTTTTCCATCTGTCCCACTGAGAAGGGGGAGGGAGAGAGTGGCTGAGTGGTCATTTGGCTACTTGCCAAAGCTAAACCACCACACACTTCTAAAAGGTAGCACCTATTGAGAACTGTATCGATATTATCACCATTGTAGTGGCCCCAGTGCAGAGCAAAATCAATGATCCAGTGTTAGGAAGGATATCTGCAACAGGAAACTTGCATTCAACTCACCTCTGGTATTGACAAATGCTTTGAAGGCCTTCTGTACAAAGTTTTCTAATTACTCTTATCATTAAGTGATTCTAAATATAAGATTTTTCCAAGGAAGAAAAGCAAGAGAGTTTTTGAATCCTCTTGTGATGAAACTATTTGCAAGAAAAATGTCAATGAACTCAGGGAATGAACTTTGACATCATTAACATGGGAAAATATTAGTATTTCTATTTTGAAGATCTAGAAAAAAGTTTATGACTTAAATAATTTTTCACACACAACTGTTTGATGTAAAACCAATTTCTAAAGTTGCTACAAATGTTGTCTTAAAATGAGCAAAAATTTTACCTTATTTTTGTCCTGGGTATCCACTTCTCCAGGTGCCATATGTTTTAACAACAAAGCTAAACATTTTGGGCTCTTGTGACGCGTAGTTAAATGTAGTGGTGTCATATCCTCCAAGTCCTTCTGCATCCAGTTCCCTCTACGAGCCAGTAGAAGTTTCATGAAGCGGTAATTTCCCTGGGTAAAGAAAAATATCAGAAATTTATTTCAATTTATCAAATCAAATGATGATACTGTTTAGATATATTTACTGTTGTATTGCAGTGCCAACCCCTGCATCAACACAGCTCTAAGCTTTGGAATCATCTAATGATTAATAAAACATGAACCCTTCATTTTTAAGTCTGTTGTGCTACTTGATATAAGTATATTCCATCAGCAGAGTGTGTAAGACAGTTCAGTAATACTGAAACCTGCAACACTATCAGAGCTTCTTAACTGTTTAACATCAGTAATCATCATGTAAAAACTGAAATGAGACCATTACATGCTGGTTTCATCAAGGTAAACAGTTTTCAGATGAGAAATAAAACTACATGAAAAAAACATGAAGAAAGAATACTACTTTCAAAATGAAAGTGAGAAAAATAACAGAGGATTATTCAGAAAGATAAAATGTACTCATCTGAGTAAGTAGCAAATACATGGAGAAGTGATTGCTTCTTACATTTTTAAATTGGGAACTGTATGAGTTTTGATGTACAGTATGCATGATAAATGGATGGGACAGCTAGCTTTGCAACACACTGAAAATGCTCTCTGAACTTCCACTAGAATTTCACTATGTTTTCAAAAGAAATAATGTAGAAATGCTCCTGTGACCAATAAATGAGTGTGGATCCCAAAGAAACCAAACTGGCTTTATTTCTCAAGTCACTGAAGAAGCCAGTCAAAAATTTAATGTATGATCATGCAGTCATGAAGAAGCTGTGGTGATTTAGTAGTATAGCCAGCCTTGACTTGCCACTGCTCCTTACTTTGAGGTTATTTTCCATATAACAGAGATGTCATGTACAACATTTTGATGCTTCCACTTGACAAAGTCTGTTTGGTTTCTCAAATCAGCTTCAGTAGTTAATTTTCAGTGGAGGACCAGCAACAGCTGGAGCAATAACTCATTCCAACAAAACATCTAGACCTACCTTGTGTGATCAGTTTTTAAACATGCCTTTTCTTTCCCCGCTCTAACTTCTAACCTTTCCTAAAGTGAAAAGAGTGTGTTGTCTCCTGATTTTGCTCACTGCCTTCCAATGTTTCTCAGAATATTAGTTTTTGCCAATTTCACATTTAGACAATTACCTACAAATACAATGAAAATGGAAAGCTCAGAAGAGAAGATAAATTGCACAAAACCCCCCCTAATCAGGGAAAAGCTGAACATTTGATGAAGCATTAGTAGACAATGTACACAGGAACGGTGACACGCAAATCAATATAAGTCATGTCTTTGGAGTTTTCTGCTTATGGAACCACCTGCAAATTAACATACTTCAGTCTGCTGCAATTCTTTTATAAATCCTGTATGTTAACTTAGTCCCTTTAGGCTGTCTTTAGAAAAAACAATGGAAAAAGGGTAATAAAGTAGACAAGGGCAACCAGTGCTAATGAACAGGGGCATTTCTGTATCTCGTAAGACTCAGAATTGTAAATTGCTTTGCCAGCAGAATGCTGGGGTGGAGACAGGCCAAAGGGTTCCAGAGGCCCCCACAGTATCCAGTGCCAGGGCATGAAAACATTCAAGTTTCCTTTTTCAAAGGAGCCTAAAACACTGGAAGGGCATATTTTACATACATTGCTGTTCTGGTTTTTGTCTAATAGAAATGGAAGACTTGAGCTTTATGTACGCAGAATGGATTTCACCAAGTATGGCCAAAATAAATAAATGTCATCTTTCCCCCCTGCTACACTATTTTATTTTAAAATGCAAAACAGGGAAAGCAAATCACGAATGAGCTCAGACAAATTAACCTCTTCCTTCTTCTACCATTTATTGTCATCGTCAGTCCTTGCTCTTCAGTGAAAGCCTACAAGAAAAGTCTGCCAAAAAACTTACCACAAACCTGCCTGAAAATGCAAACTTCTCTTGCCAGAGATAGAATGGCCACGACAGCATTCACAGAGAGAGAAGTGACCCAATAAATCTCTTTCTTCTGTTGGGCGTCAGGGAAAGCACAGCCTTAGGACTTTGTGCCTTTAATGCACAGACAGACATCAAGGCAGACACTGAACTACAGGGGCAGAACAGCAAAATGACTGCAGAGCTACTATGGAGAACACGCTCAAAATGAATTCAAGGCAAATTTGGGAATGAGCTAGGCATGAGAAAATTCCTCATTACCACCATTATATTTTATAGGTAAATAGAAGAAGAATTTACAAAACACATTAAAAAAAGAAAAACAAAAGCTAGCAAAAAATCTCAATGTATCATGAGGTGGTTGGCAATTAGACTGGAGGAAGATAACATTAAATAACTTAGGAGAATATTAGTCTTGGAAGAAATACAGCTGCTTTGCTCCATCACAGAGGATAATACATTTGGTTTGTTTTCAGTATTTCCTGCTCAAAGTGCATGCACACCCATGAAAGAAAAAAACATTTATTTTCTCTTGTTGATGGAGACTTACTGGAAGATTTACAGGTATATTCTACTTTTTGAATGAATTCCACTGTAAAGGGGACTTTAAAAAGCTGAAATAATTCATAAGACTAATGAAACATGCCTTTTTATTGTAAGAATTTCTTTCCATATACTGTATTTTACTATTGCTGTTACACATTTTTCCACCAGTTACTACTACTACATTATTCTCTTCCATGCTTAACCACCAACAAATCCTTCTCCTCAGCAAATGAATCTGTAGTAAATCTCTTCATTCTGAAACACAAAAGATATTGTTTCTTCCAAATTATTTAAGTTTTTTTAAAAAACACCACCACAAAAACACCTGTACTTACATTACATATTTGAATTGTCTTATTCTGACTTACTTCTGCTCTTACTTCTGACTGCTAGTCCTTTCCTTAGTAATATCATGAATGTTGTTGTGTTTCTTTTATTTGTTAGAAAATTGTACCATCCTTTTTAATGACAAAGGAAAAGTTCCCCACCTTCAATTGCTTACTGCTTAAGTTTGTAAATATGCAATGTATCAACATGTCTTGAAGGCAGATTTAATTTAGGTCTTTTACTGGGTGGTGGGAGAAAAAATGCATGCCTATTTTCAAAAGCACTTTCCTTCATTTTTATAAAATTCTTGTGTATAAAAAGTCTTCAAGCTTGCAAGGTTTTACTCATAAATAATGCACTTGATTGGCCTAAACATTCCCAAGCAGCATAAAGCATTTTGAACCAGTCTATGGTCTCTTATCATTCATGGTGTCTCAAAAATGATTCAGTTATACAGTGAAAACATTCTGAGCAAACAGGATTAAATACTAGTACAGAAAATTCAGTTCCTAGTAGCCAAATCTTACCATTCCAATGCCAATTCCTTTAGATTCTGTTAAAATGGTATTTTAGCCAAAAGACTCAACTCTGTATGCAAACTACAGCGTAGTTTCAGAGAACACATGATAACTAACTTCAGCATAATCAAAAGAAATCGTTCTGCTATTTCAAAATTTCAGCCACATACACTAAGTGCAATGGAGCATAACACAGTTTTCAGTAGACAGACAGTTCAATGAGCAATCATTGCTCTGTCATCAAGCAATGACTTTGAAAAAAGTTCTGGACCCCAAGCTTCACTACTAAGCAGTCAGAAAAACTTTCCTGAATGTTTCAATAGAGAAAATAGTAATGAAAGAAACATCTTAGGCAGAATTGCTGAATTTTCCAGAATTCAATATGATTCTATTTTAAGGAGCAGATTCTAGTGGGAAATTGCCAGTAAACTTTTTCTGGACCCACAGGATAATGTGATTATTTCTTCATTCATGTAAAACAACTTTTTCAATCTATTTATCTCCCAGGTTTGTTGAGAAAGGGTAGTGAGAGAGCAGCTGGGTGGGCATCTGCCAACCAGCCACAGTCAGTCCATCCCATATGGTCACCTAAGTGAAAGTCTAAAGCAAAAAACCAGCTCTGTTCTGATAACAGTGGTATTATGATTAGGCTGATACTGAAATTACTGGCTGTATTACCAATGCACTAAAAACATCAACCTCACTCTCCACATCATGCTACTCTGTACAGCCCACAGAGTCCTGCTCTAATTCACCCAGACCCCACCTGTCTCTGTTTCAAACATTTCCTCAGAACTTGGCCAATGGTCTCTTCACTCAGCAGTGGGAAGACTAGGCCAGGAACATTCCATTTTCCTTTCCTTGGATCAACATTAGTCCTTTTCCCCAGCAAACTAATGGAGAACAAGAGATCTGCTGTGTGAATTAACCTAACATGGCCATATGGGTATCAGGAAAGAGTGATTCCAGCATCGCTGCAAAGCCACTCCCAACATCTAAAGCCCCTTCTGGGTCAGGTTTCAGCCCTTCCCCAAACAAACAGACACAGGTTCCTATCGGTCTGCTGTCTAAAACAGTTCAATAGTACTACAACAGTTAGAGCAATCATATGTTTGTATTACTGTTGGGAAGGTTTAAATAAGGTTACCCACCTGCACTAGCTGGCTCTCTGGTAACAGGGAGGAGAAGAGACCAACCAACTTCACCCAAAAAATGCTACCAGAAAACCACAGCTGTGCAAATATTTCAGCACCCAAAGATTTGGCAGTTTTTGTTCCCCAATGGTATCTAGCAGTATAATAAAGATTCAGAGTTGTTAATGGATTTTTTAATTTACCTTTTCAATATATGGAGATAATTTAATACATACTAAGACACAGTGTCAAAGCCTGAAAGTTATGTTAACACAGAGCTAACAAAAATTGCTGTAGCTAATTCTGTTTCAAGTGGACAGTTTTATTCTTCATGTAAGCAAAATTCCTCCAGAAATTTCTTAGCATATACAAGTGTTAACCTACTTAACAAGTGACAGGTTGTTCTCTGCTCAGCTGAGCGATACCATGCCTGTTCCCTCTGACACTCAGAGAGCTGAACTTGCCAGCACAGAGGTCAGGTACAGTGCTGTGCTGCATCTGGCAGCAGGTGGCAATGCCAGCAGTGGCAGTTGGGATCACCTCTCAGCTATCAAGAAATGAAAGAAAAACAGCTACAATTAGTAAGTGTGAGGATCATCTTACTTCCTCTCCTCTTAGGTGACTAAAAAGTGATGGTTTTCTGATTCAGGATTGAAAGGAAACTGATACAGTTCTTGTAAAATGAGTAAAAATTCCTTTCTGTGAAAGGAAAATCAAAGTCTGCAACAGCAACAGGGACACTTAAACATTATATAAAATACACAAATGTAAAAGCCTGGATTGCTGAGTGTTGTTAGATCAAATAAAACACCATATATGAAGTGGAAGAGTCATTATCACATTGATGTCAAGTGTGCACATATTGAATGAAACCACAGTTGTCTCCTGAACAGTCATTAAGTAGAGAAGGGTCCACACACTTTTCCACACTACAGCTAACACCAAAAGACAGTAGACAAGTATACACATTGATAGAACAGGAACCAACGCTCAAACTTTTAATATTCTTTCTCCTTATATATTACTTTCATTTTGTATGGCTAAAGCCTCAGGAAATCAATATCCCATCCCTGTACCAGCTGCAGTTCTAGAAGAAAGGGGGAAAGATTAAAGGGGAAAATTGAACTATTTAATCTAAATACTAAATGAATGACAGCCTATCAGTTTCACTGTAGTCTGGATTTCCATTTATTATGTATCAACAATCAGGAATATTTTGCAGAATCCCAAATAAAATTGCCCTGGGCATTCATAATGATGAATGACATTTAAGTACTTTTCATAGCAAACTTTTAGTATTTCAGAAACATACAAACTTGCTTTAAACAGTTAAAGGGTTCTAGAAATGTTCTGCTGATGTGCAACAGAGCTCTGTGAAAAGTTATTTCCCTTCTCATCCCACTATTTCTTGGTGAGCCAACTTGGTCATTTTATAACTGTGTGTTTCCAAACTCTGATTAACCAGTTCTCCTGCCCTGTACTGTGGATATAGGTCCAACGTTACACTTTCAACCTTTGTATTTTAAAAGCATATTACTTGAGCAAATATAACATCTTCTATAAAGGGAGAAACTGAGCTGTACAAGGCAAACCTAGGAGTCAGAGGACTATGTGCTTCTCCCCAAGCACCAAAAGCACATCCATAGATAGGCCACTGTCACCTTGTCACCAGTGGGTTCAAAGGGGCCAATGCATGCAGACAAATTGATTATTTCCCTATTCATTGCCAAGAACACATTTTCAAAAACCTGTAACAATTCCAATTCATGTGAAATATTTAATGTGATTTGAAAGACTGATTTGTAATAATGTATAATGTAGTGCACACAAACTGACTACTGTCACACTACAGCTATGATTGATTTTCAGAATACCTACAACAGGCCTGTGAGGATTTAGTGGACTGTAAGGGTTGCTAGAGAACTAGGGAACAGGCAGCCCAGCATCTGTATATAACCTCCTGGTAAACATGGCAGGGGCCATTAAAGAGAATGCCAAGCTGTAAAACCATGAAGATGCTACTTTGGCTCCAATTCAAAATTACGTACCTGCTTCCTCAGTAGTGGGAACACACAGACTAAAAGAACATAAACTCTTACAAAGGAGATGGTTTCTAAGGACTCTTCATTGCTGACAGTCATAAGCACTGAAGATGCAATCAGAATATATACTTCGAGCAGAATAGAAAGCCTTAGAAATACTTACAGATAAACCACAAATTAGAACTGAAGGCTAAAACTGACCCTCTGGATTAGTAAATCCATCCTCCAGCACCATGGGGAGTAAGAACATCTAATCCTTTTCAAAAAATTCCCAGAGATTTCTTTTAAGTGGAATTACAGAGTTTGAGATGTTTTTTAATCCCATTTCTCTCAGTTTCGGGCTGGGGCTTTTAAGTTTGGTGTGTTGTTTTTTTTTTTAAGACAACACAGACAAGCACACACTTCATTCTTCTACTCATGAAAATCCAGTGCGTTTTTTAAAACTTAAATAACCATTGATCCTTTTATCTCAGTAACAAAGAATAAACCCTACATCACCCACAAAATATCATCACCTCTCTGCACTCATTCCATTTGGAACTCTTTTGTTTTGAACACAGGCAAGCAGACATTACAGGGTGTACTAGAAGATGTCCCCCAAAGTACTCTACTGAATCACAATGATACTTGTCTACTGATAGTGCATAAATCTTTTCAGAATATACAAAACAGGGTATTTCCTGTATCGATTAGAACACTGACATCCTTCTTAGTAATTTTCAAATAATAAATTTATAATACACAGAACAAACTGTTCTGCCCCTCCCTTGCTCCCCCGACTCACATTTCGGACTACAGCATTTCTAACCATTTCAATTACTTTCAGTATTCTCATTCTTCTGGTATTTTAGCCACCAGCATCTTTGACAATAATGCTTAACACTGTGAAACTCTTCTGTATCCTTAAAAAAAATACTACTTGTGATGCCAAGTTTGTTATGAAAAATATTGGCTAATATTAGATTCAGGTGCAACTGTTGAGGAATTCTAATACACGCTTTCTGATCTTACAGTTCATATTTCAATTGTATTTGTTTTCACTTAATTTTAAATCATAATTTACCATATCTTTACATTACATTTCGTGTCCTTATTTCCCATTAGGCTTGCAATTTTCCATCTAGCACTAAGTTAATATTTTCTACAAAATCAGCTAGATATATACCCGGTTAGTCTCAAAGAATTTACTGCTGACAGGGTGGGGCACATTTTACCCAATTTGCTATTTATGTTTACATATTTATCGCCATATAATTTTAAATTCTTATATGCTTCTGATTCAAAATAGACTACTTCTCTCAGCTGCTTTTCTTCCTAGTTAAAACATTACTCATCAGTATTCAAAAATTTTATTGAATACCCTAAATCCTGCAATGTTACAATTCCCAAAGAGTGATTCATTCATTAAAACTCTTTTGCACCTTGTCGTTTGCTGTTTCTGTACTATTACGATGAGATTTTTCAAAATCAGGCACTAACTACTGACCACAGTCCCTACCAGAGAACACTGAAGCAACTAAGGCTGGTCAGCAAGTGCACAGAAAAGTACAGGCAAGTGGTAAAATGAAAGTTCCCACAAAATTAGAAGCGCAAAGGTCACCCTGTTTAAGGGGGTGCACTTGAAGACAGCAGACAAGGAGCAACAATGCACCAAGTCCACCACCCATGACAGAAGGGATTTGAGAGATCCGATAATTCTGCATCCCACCACAGTTTAATAATTTATTAGCTTATTAAAGTTTGATTTTTGAAATATATTCATTATTAATTAAGCAGCACTTATGTAAGACATTTTAGCAAAATTTTCTCAATATTCTTTAGTGGAAAGAGAGACTATTTAACAATCAATAAATCCTCTTCAGAGGAATATAATACATAATTCAGTTACTTTTACTCTTTCATGAACAGAATAGCATAAAATTACTACAGTAGAATTAATTGCAAAGATAAAACATTTGCTGTTCTAATACTACATCAATCATAGCATGGGCAGTGATTATACTTTTATTGTCTTTAAATATTATTACTGGTTTAGTTTTCCTTTTTAAACTCCTAAATAGTATTTAATAAAGTATAGCTGGATACATAACATCATCTTGAGAACAGGAGCACTAATTGTACCATAGGTTATTACACACATATTCACTGATCCTTTGGCTTAGACCCAGAATAAGAGCTGAAAAGGTACACTGAAATCTACCATACCAGGCACTCATCTCCTTTTCCAGAGAACCACATTCTGACCCAAATATACTAGTTCTTATTCTAAGATAAAGAAAACCCTGAACAACAACAACAAAAAAAGCCAAACCAGACTGGTATGATCTTTTAACAGTCAGATTAGATGTTAAACCTTCCAAACCCAGGACTCCTCAAAAGCTGGAGTCAAGATTTCTTACTTATGTCTGCAACACAAAACTGTCTATACTTCTTCATAGCGACATATGAGTTTCTAAAGTCAGTAGAAATCTATATATTGACAAATACTAAATCATATTGTGCACTCAGACACTCACTGAGGAAAAATATGTGCAGGACGAAAGTAATTTAGATTTGAGCTTCAAACCCAAGCAGAACATAGCAGCCACTTTGCACTGCATTAGCCCACTTTGCCAAGAGAGTAGCACAGGTCCTACAGCTGAGGTTGAGAACAGCTCTTTGGTGTCAGATACTTTCAAGAAGCAGCGAAATTCAAAAACCTTGAACTCCTTAGTTACTAGCTAGGCCTTTAGAAGATAAACACATCCACAAGGTTTCTCTTTAATAAGCAACCTGCTTAACTTCACAGAGTAGAAACTGCTGTCTCTGACCTAGTTGATCTTACAGGAGATACTTTTACTCTATATACACAAACATACACACTCACTCTCTTTCTCTAGTAAGGAGCTGCTCAACAGAGGATGCGTCACCCCACAGACAGACAGACTTGGTCACAAATTTTCAAAAGCCAAAAATTTTAAAAACATTGGAAAGAAAACGATCTGTACATGTGGTTTCTTTAGAAATGATAAGTGAAAACATCACAAAAATAACTGCTAAGAGAAGATTTTTATTCCAATAGCAGCAAAGGTATTTATTGACAACGTTGGAGGCAAGCCAGTTCATACTGGGCAAAAACTTGCCTAACTTGTTTGTGGAAAATAAGCTATTTTATAGCCTTAAGTTCATAGTTAACGCCCTCTAATTTCCATATTAATGACTGGGTGGAATCTTGGGTGGAGCTTTCTTTTTGGCTTCGAATTTGGGTAGTGGTCTCCTGACTTCATCCCTCAGGGTGGTCTTGAAGCATCTTCATCACTGCTGGACTTCTGCCTTTTCTTTGTTCGATGACATGACCTGTAAAACTTGCAAAACCTTGGCTCTAACTCTACAAAATCTTGGCTCTTTACCATTTCATCCTACTGAAATGTCTAGCTTAGTTTAATGTATGAGTCCTAACCATGGTACACTGGTCTCTAGATAATTTGTACCTGAACAAAGTGGCTCTAGCACTTCATGCTGTTCAGTGGCTGTGCTGTGCAAACAACATTTTGCAGAGCAGAAATAGAAATTTCACAAAACTAAGGGTTTTTGGTCTCTCTTCTCTTTCAAGAAGTTGTTTCATCTTTTAGTGTCCCTTAGAGAAGAAGCACATTCTAAGAACATCAGAAACAAGGACTTTCTGTCACCAACACCTACCAAGTTTAGTAGCTTTTCAGGGAGCAAATTAAGCACCTACAGAATCAAAAGCTGTTCGACCATACTTCTAATTTTTTATATATATACATATATATATATACACACACAGAGTTCCAAAAGCAACTGAAATATCAAAAGGAGCATTTTGATATGCTTGTATTATCAGTTAACTGCCAGAAATCTCACAAGGATTCTTCAGAAGAGAAGTTATTAAAAGAGAAGCCAGCAAGTAAATACATGAATTTAACTGCAAATAAGAACTATTGCGATTTGTAAATTAACACTTGTGATTTGAAATATCTGTGCATTAAATAGTGAAAGCTTAATTTCTAATACACTGAAACTGAATTAATATTGCCTGGTCACACCAGCTATAAGCCTTTTAACCTACATGACTGCATCATTCTTACACTCCTTGAATATCAGTAAATTATTTTTAACAGCTCCTGAAAAAATTCGAAGTCAATATAGCTACTTAGATCTCAAAATTCTAGCTAAAATGAGTAGAGTCTCCATCAAAGTATCAGGCTGTTTCTCTGGTTATCACATGCTATTTTGCCATACAACTTCAACACAAAGAATTTCTAATTTGAGCAAAAAAGCTCATGACAATGTTTTATATAAATTTTGAATATATATAAATATTAATACACTTTAATATATTTTAAATTTCAAATGTTATCTCAAGAATACAAAGAAATTAGAATCAGGAACAAGATCCCGGTAACTTTTTCTTCCCCAGCTCTGCCATAGTAAATTTATTTTGGTGTGTAAACCATCAATAAGAAAAAGAATTTTATTTTATCCATAAATATTACCAGTTTGATTAAACATTTTTCATTAAAACACAACAGCTGCAAAAAGGTTGTCACTGTTCAATGAAACCACACCAAGAGAAAGGGTGAATAAATTGAACTATTTAATAAAGGAAGGTGATCATATTAATCAATTCGATAGAGAGGTCTGATAGAATAAATACACTGAAGTGTTTCTATTACATGTGACAGTTATAAGGACATTCTTAATCCTTTTGAATACTCCTTTCACCCTTTGGGACATACACTTGGTACACCTGAAGAAGACTTCGATGCTGAAGGTCATAATTCTTAGTTCATTTTTTCTGCATACTGTCTATTTACCATATCATGAACAAACTCTGCAGGGGTAGTAGAGAAACTGCTCTCTGCACCCCCATATCAGGTGGCAGACGATAGTCAGAAGACTGGATTTCCACCTTTCAATCCACAGTAAAGGTTTTTTGGGGTGAATGTGAACAACCACTCCCTGAACACACAGATAAAATACAATAATGTAAATGTTATTAATTGTAAGGAGATAAAGCAGTATTTATTTTAACTCCAAAACAAATTTAGACACAGTTCAACCAGTTTAATTCAAGAAAACTTGAAATTAAGTATTTAGGTAGTTTTAATTTGAGTAAAAATTAAAGGTCATCACTAGATGATCTTTAAGGTCCCTTCCCATCCAAACCATTCTATGATTCCACAAAAATGAAGAGTTTACTCCTTGAATAACAATGTAACTGAAAAATAAAAGTAAGTAAAAGAAAAACTTTAGGATTGTTTTATACATAACCATTAGTCTTCCATTGAACTATAGTTTTGAAAAAAACCCAAACAAACCATAAGCTCTCTATTACCTCTGCATGGACAAGGATGATGCCAGGCCTTCTATCTAACAAACCACTGGTGGGCTTAAAAATGTGATGTTTTGCGAATCCTTTCAATTCAACCACGACAAAAACATCACTGATTTTTGACATTGGGTTTAATCTCACAAAGTACCCTTTCAGCAACCTTCGTTAGCAGCATTCTAGACTCGAAAGTAAAACACTCAACTGGAGAAAAACCTCTCGGACAGCTGAACAGAAACCTTATTTACCAGTTTCCAAGCTGAACATGCTCATCTGTCTGGCAAAGCATCTTAGGTAATACATCAGCATGACTTGAGGCCATTCTCACTATCAGACATTCTGAGTGAAAGCAAGGCAGTGTCTCAGCTAAGAGCACTTCTCCCTAAAGCCTCTTGCAAGATTGGCTTCAATATCTTGGTTTCCATAGGAATAGACAGAACTATCAGCCGGCACACAGTTAAAGAACACAATAGACAACTGTCCAATGCTGTAAAAGCCAAAGTAAAACTGTTTCCCAGTATAAGTCGAAAGAAAATAGGTGTTAGTATCTTACACCCTTTGACCTCATTTATCCATGGCCTGTATATGTTGTTTCTGTGTAGTGTTCTCAGTTCTTCAGCTCTAAATGTTACAGACTATCTACAGAAATGAGCGGCTTCCATGTAAAAACCACTTCAAGAATGAAAATGCAATTAGCATTCTCATTTCCAGTTGATCTCTTCCACTGTTGTTGCACTTGTTTTCCTGTAGTGTTCTTTTGAAGTCATTCAGGCAGAAGCACCCACAACACACCATCTCTGGGGATTTACGACACAGCCTGAGACGCACCATCTGTATTTACAGGATCACTGCCCACCTCTTCACAGACAATCAAAGTCTAGGCTTTCAAAACATACTGTATTTCAAAAAATAGCAATTTGAAAGATTTGTCAGAAAGTACTGAATCTGTTGTCCCCAAAAATGTGGGTACTATGAAATATTTACTACCTTCATTTTCTTCATCTTTATGGACTGCTGGAAGCAACAATGCTTACAAAATGAAAACTTTGCATATATGTTCATTTTTGAACATATCTTCCCATGGGCTTTTTGTTATCATTTTATCTGCTGTTTTATCTGCCTTTTATTTGTTTTACATATATTTCAAATAACAAACCACTATGTGAAATAATTGCATAACTATCTATCAAATTCTATTTGATCAGAACAGTCCTCCAGACACAGTGAAGTCTCCAGAACTATTACAGAAGTAGACAAACAATCCATATTGAAAAAACCAGCCATAAAGGTAGGTTTACTCTTAATTTGAATAATTATTAAGACACTTCAGGCTACTTTTACATAAGGCAATATTTTATAGTTTCTATAAATGCTGTAGTGATGTTTGAGATTTAAAATGAAGCCATAATCTACTTACAATATTGGTAAATAAATCAAAGCCTTCATAAGCTACTCAAACTACATCCCAGCAGTAATAGAAGTACTAGATTTATTTCTCTTTGTTCAGACTACAGGCAGACAAAATAAGAATTCAAGGCTGGTGTTGCAAAGCCTTCCCAAATCTATATCATACTAACAATGTTGAAAAAACATGGTGTATATCTCTTTGTTTAAATGTTCCCATTAGAAGGCTGACCACATACAGATAATATTTGTAAAATTAATCAGTTAATATTTCAGTAGAAATTACTCCTTATTAATAAAAACTGGTAGCATTCTCCATTAATTCTTCATTCTTCATCAATAAAAAAAGTGTAACAAAAGAAGGGTTCTAAACTGCTGTACAAAGAGACAGAAAATGTATAATCTTAATGGGCAAGTTAAATTAGTTTTGTATTTTATGAAATGCTGACATTAGCTGTTGCTTTTCAGGCAACAACATCATTTGCTTATGTAGTTCATACATATCCGTTTTGACTTGAGTGCAATTCACTTAATTCTCTTTAATCAACAATTTAACCAACTGTTTACAGACAAAGAGAGAGACAAATGAAAGATTAGTGCTCCTGGAACTTGTGGCTGCCAATAAGATCCGAATTTATTTTTCAAATACCTTCTATAGCAGTAGCCTTGCATGCTGAAGACATCCTATCTAGTATACTATTGATTCAAATGACAAGCCTGAGCATCAGATTAAGGATGTGTCAGACACCTGATAGAAGATTCCTGGAGATATCAACAGGAAGATGTGCTGTTTCAAAATGATCTATTGCTGGTACTACATTTAGTGAAGCATATGTGGAAACATTTAGCACAAAACTAATTCTCTTAAAATTAAAATAACATTTATAATCAGTAAAAACAAATACCTTCACTTTTTACTACAGAAAGTCACCTTATTCAAACAGAAATCACCCTACAGTTCACAAAACTGAACTAAGCCAGACTGATGAGCTAATACTAGCGATAGTCCTGTTTTAATTTGTCAGTGCCAAACCTAGACACAAACAAGTAAGTCGTTTCTCAGTCCCAACAACAATATTTCTCTTTGAACCATTAAGGATCAGTTGTGAGGTCAGCTGCAGAGGGGCAATTAATGCAAGAATGATGTTTCAGAAAGGCCACTCAAACAGGGAGATGTCTTTGTCTGCAAAGGTACTTTTTAGGTACAGACTTGGCAGCAGACATCACTGTCCTGGGAGAAGAGCCTGGCAAGTCTCTTGTGCACAGAGGGATGCCACAATGCTAGACATGCTCAAGGAACAGCAATCAGCAAAACACAAGGAAATCTACCGTAACGCTCCTAGCACAGTAAGCATCAAGTTTATGAACAACACCATTTTTAAGATGCAATTATTATTTTTAAGGTCAAACGCTAGAAAAATTTTCACCCATCCTTTGAATAAAGTAAAATGAGAGAGAGGTGACAGGTGTTGGATAACAGGATGTACGAGACAGCAGCTGAAAACAGGATAATTAAGTCAAAACACCAATATCTTTCTCAGCCTTAAGTACTCAGTTAAGATTTTTTTTTGGACAGGATCACTTTCCCTACTGTTGTAGTTTGGGATTCTTATGTAAATTCTCTCCCCTGCCACTAACTGCCCATGCTAGGAGTTAACAAAAAAAGAGTCGTTAACTGCTGATTTCTTGGGTGGGGGCAGGTTGTCTCTTTTGTTTTTTGGGGACTACACACGGCTGAGGGGAAGGGGGGTTGGGAGGCGGGGGGGAGTCAGTTGCCTTCCGGCCGGGACGGCTGCTGGCTG
Organism: Sakesphorus luctuosus; assembly: GCA_013396695.1. Taxonomy (NCBI): domain Eukaryota; kingdom Metazoa; phylum Chordata; class Aves; order Passeriformes; family Thamnophilidae; genus Sakesphorus; species Sakesphorus luctuosus. The sequence continues at coordinate 719,354 of VWZD01000913.1, read as the reverse complement.
GGGGTTTTCGGCTGCCTGCCCGGACTCCTGCCCGGGACGGTGCCTCACTCCTCCTCGCTTCTGCCTGCCACTGGCCTGCTCGTGGGGGACGGCTCCTCGCTTCTGTCTGCTGGCCTGCCTGCTTCCCTGCCGGGGCTGCTCCTCGCTGTTAGTTTCTACTTGCTGCTGGACTGCGCCTCGCCGCTGGCTTCTGCTTGCCTGCCCGGACTGCGCCTCACTGCTGACTGCAGGCTGCCCCGGACTGTAACACTGATACTGCCATAAGTATAACCTTTTTGTTTGGGTGGTTGTTTGGTTGGTTGTTTTTTTTTTCCCTTGTTGGGGAAGCGGTTTGCTCTGGTCTGTTTACATAAATATATATATATATATATAGCAGTTAAGAACAGTTATCCTTCTTGTATTAAAGTTCCTCTTCTAAATTTGATAAAGAGTGGCGTGATTATTGTGGAGGAGGCCCCCTCCCCAGCTTGTGGGTAAACATTTTTTTGGTTTTTTCTCCTCAAACCAAGACACCTACTCATTCTTGGTAACTGATATTTTTTCATAAACTAATACAAATTATTTTATTCATTGATAGCAGCCTGAAAAATTATTACTATGGAAGAGGACGCAGGAAAGATCAGAAAAAGTAACAATTGGTAAGTCAACAGCCCAGAAATTCTTTCAAATTTTACTCACAAAAGTACATGGTGAATTCAAGAGATGAAAATAAAGTAATTCTACCAGCTGGCTGTACAGATATTTTAGATATCATTCCATATGCTATGTAGAATTAGTTCCTTTCCACTGAGAAACACAACACAAGCAGAACTTCTCAATGTTCTGCCACCATGGTTTGCACTTGATTCATAATTGCAAAAGCCTTTAGAAAAATCACTGCAGCTGGAGACATTTCTTTTCTTATTATTTTTAATGCAATTTGAAATTCAAATTTCAGGCTCTTGAGATCTTAAGCTTGGCTGCTCAACACAGGCACTAGGATGGCAATACAGTATATATTTTGGGCCTGACAATATCCTCCTTGGACTATTTTAAGCACAGAAAACATACAGAAAGAGATATAAATCCAAATGGAGGAAAAGGGGAGAGTTAGCAGAACAAGAAGCGGAACAGAGATGCAGAGAAGTAAAATTACATCATGCTTGAAAATGAGAGAGAATAGTTTGTACAATGAAAATAAACCAATTAGGTTAATGAAAATAACTGTGACATCGCTGGAGGAAAAGAGAAAGAAAACATCACCAATAGTGATGTTTGAGCTAGTAAAATTTTGGGGAGAAAACTGGGAAACCAAAGGTCACTGCCATGGCAAGGAAGTTCCCTGGTAAAAAATACAGGGCAAGGATTTTAGTAGCAAGTGTTAGAGAAAGGTCTGGAAATTAAGATACTGAATTAATCACACTTTTTATCACAATGAATAAAACTTAAGACAGAACTTAAAAATTTTAAGGGCATTTTTTCAGAAGAATGGATAGTTTTTCAATAAGCTAAATACATAGTTAAAAATTATTCTACTAAGAAAGAGGCCTGGTCTTATTTTATTACCAGCTCATTTTATCACAGTGTGTCTATAGTTCAGTCTACAACACAATGTAGAAATACTGGGTCAGCTTCATGGATACAGAAGCCAACCAGGCCACAGCAGCAAAATACTTCTCTGGTAGCTCAGCAATCTCTGCAGCCTTCAACACATCTAAAGCTGCAGGAGCAGGCCATGATGTCAGTTCTTCATCTCTCCTTCCTGTAGCTCACACCAGAAGGTTAAATGTGCTTAAATCATATTACACAGACTCAAACCTCAATATCAAGTTCATAAAGTCAGAGCTGGGGAAGCAATGAAACAAGCAATGAAACAAAACAGAGAAAGATGAGGCAGGAGAACTGGATTATGAGAAAATAAATGACAGAGGTATGATACCTGTCAGATAACTAATTGCACACAACATGAATCAACACACATGAATCCAGACTCTCACACAAAGATGAGTAGGCATTCAGTATCAAAGGGGAGAAAAACATGATTTCTGACACATGAGGCATAACAGACAATCTGTTCGACATTTCTTCTTCTGGAATACTTAACACCACTGTACTAAACTACAAAGATAAACCTGAGATTAAGGATGGGCTTGCCAATATTACAGCAGACCACCAGTAAAAACAATGCTGTGAGTCCAAATGATCATCAGTAAGTGCTGCAGAAGAGAGGGGAGCAGCAGAGGAATCAATCCAAACAGAAACACCATGAGTAAAACCACTAGTTTGGAATAAATGATCAAACACAGAAAAAATAACCTAAGATATTTAAAATACCTACAAGTCCATAAAAGAAAAAAATATATAAAATTGTCTTTTGTTTATATAGCTGATACAAAATAAAGAGCTTTTTGCCCCTCCTAAAAACCTTGCTATTTCAAGGTCATCAACAGTAAAGGATGTAGCTGCTGGTAAGAGGTGGCCAGTTACATGGATAACTATGGCCAAGGACTAAAGATCTCAGGGTATGGCTACAGTTAAGACTTGCTTTGAAGAGACTGTCAAAAGAAGGTGATAAATAAAGAAACCACTATTTTAGTAATTTCATAAACAAATCCTTCCCTAAACTCTAGTCCTATTATTTATTCTGATAAGGTAAATATTAGTAGTGCAAGCATTCTGAGACATTAAATTTTTTGTTCAACTACCATAATGGCTCTTTCCCTGGATTTATTTTATTTAGAACAAGAATCTCTTCAGGAAATAGGAAGTGAGCAAAGGATCAAAAGCAATAGTAGGAAAATGCAGACAAAATTCAGTTGACAATTTTAAAGTCCAGTGCAGGACTGGATCATAATACTTATTCTACTTACAGCAACTTTGAAACAACTGCTTGTATCTCAAAAATATACTGCTACTATCAGACTGATAAATCTCTACAGCAAAATATTAAAAGAAAACATTCGGTTTCCTTGCAGTTTCTACCAAGTGATTCCTTTCATTGGTGGATATTTTCCTCTCCCATGTCATAACCTTTGCATTTATATTCCCCATCTGAGTAGTTAACTGGCTTTTACCTCGAGACAAAACCAGCCTGATTTGCTATCACACTGCCAAATGTGTTTCACACAAATTCTGCCTGTCTCGGAGAGAAAGCAGGAGAGCACACCACACATGCTCATTAACTAGTAAGATATATAATTAAACAAGAAAGGGTTAAAGCGCATGTTGGCCTATTCCACTTTTCTATTACTTTTTAAAAAGCTTTCCTATGTCTTCTTCCTTGTTTCTGAAAGCTAACCATTCCTTCTTCCTTTCAGGAAGGCTGACATTTGACAGCTTAACATAGCTGACAGGGTTACCCAGCAGCTCACCCTCCCTATTCTCAATCCAATTAGACCTCTAATCCTCCAGATGAAAGGCCCAACTACTCACGTTCCTCATGACAACGACAGCTATTGATTATTTGTCACTACAGCTAACACCTTCTCTGTCGAGGCCACTCTGACAGAAGCAAACCTACCAAATTAGACAGCACTTTATCTGCCCTGGAGGCCAAATGGCACAACAAGTAAAGGCTAATAAATGGTATAAAAATGAACAAATCATAACATTATGACAGGTTGATCGTTGCCAGCAGCTTCACAGCTCAAGCTTGATGCTCTGTTAGACCTGTTCCTTCTCTTTTCCCTTCCACTCGTGCACCAACTTTGACTGAATTAAAGGCCAGAACAATTAAGGCATTTGACCAGCAAAGATAAGCTCGGATAGAAGTATCATCAAGGGACACGAATGTCAATAGCAGACTCCCGTTTGTCAATAAAAACATTCCAGAGATGCAAATGCTCATGACTCTGCTCTCCACTAGGCTGTACTGACTCCCTTTGTACAGAGCTCCTCTCAAGCCCAGGCAGAAACTCCGGGAAAATTAACCCCAGGAAACCAAGCCTGAGCTGGGAAACAGGAGGCAAGGATTTGCTTCACTGAAAAAGGAATCTCAACACTGAGGTACGACAGAGAGATGTTAATGTTGTTATTCCATTTAATATGTGCAATTTTTTCTTTCTTTTTAGCAGATTGATATAAACAAGGACTATGTAATTTGAATTTGGCACTATAAATTTGCTTCAATTGTTTCTCAAGGAAGAAAAAAGTTTTGATTCTAGGATAATGTGCAGTATCTAGTGACATAGGACCTCACAAGTCACAACACACTGAGGCAAACTGAAAAGCAGCAACAATATTTATTATTCTTAGAGCGGTACTATCCAAAACCAGAAACTGCAAAATCAGAGGCACAGTCCCTAAACTGAGGCTGTTTATTACAATAAATGACAGAAGAGAACACTAAAAAAAAATCCAAACCAAAACACCACAACCACAGGAACATTGTTAAGATCAGGCAATCAAGAATAATGTGAGTAAAACCCCACAACTTATTTAAACAGTTATAAAGCAATTAGTACTGCTCTGCCATAATTAATTAGCTGATTTCTCAACTATGCCAAAATGAATATATTTTCCAGCAAGAATTCCTATGCTTCTGAAATTACTTACTAACAAAAAATAGTATAAAATCAAAGTACATGAAAACTTAATTTAAACTTGAATTAAGTTGTCTTAATTAAAGACATAAAACATGAATATCTGCTCTGGAAAAATCTACACTTTAAGTGAGGAAAATGTTCCTGTACAATGCACAGACAAAGGAAACTACATGCAAGTGCAACTTAATATTATTTTTAAAAACATTAACATTGTAAAAAGATTTATTCAGTAAAAAAGAAAATCGAATTGCACAGGATTTGTCCTCAGATTGTTTAAGTCCTTAGGCTTATAAGGTACTCTTGTTTCAACCAGACACAGATAATTAAACACTTTAAAGATGAGTACAGTACAGTATGATCACAAAATACTAATATTTAAATGAGCAGTTTGGCTTAAGACAACTACTGCCTGAAGGAAAACTGAACCTACAGGACATTTATGTAAGTTGGGTCTCACAAAACCCAAGCAAACTGGTAAATAAAAGTTGAAAAAGTCTAAAACATTTCTATGAATAAATTTTGGTTATTACTATTCTGATCTAAAATGTACTCCAAATATAACAATTCACTGCGAAGAGGAGACAAATATTGTAATTTTCAAATAACATAAGAGTATAATTTAGTATTTTTATTTACAGTGATAAAACCACATTTTTATTAGCCTTCCATCCTTTCCAAAAGCATACCAGTTCAGAATTCTTAATGCCAAGCCTGAGAGAAGCACCTGTGCTGAAGGAGATCTACAGAGGGGCACCAGGCCTGGCCCAACCCTTCACACCAGGGAGAACTGAACAAACTCATTCTGAACTCTTAGTCACATAAAGGCATTTATGCCTACACTGGTGACTGCTGACAGTGAGTCCACAGTATTCCTGGGAGCTGTTTGGGGTTTCCAGAATAAAAAACTGCATTATGGTTTATATTTCAGACTTCCTACTTATCCTAGGCTATCCTTACTTCTATGAAATACATATGACTCTGAGATCAGCTCAGTTGATCAGAGAATGGTCAAATAACACCAAGGGTGTGGGTTTGATCCCATCGGCCATTCATTTAAGAGTTGGACTCAATGATCCTTGTGGATACCTTCCAACTCAGAATATTCTGTATATAATCATTCTCCCAGTTTGGTTTTATCTAGTTCTTTATTCTCATTTGGGCTTTTTCCTCCTTTTTCATATGAAGAGCTTTTATTAAAAAAAAAGCAAATAAAAATGAACAACCAACAATGTTATGCTAGAGCTCTACCTGGTGCCAAATAGTAAAGAAAAATTACTGTTCTTAACATCTAATCCTGCCAGCAAAATCTGCAAATGTCTTTAAGTTTTACACTTAGCAAACTAATGAGTTGCCTCCCCTGTTATTATTCCTGTTTTCTGCTGGAAGACTTCTTTATAATATTTGGTTTAAGATCACTATTCTTGATAAGTGAGAATATTTTCCATAATTAGAGGTCAGAATCAGAAATTATATACCCTACTATATTTTTCAAGTTGTGTTCCAGATGTGCCTCCCAGGGAATCATATTTGAACATCCCTTACAAAGCGAAAGAACTAATCCATTCATCTTCACAAAACCCTTAAATGTATTTATTCTTTGTTCTACTTTTAAATTAGGCTTGCAAACCTCACAATTAAAAAAAAATCCTTCCAAATATGGATGCTACAATGACGGCTGCAAGCCATCAACCGTCTCAGGCAACTGGACATCAACAATTCATCTGCAGGTCAAAGGGAAGTCGCTGCACTTAGTCCATCCCTTTCCATGCAAATATACTACGCTATGCAGCATTTGTCTAAGGACTCCACAAGTGCTCCTGCAGCAAACCCTCTCTTTAAACATCCCTCAACCACCTTCAGCTTTTGCTTCTACTATTCTAAATGGGGGAAAACACTATATTGGGAGTGGAAGTAGAAGCATTCTGTCTACAGCAGGCTATAAAGCAAACGTGTCAGATATTTATAGAATAGGTCCCATGGTGTAAAGGAGAACACTCTGGACTCTGAATCCCAAGGATCACAGTTCGAGTCTCCGTGGGGACCGTCCCCTGGCAGTTCAATGCCTCCCTGCCATCCCATCCCATCAGATCTCGGATGCTCAGCAGGGTCAGCCCTGTGTAGTACCGAGTGGTGTGACAGTCCTGAGGACTTCACTGTCACTGTCCAAGCTCGCTCAGCCGTGGCAGATGGACCTTAGGAGTTAAAAGGTAGGGCCAGTTCTGTGTACGCTGTGCCTCACCTAAAAAATCCACTGCGCAGGCTGGAAGGGCACAGCCACATGGGGAGAGCCCTGCCCAAATCTGCGTTGGTGAAGTTTTGGCCATACATACAATTCATTTTAGTGCCTCTGCCAGCTTTACTTATTTTCTTTCACAGTGCAATCCTACCCAAAGACAATAACAGATGCTATGTTTTTTTGGTTAGCCATGTCAAATGTCTGCTGGAAAGTAGCTACAGGTACGGAGGTAACCACAAATTGCAAGCAATACTTTCAAACATGTTTTACTAGAGTAAGTTAGTTCAGTAACCAACAGTTACTAAAATCATTTAAAAGTCAATTCTACAAGTGCTATAGGCTATACACATTCATTCCATATTTATCAGTGAAGTCTATATAGAGACAGGGTTTGATCTTTAGCTATGCTGAAATTCTGATCTTGAAGTCAAAAGAACTACTTTGGCACATAAATTTTTGCATAACCTTGTCTTAAAATGCAATTTCGTGCTAACATAAAACCAGTTAGAAATCAGATTCAGATGCCTTAGTGTCTGCTGTGCAACTGAAAGCTGACACGTAGAACAGCATTTCCACAGTTTTATCTTCTGCAGAATTTTAACCCACAGTCTGACAGCAGAGACAGATGATTGCTGGATACCATATGATTATAGGGACTTAACACTTAATGAGGAACCAACAATATGTATGTTCTTGCCTTGTTAAAAGGCAAGACAAAGTGTGCAAGATGAAAATATGAGAATCACATCTTGATCTTGCAAAGTAGCAATTTAAGTCCAACAAAACTGTTGTCAAGCTTTCTGTCTCAATGCTGCTGCTCTGTAATGCTCACTCCAAGTGAGTTGGAAAGGCTTCTTTTTCCACATCTGTGTTGCACTAATGAATCAAGATACAGAATATCTGCAGCTGAAGAACAAACAAGAAGTGTTCTGGCTATTCTCACATTTAGTGTTGCTTGATTTCCCAGAATCTTTTCAGACCAATCAATTCTCTCTTTAGCTACATGCAAAAGAGCTTACCTAACACTGGTCTCCACAAGATGCTTCTATCATGTGGTATTTCTTGTGTATAAATATGTTCCAAGCCACTCTGAATGTTTCAGTGGAGAAACAGTAAAATTTATGATGCTTTGGAGCTACACTGGAGTGATGAGTTTCATAAAAAAAGACTGATATTTTGATCTCAAGATCACATTTTCATTCTTTAATATTTTGTGCTGAATCAAGACAAGTCAATGCAGAGGCAAATGGAACTATTCATGAAATCTAAAGAGCAGTCGAAAGGAAAATTAGGAGAGACATAAGAGATCATGAAAGAGAGTCACAGCTGCTGTTTATCACACAGAGGTTAAAAAAAAACCAACTTCAAAATAGTTCTTTTCCTTTCTGAGCCCAAATAAGACACTGCTACATTCTTACATAAAGTTTTGAGAATATTTTTCATTATGTCAGTGTTCATTTAGGAAATTCCAGCCTTGCAAATTCTATCATTCTTACTCAGCAGTGACAGCACAACTTTCTAAGGAACTATACTGTGAATCAGATCTCTGTAACAATGTGAGCTTTATCTTAAACTTTTCCTGTAGGTATTTTTCAACCATTTCAATGGGACTTACAGCACAGACGCATGGAAGTATCGAAACAAGCAATAATTAAAAGCATTTGAGAGCATGAGGATTTGTGCTAAACAGGCAGAAAATTATTATTCTTTTGTAGAGTTCATTCTCTGTCAACTCACTGAGCAGTGAGCAGTTCCACAGTTGTGAAAAGGCATCAGGGGAAGGCCATGGATGAGACCAACCCATTGGTAGCTACATCAGCTTATCTGTAATATATCACATACAAATCACTTGCAAGGAACTGTGCCTTCTGCCCTTGAGCAACTCAGGCTGCATTCACTAGAGAAAACTCTTTGTTCAGGAAAGCTAAGAAAACATTTGTATCATAGTTATTATCTGTAGCATATTTAAACACAGAAGAAACTATTTCTACATGTAAAAAAATCACCTCTTCTGGCTGGTTAGCAAACATTCAGGGTTCTCACCTTGGTTTGTTCAGATTTTTCATATTTAATCAAATTGTATGTTCACATGGAAGCCACAGAATGAATGTAAAGCGCATTCACATTACACGATCCTACATGCATAGATAATGTTACTGATTATGAGCATTCACTTAAGGCAGAACATCACAAAAGGTTACCAACCTGAGGAAAAAAAGAACATGAAGTGAGCACTGTTGTCCCTGAAAGGCACCTCGATTATTTATTTTCATTATAGAGATTGGGGAAAAAAAGTTAGAAGTACATGTGCTCATTTATGCAGATAAAGTAAACACATCATTATGAAAGATTTGAGAGACTACAGCTCCAGGAAATACATCTCGAAAAAGGCAGTGAGGGAAAAATGCATAAGCTTGCTCCTAGGCAAGTTAATTCAGGAGGTTTTAAAACAAGCATCTTTTCCTTGCTCAAGATAAGGGAAATAACATTCTTGTTTTGGGGTTCTTGGACTATCCTGACTGTACTCATTAGATAAGACTTGGGAATAAAGTTTCATAAAATAAATGAACTAAAGACTACCTTCTGTTTCTAATTTTTTGCCATGTCTTATGCTTGCCACAGGCTGTCTTCTCTCACTTCCCTCTTTACTTTCATGGTTACTGGGGAGTATACAGGAACAACCATTCTTTCTAGTTTAATAAAAATTGAAGATAATTTAAAATATACCCTCCTACTTTACACAGAATTCCTCACTGCATCCTGGATGTACTGTTATTCATCAACAACCGTGTCAGCAAATAAATAATATAAGCTACACAATATTTAATGCATTTAAAGTCATATTTTCCCACTGGGGTTGTATTAATTTTCCTGAAGCCAGTATTAATATCTTCCTGACAGTTAAACATCCTGATAGATTATTTAAGTGAATTTTATTAGAATCCAACAACAAAAAAAACACCCTGATTTTTTACTTCTATCCCTATTAACACAAAATGCTGTGCCTCAGGTATTCAGGGAGATCCAGGTAGATTACTCCTCAGACTAAACAGATTGCTAATAAGTGAGCAACCTCTGTGAGAAACTCTGGAAGAAGCAGGTGTGTTGTGTTTTTTCCTTAAATTAAACTGGAATTACATAATGAAAGATAAATGACAAAACATATACAGGTAATCTGGGTATGTAGCAACATTTCCATTCACAAGTATCACATGTGGGTGTTTGAGCAAGTTGCAATTTAACACTAGAAGCAAATTGCTACTAGAATGCTTACAAGTGGAAATGAAAGCCTATCGTTAAACTATAATCCCAGTACTTGTATCTGTCTCCACAGCATGTTTATTCCACAATAATCTAAGTTCTACCAGTTTAAACAATCTGTACCCACATAGCACTGCAATTCCTCAATGGGAAATCACTAGTAAATTATGCTAATGATTCTACTTCTGTTGCCATCAGTCACTGTTTCAGCTCCCAGTAAATTATATCTGTGTTCAGGAAGTCACAATCATCCTCTGAAACTCCCATGGTAATCTTCACAGGGCAGTCCTGCAATAATTTGTATCATTTTCTGGTGGGTTTGGATTTTTGAGGTCTTTTCAGTTTAATTGCTTTTTAATCTAAATTTTCCTGGAGCTAATGACTTGACCTCTGCTTCTTTTCTTTTTTTTAAGGGTGTGCATCCTTTCAAAGTTGCTCGGGAGACCTGTCCACTTGAAAAGAGAGTAAAACAGTGGAACAGAAGAAAATCCAAAAAGAAAAGCCAAGTAACTTCATTTACATGGCCTTCTGCCTACAAAGACTGAAGCATCTCCATCATAAGGCTGACAAAGAAAAAGACAGGCTATGAAAGATCATGCCAAGGACAATTGGAAAATTATGAGTTGCTAAAAGTGTATGTCTCGTGAGATTAATTTTTCACAATTTAGACACTGACAACATGAAAACCTACATCAGTCAGATGTGTAAAAGGAAGAATGAGCTAGGTAGTGTATTCTAAGGTACTCATCTCTAGGGTGAATGGACTGAACCTTCAATTGCATTAATTTTGTTATCTGTCTGAGCAACATATGTAATGTCTGTAACATAAATTTTCAGTTACATAAGATTACTCTCAGCCTATCATCTCACATTGCATTGTGCTATATGTTGAGTATTTTCCATCAAAATAAAGATGTATTTGTTACATTTAAGCAAACAGTTCCACTTCTAGCTCTTCATTCATGCTTAAAATCTTTTTTACACCAAGAGATGCATAAAGCTTAAAAGCTGTAATACAAAGGATGCCTATCACTAAACAGAAGACTTATCATTAAGAACATGATTATCAGCATTAAGCAACCACTTATCAAAAGTTATCACATTAATATGACCACATACAACCACAGATTTTTTTCCAAAAGCATTGCTATTTGAAGCTGAATTTTTTGACCATACCTTCCTAATTTCAAAGAAAGGTGTGAGAATGCTCAGGCTTACCAATGTTCAAATGGACCAATAAGTAAGGGAACCTCCTCAGCCCTACTTACTGTAAATAGTCCAGAATGTCATTAATGAAGTCTGAGATAGGTAGATTATAAGAACCTTTTGTTAAGATGAGAACAGATGAGACCCCGACACAGCTTTGCAGGTAACGACTGCTTTGTAGACACACCCCAGCGCCACATGCCATCTCAAGGAATCATGGCAACACAAGGATGACACAGCAACTTTGGGTTTCCTTAAGTCTCCTCATTAACTGGTAAATATGACCTGGTTATTAAACTGCACTAGACCAGGGTACTGAAACCATCAGATCTCCTTCAGCCCTTACCTGCATTGAAACCCTTGGAACTGAAGCAACATAAATAGCATGGCTCAGTCTGTCTAGCTGTGCTATCAGAAATTTTTTTGGTAGAGAATATAAGAACACTCCAGAGATCAACTACACAAAGTAACAACTTAAATAACAAAGTAACTACTTAAAAAGCGATAGATCTGCCATTAGGGAAAAAAGGATTAAGGAACTACTGCAGGATTACCACATCAGATAATGTCTTGTATGACCATATCGGTAGTGCTGAAATCTTTACTTATCATTTAGGAAGAAAATTATTATTCTGAAAAAATAAGGATTTGCATCTTGAACACTGGATGTGATTGTTAGCATTTTGAAGGACTGGAAGAACTGCTTTTACAGCATAAACTCCTCAGGCAAACAGTAATAACAAACATGACGGAAGCAAAAGCTGCCTGCTGTTCTGTAGACAATACCTGTAAGTATAAAACCTGCAGAGAAGTGGAAGTTAAAAATAAAATATAACAGAGAGCTGCTATGTACATATGTATATGTATACACACACTCACTCACCAAGGTTTTAAACTCACAGGTGTAGTAAGAAACTAGTGATGCAAGTGTTAATGGAATGAAGTTACAGTTAAATCCTATCCAATCAGAAATCCACTGTAGAGAAGAAAGGAAATTGGAGTTCTAATTCATTTTACTTAACAGTGATGATTTATGACTGAATTCAGGTCAATGTCACATTTATGAATGTTTGTTCTATTACAGGGATTAAAAACCCCCACAAGCTATTTTACTAGGACTTAAAGACATGAACTGACAGTTCTCTTACAGTGAAATCTCCAGACAGAAAAATAGGAACAGTTTCATCTCACCCTGCAAAGAATGAAACAAATTTTTCTTATGATAACCAAGATTACTCATGGGAGAGACACCATCTTGAATCCAATCACATGAATGAAGACATTCAGCTTCCTTCAGTCCAGGATGGCTAAATCATTGTTTCTGTTTGGCATTCGAAGAGCATTTGCTCACAAATTCTTTGTCTCTGAGACAGTTCTGTGGCTCACAAAGACAACAGAGATCATTTTTTGTCAAATCCATTGCAAGACTGTTTCAGAGGAACAAGTGCAAAGGGACATGTAAAGGGAGCCTGTAGAATGATGACCTAAAGTCTCAAATATTCCGTCAACAAACTCTAGCCCTCAGGATGTCTTTCTGCTGTGATCTGCTGAGTAAGGTGTTCCAAAAGCTCTCCCAAGAGACTGCAAAAAATGGCAAAAGTAATCCTAGTACTGAGAGAGGAAATTTCTGACTCAGGAAACCTTAGTTCATTTTACCCCCATCTGCTTTACTATCATCATCTGTGGAAAGGAACATCATCTCTTTCCTGCCTCTTCACCGGTTGCATGTAAAGGTCTGTAAATTTTCTCTGTCCAATGAAAATGAAAATTGGGATGCAATGGAAGTGCAATTTAGGAATCTGAATCTCCAGCCACTGTCCTTCTAAACAACATACATTTGTGACTACAAATTAATGGAAGTTTTTAAAGTCATGTGTTTTTGATGAAGCAAAGGACAGTAACTGACCAACAAGCCTGAAGACAAGAAGATCTATACAGTGGCTCTGGTAAATACGTAGATTCATTATTAACCAACACTGACCAAACAACTTTGGAAATGGGTGTTCTCAGCATGCCTCTTTTTTATCTGAAAGTCAGTACTGGTTACAGAGGAATTTTTCTTTTACTTTGGGGGAAAAAATATTACAGTATAAAGCAAAAGTGTTATTTAAACATCCGAAATGTCATGAAACATAAAGTTGTTTGGAATTTTAATTTTATATGACAGAAATGCAGATCTTAAAATGTTAAAATGGAAAGACTAAAGACAAAATTTTACACACATGAAATGTTAATTTCATGGGCTGGTATCAATAACAAGTAACTGCTCAGAAGCCACAGAACACAATTTTACAGGGCAGCTACGTGAAGCAAATGAAAAACTGCTACAAGGACTGTTTCCTGACCAATTTCTGCCCCCCAGCACAACGATGCCACAAGCACTTACCAGGCTGTGGGGTGAATCACATCTATCTAGTACACTACACAGTAAGCATGTGACTACATAAAATCTACTGCTAAAACAGCAGGTACCTTCCTTTTCATCTGCACTGTCAACTGAAAACACATCTAAGATGGTCCAAGTATCCCATGCTACAAACTGCACTTTCAGGACTGCACCAAGGCATAAAGGAAATGGAGAGCATGTGCAGTCAATGGATATTATGCCAAAGGCAAAACATCTCTTGACTTGAACTGTTGCAGTATAAATATCCACAACATGAACAGTCAAAGATTTAAAGAAAAATTGATACTGTTTTAATATGCTAACATGTATTTTAAAAATGTGGAGACAATGTAATTTTTAATACAAAGTTTTTAATATGATCAAAATGTTCTAGTGTCTATCACATCATAAAATCAAAAAGCCTGTATGAGGACTAGGCAAGTATAGTATGTTACAGCAATTTTTAAAGTCTCTGACACTGCCATGTTTATGAAATACCTATCTTTGAAACAATAACATTCCCAGTAAGCTGGTCACTTAAAAACACAAAGTTAACCCTGGTACAGCGGGAACAAGGTTATGATGATGACTGAAATATTTCATCAGGGTGTAGTGTATGTAACAACGTAGATGAATTTGCCTATTTCAAGTCAACTACAACCTACTGTATGTAGCTAATGATGATGTCAGACAAGTAATGTTGTACATTACTACACATTTCAAGAATGCATTCACACTAGTTTTTAATAATTTTTAACATTAGTATGTTAAACAATAGTATTTCAACATTTTTACCTAAGGAACTTGTAGGTTTAAAATATTAGATGAACTCTTCATTTCCCAAAAATAGATGCAGTAACAGACCACAAAGCCCCTATGGACTCCCATGCCAGAGTACCTGGAGAATATGACCTTATTATCAACTTCCCAAGTGGTTCTTTATTTAATTGCTCCCTTATGATTATGAACAGGTGACAAGATACTATAAACTGAAATGGTCTGCTACGAAAATCATGGCAGGCACTCTGACTGGTACCAAGTGACATACCTTACACAGCCAAAATAACTTCAATTTTTGAGCAGTTACAGCTTTAAACATATTATAAAAACTAAATAGTAAATAAAAGCCTGTTGTTTTCAGTTTGAATTTTTAACCTTCTCTGGGGAGTATTTTTCACAGTTTATGACCTCAAATGTCTTGGTTAGCCGGCCAAACTCACCCTCCCTTTTTTCTGTTTTATCTTCTCCCATCAGCAGTTTGCTCATTCTCCTATAACTGCAGACACTTCCCCTCGCCCTAAACAAACTCAAAAGTTGTTTCAGCTCTGAAACTATACTTTAAACTACCTTTTATTTTACTGTTGCACACTTCCTTGAGCACTTCTTCACTGGAACGATGTAACGGAAGAGTGTTACAGACTGAGCTTGTAGAAGGAAAAATGGACAGTAATGCATCTCCCTCTTGGACCTGAAAATGATTTGGTATTCCATATCCTGAGATATGACATATCCATATCCCAAGAATATACAAATTCTCAAACACAACCCTAATAATTAACAGTGTTTGGCCTTATATCCACTGAAAATAATGGTAATATCCTAAAGACTATCAGTGTACAAAATTTAGTCTTTACTTACAACTGGCTATCCCAAAATAGACAAGGACTACTTTTCCTAGAAAGCACAAACTCTTAAAACAGCAATGCCTTATACTGTCTCCACAGACATCTACAAATACACTGACCAAGACCATTAAAAAATATAAAATAACCCTCCAGAGATTTATAACATGTGATGAGCTGACCACAAACCCTATTCCCAGTCCCCCAACACTGCCAGTTGCAGGATGAGGTAGAGAATTCAGGAGTGAAGTTAAGCCCAGAAAAAAGGGAAGGATGTGGGGAAGATGTTTTTCGGGATTTGGGTTTATTTCTCATTATGCTACTCTCATTTAATTGGTAATAAATTAAATCCATTTTTCTCAAGTCGAGTTTGTTTTGCCCATGACAATAACTGGTGAGGGATTTCTCCCTGCCCTTATCTCAGCCCATTGGTCTTTTGTTATATTTTCTCTCTCCTGTTGAGCTGAGGAGGGGAATGGTAGAGTGGCTTTGATAGGTATCCAGTGTCCAGTCAGGGTTAACCCACCTCATACCTGTCAGGAAAGCTGTAAGTTTACATAACGGCTGAGCACTTCTGAGGAAATTACCTTCTGTGCAGCAAGATGGAGAGCAGTTCTCCGGCTCCGATCCGCTCTGTTCACATCGGCCCCAGCCTTCAGCAGCGCCTCTGCACAGTCCAGCCTGTCAGCCAGCACACAGTACATAAGGGGAGTCCTTCCAAACTGGTCCTCCTTATCCTTCAGCTCAGAGTTTCCTAAAAGCCAAAAACAACCCAAAAGTTCACTTAAAACAGTTAAGTCTATTAGTATCGAACTAGAACTTTTTTATTAAAAAAGTAGCTTATTATATATGACCAGGAGGTGTCTTATTACAATATGACCAAGGTGAACAAAACAATGGAGTACTTGATAAACTCAGTTACTGACATTTACAGAACATTTCAAAATGTATTTACAGAAAAAAGTACATTGAGAAAATATTAGTGCCATACATACACCTACCACCATTACCATTCCGCAGTGGCATAATTATAAATAATTTTTAAATCATTTCAAAGATCTTGGCTGCAAAGATTACTTTAAAAAATATCAAGAGCACATAACCAAACAAGTCCCTCTGAAACCTGTAACCACTGTAACTAAAACAAGCTTTGAAGTCTACTCACAGCAATGTTTACTTTAAAAGCATAAACGTCAATATTACCTCAATGCCCTTATTTACTTCATGGTGCCTTACAATATGGAAACTACTAAAATACTTCACAAGCTTTCTTGAATTGATAAGGTTAGTCAGGCAGTAATTAAGCTAAATAAGTCTGACAAACTATTTAAAAAAACACCACACTATTATCATTCACAGTCAAAAAAAATTCCACATGAACCAGTTTCATTATAAAGTTTCCTATTTCTATCAAGTCACCACACAAAGACTAGCACCTTTAACTTCACGTATGTCAATTATTCTATCCATCTCAACTCTCCAGATCTCCCACATAGCAATGTTGTCTACAATTACTCAAGGAATATTGAATTTTACAGGTAGTTTAGTCTTGCTTTCGAAATATTCCTTTGTCTGCATGACTGTTGATGTTTCATAAGCACTCCAGCAAAGGAATACTTCTTTACAAACACAGTCTTTGCTCTCCCCTAGCTTATTATACTTATCTACATATCCAGTAATTGTAGTCTTAATTATAATTTCTATTGATTTGCCCTGCAAAAGAATCAAGCAGATTAAATATGAATCAAGGGAAATATCAAGAATTAAAATTCATTCCCTACCAATCAAGCTTCTAACAAAAAACACTGTTAAGTAGGATATTGCCAGTTGGAGCAATCATTCACTTGCTCCATTTCTTAGTTCTTTTAAAACTAGAGTGAATACCATGTCAATCACATGATTCATTCTGTAACAGTTTCTCTTGCCTTCAAATTGTGTTTTACATTGAGAAAATTCTTTCACTCTGCAAAAAAGCAGATTAAGAACATTTTTAAACTCCTCTGTGGTGTAAGTATGGAAAAATCCTTTTTGTTCTTCACCCATGGCCTTGTCTTCTGTGACTGTTACTTCACCTTGACAATCCACTAGTTTTACTAATTTTATCACTAACTTCTATGCCTTTAGCAAATTACTTTAAAAAAAACCCCAAACAGAACGAAGTCTTTTACTGGCCTGCATCTACCTTCCTCAGACACAGGCTGTTTTTTGGACATTTTGCTTTTTAATATCCACCTTCATGCTGCTATTTAGCCTGCTCACTTCCTTTTGAGGTCCCTAGACCTTTTCTTTTGTTAAGTAAAGGTTTTGCATTCACTTCACACTGCAAACAAGGCCTTTAACACATTTTTAGATTCTTCACAGGTACTGTTTTCATTCTATTTAATAGTTAATTCCATGCTAATTAGGAAATAACTCAAAATGCAAGATTAAGTTAAACAGGGGAATCCAAAATTTTTATTTTCCTTACCTTGTAAAAACATTTGCTAGACGTGCATTTCAGAGTATTAAAATTTCATTGCAAATTGGATGCAGTTTCAAGATAATTCTTTCCTCTACTACTAGAAAAAAGTATTTAAAAAGTTGTAGGTACCCACTGTGAAGCTGTCTTACACCTCAGTATTTTAGCTAAGAATAAATGCTTTTTCCATTCAACAGAGCACAGTACAAAAACATCAAAGCTGGTTATGATCAACCCTGCAGCCCTGTGAAGCAACACACAGATACTGAACTCCAAAGCACAATTTAACATGTCACTGCTCCCAGCCAACAAGCCAGTTTCTCTAATTAGCTAAGTACAGTCAGGTGCTCTTCCAGTATTAGCTCAACATGGCAATTTAGGCATCACTAAACCACATTTCACTGCTCAGTGTTAACAGAGCCTCAACAGTGTCTTAAATTTGTTGAAGCCGACTTGCACACTCAAATATAATTTTAAAAGAAACACATTAGCATTCATTTCTCCCAACAAGACACATGCACATTGCTCATGCTCAGGTAAC
This sequence comes from Sakesphorus luctuosus, assembly GCA_013396695.1. NCBI lineage: Eukaryota > Metazoa > Chordata > Aves > Passeriformes > Thamnophilidae > Sakesphorus > Sakesphorus luctuosus. The sequence continues at coordinate 701,121 of VWZD01000913.1, read as the reverse complement.
ATTTGTTCTTAAATCTGCAGCATGCAAAAACAGTACCTCTCCCTCAAATTCCAGTTCCCTTTCTATGTTAGAGGATAGAAAAAATGTAGATACTAAAAGAAAGAAATTAGTAAAGTCTATACAAGCAAAATTGGCCTAAAGCTCAATTACAACCCAACTAAACTGAGCAACAAACATCTACAACTCCTAAAAAGTGATGTAGCTGATGACAAGGAGTTTCCATGACTACACACGGTCTGAGTGAAAAATGATCAAGACCTTCAAAACTTGCTGCCAGTAGTTTGCCTGAAGCTCCTGCTCTGGTTTTTAAGGTAAAGAAACTGTTTTCAGTTGTAGCAGTAGGTTTTTTCTTATCATTATTCCTTTTGCTTACAAGACTCTGCAAGGCCCGTAGAATGGTAAAGCCCTGTGGTCATTTCCCTAATAGGGTATGTCTGTGCTCAGGCTGAGAGACAGAACAAGGACTAGGAGCTACTCTATCACTATCAGGTGCTAAGGGGGACTAAGCTTATGAAATTCACTAACCACAATATCCTGTGGACTTCACAGCTGCAACAGATTATTATTTTCTGCAATTAAGAAAGCACAGGTAGCCTTCAAAAGTTTAGGTACAGATTACTGTACATAAAATGTGCTTTGGTAAAAATAAATTCTCTTCACATATCTAAGACAGGAATTTTGTTTGATACCTCCCCTTTCAGAATCAAAGTCCCAATCCCACTAGAATATGCATTCCATAAGCTTGTTGCTGACTGAGGTCATGAACACCATGGAATCAGGTGGTCCAATTCCAAAATTTAACTCTCATATTCATGCCTCATCACTTTCTTGCACTCTATGCAAGCAATCATATTAGAGAAAGGGCAGGAGGAGGATGTTTTATTATTAAAAGACAAACCATTTCTTGTCACTTGCAAGTGTCTTGCTTTCTGCAATATCTGATTTGAGTTTTATTCAGCCTCCCATACTGCAGAATAGGGAAGAAGAAGCAGAGAGGAGAATCAAACAATAGCATGCAAGTGAGTATTTGCAACTCATAATTTAGTTAACATTTACAATGAAACATCACATCAGAGATTTAGAAGCATTTGTATGCAAGCAATGCGTGATAAGGGTTTTAAAACGAGGAGTTGGACTGAATAGACACTCCAGTATAATGACTATTATAAACATAATTGTGTTCTTATAAACAATTAAAACAATTAGAGGCATCTTCCCAAAACTCTGTATAGAAGTGTTAAATGGAAAATGATCCTCCAAACACAAAATTAACTTTTGCTCCCTTTTTCCTAGGATTAAAATCACACAAATGGGTTTTAGCACTGAAGAACTGTTAATTAAAGACATGTTTGGTGGTGTATAAAACACAGGAAAGAAAATACTGAGAGCATTCCCCAAAGCCTGACAACATACAATTCTGAAACAATGTGATACAGTATGAGATAACTCAGCCAATGCAATGCAAACAATTAGCACACTTTTGTTACAGTGGTTATACCATTAACACTCGGCATGTAGTGGTACTTCGTGTCATTTAACTCACTGGCTGTTTAGAAAGTCCAGTAATTTAGCACCAGCAGGGGTTAACACATAGAGACACTTTGTTCCAAAGCCCTCTTTATCTAAAGAAGTTTTCTACTTACCTTTGATTCTGTCTGTGCCTCTTCCCGGCACAGGATGCCAAATGGAACACAGAACCCAGAACACTCAGTGTTATTTCAAACACCTGTTCCTTTAAAATCCATCCATACTCGTAATTATACATGACTACAACGTGTATGTTCTCACACACTCCATCAAGCTACAGATGGGAGACGGAAAAACTGCACAACAGGTGAGAGGGGCTGCTCTAAGAGACTGTTTAGCTAAGCCTCCATGCCCCTCCTATGTCAATAACTGAATAGGGAAAACACAAAGAAGAAAGTCATAGCAAATCTAGGGATTAAAAGCCCTCCCTAAAAAAAGGAGAAAGCCAGACTTTATGTTGCTGCACATACCATTCCTACATAACCAAGATGCAATGCTTGGCTCTGTTAGGAAAATGTTGTTAAGCAATCAGGAATATACAGCACACATAACACTGAAGTACTGTCCTGAACTAGTTGCTGCTGTTAAGTGCAGTCATAAAATTCAGTGAATAGCACCAATTGCTCAATTTGCTTCTGGCATCAAGTTATACTTCCAACAGTGACTGGTAAACAGCTAAAAATATTACTCTGATGCATTCTTCTTCTGCTAGGTAATACTTTTTACTTTTTTTTTGTGGTCCTATTCTGGCAAAAGTAAGGTCTGTGTCATATCCTGTCAAAACACAGGAAAGCAGAAAAGCCAAATTTTGCTATTATAGCAAAGGCTGCAAGGATTCTGCAGTTCTCTCTCCCATGTAAAAATAAAACACAGCATTTTTATTTTGTTGCTGCATGACCATCATAAAAGAAGAGCGATTTTCTTATCTGATTCTAATGGTTGGTTTGTGGTATATTTGACAAGATGTACCAGCAACACAAAAAAGGTATTTATTTTCCTCTGTGTTTTCAAAAACACATCTTTTGGCTGTGAGATTAATAAATACAAACTGAAGTTAGCAAAAACTCTCTGTTGCTTCTGATTGTTAGCCAAGACTTGAAGGCTCAGATTTTTTCCCACCTCCACATGCAAGCAGAAGGGTTTTATTTTTAAACCCAGGTATTTAAAGCTACTTTGTGGTTGGATCCCACAGATTTCTAGAAGCATCTCCATATCAGCTGCTCATCTGCTGTTTATAAAATGTTCTACAAAAGAATGAATAGATAGTATTAAATGCAAACAGCATATGTTTGAGCCATCATATGACAAAATCAAGTTGAAGGCCCAACAAAAATATCTGTTTCCACCAGTGGAGCTCCTGTAAAGTCAGTTCCCTCAAATTTGCTCATGTTTGAGTCAAATCACTTCTAGTTATCATTTGAGAAAATTAGATAGAACTTGTTAAGGAAAGCCACTTAACTGCTTTTTATACAGCTTAGACAACAGATCCACACAGCTTACTATCATGCCTTCAACACAGGTCAGCAGAAGATACATAAAGAAACTTGGCTGCTGATTTAATGCAATTACCATTAAATCCTTTACAACCATTAAAACTGACAGCTAATTGCATAAATACAGACTAAGTCCTTTGCCCTTAGCAAGCACAAGGAATAGGATTTTCCAAAAAAGGCTGAGCAAATAAAACTTCTACAGTATCAGGTGGAATTGCCTTTAATCAGAAACTCTGAAAAATTAAATTCTTCACCTATCACATGGCAGTCTTCCAAATACATGCAAGAGTGTTTTTGGAACACTGCATATATACTGCTTTTGAAAACTATTAACCTGAAATGCCATACCATTCCTGGACAGGGAAGGCAAAATCCTGGGCTTTTTAATGGATGGGAATTATTTTTTTTTTTACTTCAGATTCAACAGGACTAGACTATCTCCCTACCTTTACTTGGTCTTGAGAAATACTGTCAGACTATCAGAATCAAAGTAATGAACAGGGCTGGCTCATTTTGTTCAGAAATACTCTGCATTGACAAGACTTCATTAACCATAATAAATTACCTATACACACAAGTTTATCAAATTTCCCACAAAAACAATGAAAAAAAAGGCTGTGCAGCCAAAACATTTCAGCACAAAGCATTTCTCCAAAATTTCAAATTCCCTAAAAGAAGAGTTCTGAATAACTCTTCTGGTTGTATCACTTACCAACCTTCTATTTGACTTCACACAGAAGTAGGAATCTAAGGCAATAGGTAATAAGAAGTAAGAAAAATCAGTCCTATTTTGAGAACTACATTTATTCTAGAAATACATATAATCAAGAAATTAGAACATATCTTAAAGATCAGAGCTGTAAGTCAAAACCAAAAAGCTTCAGTTCTAAAGCAATCCAAACATATCTACAATGAAAACATTTACCTGCTATTAGCTTTTGGAGGGTACTCTTATCTCCATTAACAGCAGCAGCATGCACTTCAGATGCTAATGAGGAACCACTGAAGAGGCAGTTTGCTGAAATATTCATACTCTTTCAAGGTATTAACCATAGGTCAGAACTGCACCACCACCATCTTTTGCAGGAGTTCAGTTCTAGGAAAAAACCAAAACCACAACAATAAAACAGAATTAATTTTACAATGAGCCATTAAAATGACTCAAACAAGGCTAAAAAGAATAAACTGTTCAGTTAAAAACTTTAAGAACAAACATGTGGATTAAAATCTATCTCTAGCTAATCTGTGGATTAAATCTATCTCTAGCTAAAATTCACCAGGAAAAATATACATTAAGAAGATACACACATATATATTGTAGTTTTATTGTCTTAAACATAAATTTCAATCAATTAGCTTTGCAAAAGTCTGCAAATATAGTAATGGTTAACCACAAACCCAAGAGACTGTTCTTCAGAGTATTGCCACTTATGCTTCAATTCAGAAACCAATAAAGTTTGTTATCATGTATCAACTTGTTACAGTGCTCCAGTATAGAACACAGAATATGCTGACCTGGAAGTTGGGATCATTGAAGTGCAGCTCCTGGCTCTGTACAGGAGCATCCCCAAGAATCACACCATGAGCCTGAGAGTATTGTGCAAACACTTCTCGGACTCTGCCTGGTTTGGTATTGTGACCACTTCCCTGGGGAGCCTGTTCAGTGCCCAACCACCCTGGGGATGAAGAACCTTTTTCCAAAACCCAGCCTAAACTTCTTCTGACACAACTTCAGGCCATTTCCTTGAGTTCTGTCACTGGTCACCACAGAGATCAGTGCCTCCCCCTCCTCCTCCCCTCACAAGGAAATTGTAACTGCAATGAGGTCTCCCCTCAGTCTCCTCCAGGCTGAACAGACCAAGTGCCCCCAGCTGCTCCTCATACAGCTTCCTCTCAACGCCCTTCACCATCTTCATTGCCCTCCTTTGGACACTCTCTAACAGCTTAATGTCTTTCCTATATTGTGGCACCCCAAACTGCACACAATTTTCCAGATGAGGCTGCCCCAGTGCAGAGCAGAGTGGGACAATCCCCTCCCTTGACCAGCTGATGATGCTGTGCCTGATACCCCCAGGACATGGGTGTCCCTCCTGGCTGCCAGGGCACTGCTGACTCACATTCAACTTGCCATCGATCAGGACTCCCAGGGCCCTTTCCATGGCACTGCTTTCCAGCATCTCATTCCCCAGTCTGTCCATACATCCAGGGTTGTCCCACCCCTGGTATAGAATCCAGCACTTCCCCTTCTTGACCTTCATACAGCTGGTGATTGCCCAGTGCTCTCATTTGTTGAGTCTCTCTGCAGGGACTCCCTGCATTCAAGGGAGTCAACAGCTCCTCCTAATTTAGCATCGTCAGCAAACTCGCTTAGTATCCCTTCCAATCCCTTTTAGCTTGTCATCGTTGCTGAACAACAAAGGAAGCATTAACCATCCCTGTCTTGTCTCTGTCCCTGTCTGTGAGGTGACCATCTTCATCCTGTAACGGGCTGATTTTGTTTCTTGTGCCGCCTTTTGCTATCCATGTATTAAAAAAAAAATTCTTCCTATTGCCCTCCACATTTCTGGCCAGCTTCAACTCCAGTTGAGCTCTGGGAACGTAAATTTTGTCCTACAGTGGCAAGGAGCGTTTCTGAATTTCTCCTGTGTCACCTGACTTTGCTTCCACTTGTTTCCACTTTTTTTATGCCTTAGCTCCACAAAAAGATCCCTGCTTAGCCAAGCCAGCCTTCTGCCTCTTCTGCTTGCCTTCCAACATTTTGGAATCACATGCTCTAAGGTGGTTCTTAAAAAGTGACCAGCACTGATGGACCTCAGCACCTTCAAGAGCATTTTCCAAGGGACTTTACTAACTATACATTTTCTTTACATTTTACCTTTCCACAAACAAATAAACTAAAATATGAGACATCCAAGGGCAGCAGTGTAAAATTCAGAAAATACCAATGAACTTAGGAAAACACCAAAAGCATCCTGTTTATATCAACGGTAACTTTTACATAACATAGACTGCATGCAGAAGAGAATTGGTAACAAAAGATGTTCACAATTTTCAAGTGAAAACAACAGCTGCATCTGCATAAACTGACAGTAATCATAAAGATAAGAGAAGCAACCTATTATCTCTACAGCAATTCCCAGTACAGCATCATAACTCCACCAAAAGGGCTAATTCTGCATCAGAGAAGTTCTGAAATACTAAGAGAAACTATAAAAGGGAAATGTGTGAAGTTCCTCAGATATTTCTCTCATGTATATGAGAAACAAATGAATTGCTGTCTCGAAGACTTGTTTGATAAAGATCCTCATTAACAAAAATGAGGCATTTATTCAATAAAAATCAAGAAATAAGTACAAGATCTGCTCATAAAAAGTTACATCACTTCCATTATCTGTAATATACATCATATTACCAGAATCAGGTAAATAATTTACTTTTCTTCTTTAAGCTAACACGTAGAAAATTATTAGCCTTGTCAAGTCACGTGAAATGAAAGGACATTCATACGGACATCAAGACCTCTCCAGGCATGGGAAATTTCATACCAAAATACAGGAAGTTTAGTTTGCATGACACAGATAATTAGAATTACATAATTTTCCTATTCAGCAAAAGAAAAATTTGTTAAAATTTAAACACGAGATCACTCCATCAAATTTTATTGATACAGTTTCCACATGAAGAAGAAGCTGTGAAAAAATATCAAAGATCTTTCAGATGTGAGTTAATTCAGAAGGTAAGACACTCATTCTACTGATTGAAGAGCACAAGTTCTTAAGGCAGTCATAGCAGAAATGATAAAAGCCAAGTTTCAACTTCAGACTGTAAAAAAAACCTACATGATCTGTGTGTTTATATATCATTGTATGTATGTATGGCCAAACTTCATGAACGCAGATTTGGGCAGGGCTCTCCCCACGTGGGTGTGCCCTTCCAGCCTGTGCAGTGGATTTTTTAGGTGAGGCACAGCGTGCACAGAACTGGCCCCACCGTTTAAGTCCTAAGGTCNATATATATATACACACACACACATATATATTGGGGGGAGGGGCGGTCAGCTCACAAAACCGACTGGCCACAAGGTTTTTGCAGGGTCACGCAGAAAGCCGGAGCCTGTCAGGCTTTCTCTGAAACAGAGCCAGGCTTGACTTGGAAAAAGCTGATGCAAAGGACTCTCTTTGCAATGGCGTTCCGCCCCGTTTCCCTCCTTACACTCGCGTACGTACTGGAAATGTGACAAATGCAAAGCTTTCAATGATCGTTCTGAGACAGCTCTGCAAGGTCCCAGAGCATGTGTGTATTCTGTAAGGGCCAAAGTTTTACTGGAAGACGGCAAAGCCCCGAATTTCGAGCGTTGTCAATTTTCAGCATGTAGAACTGAGGAAGTGACAGCGCAAACGTGTTGAAGCGCCAAAGGATAAGCACCAACAATGACGCTCCACTTTAGCTGAAGTTTCCCGTCCCTCCCACCAGCCCCCTGCCACCTCACACGCAGGCTTCCAAAAGGAGGAAAGTTGCTTCCCAAACTCCCAGGACACGAAGACCACAGCGCGCACAGCGCCCTAACACCCCTCCTCGAATTCCCTTCGGCCAAACCCACGCCCCCATTCCCGGCGGCTGAATGGGCAGGGCGGGATCCCAGGGAAGCGCCGGGGGCTGGCAGGGACTGGGCAGCAGGGACGGGGCAGGCGGGGGACGGGGCACGCGGGGGCAGCGGAGCCGCATAAGGAGCCACAGCATCTCATCCGAAGCGGAAGGGGGTGCGGTGCTGGGATGTCGCCGCTCCCGGCCGGGGAGGGCTAACCCTGCCTCGCCCGGGCGGGGACAGCCTCCTACCCGCCCTGCCCTGCCCTATCCCGCACCACAGCTGCGCCCGCACCTCACCTCCACCC